>JAGIQG010000011.1:18384447-18714647 GCA_024679065.1 Sphyrna mokarran
TTATTTGGAGAGAAATGAATTGATTGGGGATAGTCAGCATGGTTTGGTGAAGGGTAGGTCGTGCCTTACTAACCTCATTGAGTTTTTTGAAAAAGTGACTAAGGAGGTGGATGGGGGTAAGGCGGTTGATGTGGTATATATGGACTTTAGTAAGGCGTTTGATAAGGTGGCCCATGGAAGACTTCTGCAGAAAATGCAGATGTATGGGATAGAGGGTGATTTAGCTAATTGGGTTAGGAATTGGCTAGCAGATAGAAGACAGAGGGTGGTGGTTGATGGGAGATATTCATCGTGGAGTTCAGTGACAAGTGGTGTACCTCAGGGGTCTGTTTTGGGGCCCCTGCTGTTTGTAATTTTTATAAATGATCTGGATGAGGGTATTGAAGGATGGATTAGTAAATTTGCAGATGACACTAAAGTCGGTGGAGTGGTAGATAGTGAAGAGGGGTGTTATAGTTTGCAGAGAGACTTGGACAAGTTGCAGAGCTGGGCCGAGAGGTGGCAAATGGAGTTTAATGTGGAAAAGTATGAGGTAATGCACTTTGGCAGGAATAATAAATGTGTAGAGTATAGGGCTAATGGTAGGATTCTTAGTAGTGTTGATGAACAGAGGGATCTTGGTGTGTATGTGCATAGATCCCTGAAAGTAGGCAGTCAAGTCGAGAAGGTTGTTAAGAAGGCATATGGAGTCTTAGCTTTTATTGGTAGGGGGATTGAATTTCGGAGCCGCAACGTCATGTTGCAACTGTACAAAACTCTAGTGCGGCCGCACTTGGAGTATTGTGTGCAGTTCTGGTCCCCACATTATAAGAAAGATGTGGAGGCATTGGAGAGGGTACAGAGGAGGTTTACCAGGATGTTGCCTGGTATGGAGGGCAGGTCTTATGAAGAGAGGCTGAGGGATTTGAGGTTGTTTTCGTTAGAAAGGAGGCGGCTAAGAGGGGACCTAATCGAAACATATAAGATGATTAGAGGTTTAGATAGGGTGGACAGTGATAGCCTTTTTCCTAGGATGGAGAAAGCTAGCACGAGGGGACACAGCTTTAAATTAAGGGGTGATAGTTATAGGACGGATATCAGAGGTAGGTTCTTTACCCAAAGGGTGGTTAGGGAGTGGAATGCCCTGCCTGCAGCTGTTGTAGATGCGCCAAGTTTGGTGGCGTTTAAGAGGTTAGTTGATAAGTATATGGAAGAGAAGGGAATGGTTTAGTTTGGAGGGGCATTGCTTTTTATATTGGTCAGCGCAACATCAAAGGCCGAAGGGCATGTTCTGTGCTGTAATGTTCTATGTTTTATGTTCTTACTGCTGTTAGGGAGGGAGATCCAGGTTTTTGACAGTGAAGGAACTGAATATGTTCCAAAGTCAGGACAATGTGTGGCTTGGAGAGGAGCTTGCAGACAGTGACGATCCCAGGAATCTGCTGCTCTTGTCCTCCTAAGTGATAGAGGTTGCAGGTTTGGAAGGTGCTGTTGGAGGAGCCTTGATGAGTTGCTGCAAAAATAACTTGACTGGCTGAGAAGCACAGTGTGACAAGCTCATGACTGGCGCTATACAAGTGCGAGGCAAACTTTTGCTGTTTGCTTCACTTTCTTGCTTCTGTCTGAATGTTTTAGGACATAGAACTGCTTCTGTGTTATCCTTATTATGCTTGTGGGTGGGTGTATACTTTAATTACCTCAAGTAGAAGCTGGTTGCTGCAGCAAACTTAATCATTGTATTTCTATTTGCTCATTGTTCTATTTGGGAAGTCTAGAATTGCTTTGGGAATTTGGAATGAAATCCAGCTACCCGCTGACGCGAGGTCTGATTCACCTCACGTGATTGTATCTCTTGAAATATATTTGAAAGTGTATGTTCCTTACTGATTACATATGAATAAATTCTGGGATGGCTGAAACATAGTCATGCTATTAGCTAAGGTCCTGCTGGCCACACTGCCTCCAATTCACGTTGTCGGGAATCAGACCAGAAACTGCAAGCTACGTTAGGAAGTTAACTTTTTCTTTTGATTTTAGCATCAGGCTAAGGCAGTCAGAGAGTATATGGGGTAGACAGGGAAGTAGATTAGATACCAGAATGAGATCAGCCATCTCTTACCAAATGGCAGAACAGACTCAAGGGGCTGAATGGTCTACTCCTCATTCTTGTATTTGTAAATTCTCACTTAGGGCCAAAGAAGGCATAATGGAATGATAACCAGATAAAGGGTAAAAGCAAGATTCTAAATGAATCAAACAAGCTCCATTAACTTCCTGGAGAAAAAGATCATGTGATAGTGATGGTGCTTGAAGTGTAAAATAGATCTGAAGTGATTTAGCGATTACTTGGTGCTTTTCTCATAAATAGGAGCAACTCGAGCACAATCATTACAGCTTACTTTATCTGAAGATGTAAACAATCTCAATGATGACATTGCTACCCAAGCAAGTGAAGTGTGATGGAAGTTATTTCAGGAGCTAACCTGGCAGAATCCAATAATTCTTACTCCATGCTGCCTTACATCCCATGTGGGAAATTGGTCATGAGTATTCGGCAAGACCACTCTCTCTCTCATTGTGTAAAGTATTTACGTATGCTGCTTTTTAAGTGACCAATGTGCTTTTTCTTCCCTTTCTTAGAGTGTTTTCAAGAGAGTGAGCATCTGAAGGAGAGTCTGAAGTGCTGCCTTATTCATCTCTTTGGGGCTATTGTTGCAGGAGGACAGGTAAAGTAAAATAGAAGTAAAATTTATTTATTAGTATAACAGGTAGGCTTATGTTAACATTGCAATGAAGTTACTGTGAAAATCCCTGTGATCACCACACTCTGGTGCCTGTTGGGTACACTGAGGGAGAATTTAGCATGGTCAATCCAGCTAACCAGTATGTCTTCTGGACTATGGGAGGAAACCAGAGCACCTGGAGGAAACCCACGCAGACACAAGGAGAAAGTGCAGATAATGACCCAAGGTGGGAATTGAATCCAGGTCCCTGGCGCTGTGAGGCAGCTGTGACGCTCCCAGTGAGCAAACAATGAACAGGATATTAACTGATTTCAGGAGGGCATAGACACATTGGCGAAATGGACAGGCACAATGCTTAATGCAGAGAAGTGTGGAGTGAATCATTTTGATAGGACAAATGAGGAGAGAAAATATAAAGTGAATGACATAATTTTAAAGAGGCTGCAAGTATAGAGGGATCTAGGGATCTATGTACAAATTTTGCCATGGAGTTGTGCAAGTAAATCCAGGCAAAGAAACTGAAAGATGAAGCTTAACTCTGTGGTTGCTGGTATCTGTGGAGGTGCAGTATTTTGTGCTGATGTGATGATTTGAGGAAGGAAAGTCATTAAAGGGAACACATTAAAGCAAGGAGGAAGTTGGTGGTCATTTGGTTGATGTCCAGTTAATCAGTGGAAAAGGTTAGCAGGATTTGAAAAGACATTGTACAACAGTCAATGATGTCCGATGATTAGTCCCACTCTGATGTTCGCTGGGTTGTGAATTGTGAACGACAGTTTACACTAGTGACTGGAGCTACAGAATTAAAGCTTAATGTTTATTAGTGTCACAAGTTGGCTTACATTAACACTGCAGTGAAGTTAACTGTGAAAATCCCCTAGTCGCTACGCTGTGGCGCCTGCTCAGGTACACTGAGGGAGAAGTTAGCATGAGTGTTGAATCTATGTATGATTTGCTGCATTTATACAAGACTTCATTTTAAGATATTTCTGCCTATGCAATTACATTTAAATGTTAAGCTTAAAAAATTAACCAACTCAGTTTTAACTTGACTGCATTTTAAAATAGACAGCATGCTGGGTTAGCTAGAAAATTGACCACATTTTTTAAAAGTACAGTGGAGCAAAACAGGCTTTTCATAAGTCAAACTGTGCCACCGTGTTTTTATAGTTTCTAAATTGAAGCATGTACTAAGTTGAGCTGTAGAATATCTGGGTTAGTCAGACTTCAATCCTTGACAAAATCCACTGTTGATTTGTGTTCTGAGTAATATAATTAATTCTAGCACTCAGTTTGCCTCAGGGCTTTACTGTAACAATGGCTGCTCACTTTTATGTAACTCCTTTAATATAGGAAAATGTCTCAGCCTTGGTATTTTTGTTCAATAAAACTTGAGCAGATGACTAATCTTGCTAACATCAAACTGGGACCAATAACTGCATTTGCCCTTGTCTGAATGGGCTTATATAAGGGCTTGCTGAATGACAATGTATAACAGCAAACTCACTGGTAAACGATTGTTTGATTTAATAGTACGTGACATACTTGTGTATTGAAAAACAAAGACCTGTTCAATTCCGTTTGGAATTTCCTGAGTGACCAGCGGTTTGTGCCCCATACCACACTGTGTCGACAGGTAATGAATATTGCGTCTGTGCTCTATGCTGTTGTTGACAAACTCATCATTCTTCCGAGTGCCTAAAGCACTACCTTAGCAAAAAAAACAACAGCCATCAATTAGATGTAAGCAAATATTGGTGACTCTGTACAGAATAGTGAAGTATTTACAAAGATTTTCTTTTCAGTAGAATCATAGAATCCCTACAGTGTAGAAGGAGGCCATTCGGCCCATTGAGTCTGCACTGACCAGAATCCCACCCAGACCCTATCCCCAAAACTGCACATATTTACTCTGCTAATCCCCCTGACACTAAGGGGCAATGACATGACTTCCAATGGAAAACATTTTTCCTTTTTAATTCTACAAAATCTCATGACAATAGAATCATATAATCCCTATGGTGCAGAAAGAGGTCATTCAGCCTATTCAGTTTACATTGACCCTCCAACAGAACATCTTACCCAGGCCCTATCCCCTTAACTCCATGTATTTATCCTGCTAATCCACCTCAGCTGCACATCTTTTGGACTGTGGGAGGAAACCACAGCACCTGGAGGAAACTTACTGTGACATGAGGAAAAAGTGCAAACTCCACACAAACAGTAACCCAAGCTGGGAATCGAACCAGGTCCCTGGCACTGTGAAGCGGCAGTGCCAACCACTGTGCCAAGTGGCTCCAAGAAGTTTAGCATTGAGTGCCATGAACAAGCCATTGAATCGCTCGAAATGGTGCCTTGTAATCTGTTACTGAAGTCATGACTTGGAAATTTTTGTTGTCACTGACACAGTTTGAAACATATCCTTTAGTAAAACTCCAGTTCCCTTGTTTTTTTTTAACAGGACTCAGATGTTGTTCTAAGTTTTGGAAATGTGTGCCAGTGTGATATCTTGGTTCAAAATCAGGTTAACATGAACAGAGTTTTGAGCTTAGAAGCTCAGGCTGGTTGCACCTAGCACGTTAGCCGCCCATTTGTAGAGATGTAGTGGCCAGATTCAAAAACGGGCGGTCGTATTTGCGAATGGAAAGCCATTGTATTAAGTTGGACCCTGAAAGTAGCGTTGATTTACAGAAAGTAAACATGCTTTGTCATTTCAGCGGAATGCTCTGCAGGCAATCTCCCCAGCCACAATGGAGGTCCTGATGAGAGTGTTGGCCGACTGTGAGCTGTTGGATGACAAGGACCCAGAGGACGTAAGCCATAAGTTGGAGCTGACCCTGAAGTGCCTGACAGAGGTGGTCCACGTACTGCTGACTAGCAGCTCTGACCAGCGGCAGGTAGAGATCGGCACAATCCTGGAGAATTACTTCAAGCTGCTCAACTCTGATCACAGTGCGTTGCTGGGCAATCGCAGGTCTCGCAATTGGGAAAGCAGTTTCATTGCACTACAGATACAAATGCTGAGTGAGTATGCATAATATACAGGGCCTACTTTGAATGTCTTGCTTATCAGTTATCAGCTTGTAGAATTCAGAAAAATGGGGGGAGATCTTTTAGGAACATATAAGATTGTAAAGAGAATAGATAAGAGAAGCAGTAGGTTGTTTCCATTGGCAGGTGAAACTAGAACCAGGGGACCTCAAAATAAGGGGGAGCAGATTTAGGACTGAATTGAGGAGGAACTTCTTTACCCAACAGGTTGTGAATCTGTGGAATTCCCTCCCCAGTGAAGCAGTTGAGGCTATCTCATTGAATGTTTTTAAGGCAAGGATAGATAGATTTTTGAACAGTAAAGGAATTAAGAATTATAGTGAGCAGGTGGATAAGTGGAGCTGAGTCCACAAGAAGAGTGGCCATGATTTTATTGAATGGCAGAATAGGTTTGAGGGGCCTGTTCGTAGTTCTTATGTTTAATGATAGAGCTTTTAATACAGCGAAACCAAAATTTTTGTACAAAGTATTACAATGTCCTCGTTTATAAAGCACCTTTAACGTGAAAGACAATTGAAAGGCTAGGTTTCAATATGTGTCTTGGCAGACAAGAGTAAAGTGGGAGAGATACATGGGGCAGCACAGTGATTAACATTGCTGCTTCACAGCGCCAAGGACCTTTGTTCGATTCCCAGTTTGGGTCATTGTGCAGAGTTTGCACCTTTGCATATTCTCCCCATGTCTGCATGGGTTTCCTCCGGGTGCTCCCTTTTCCTCCCACACTCCATAGATGCAGGGATTAGGTTGATGGGCCATACTAAATTGGCCCATGTGTCAGGGGGATTAGCACGGTAAATATGTGGGGTTATGGGGATAGAGCCTGAGTGAGATTGTGGTTGGTGCAGATTCAATGGGCTGAGTGGCCGTCTTCTGTCCTGTAAGAATCCTATGATTCTCTGAGATGGGGTGAGGTTTAGGGAGGGCATTCCAGAGCTTAAAGTTTAGGAAGTTGAAAACATGACTGCCAGTAATGCAGCCAGAATAGGGAATGCAGAAGAGGCTAGAATTGGAGGCGCGCAGAGAGCTTGGAGCCAGAGGAGGTTATTGAGATGAGGGATAAGGTTGTAGAGGGATTTGATGCACTGGCAGATTGGGAATAAGTATAGGTCAGTGAACACACTGAATGGGACTCAGTTGAAGTTAGAATATGAGTCAATAAACTTAACGTTGCAGAGAGTGAAGGCCAGCCAGAAGAGCACTAGGATAGTTTGGGATTATCTTCTTAAAAGAAAGATTTACCTAGTGCCCCATATAACACCAGCTTATCTCAAAGCACTTTACCAATGATGGCTGTCATGAAATGTTGCCTGGGGTGAATTGATCTTCTGCCAATATTGCTAAGGAGTACTTGAACACACCTATGTGATCCCTCTATAGAAATCTACAATTTCTGAATTTTCTCCCCACAGACACTATTCCAGAAATGTTAAACTGCCCTGACAGACCTGTCCTGCAGGCAATCTTCCTGAATAGTAACTGCTTTGAACATCTCATTCGACTCATACAGAACAGCAAGGTAGACTCTCAACTGGGCCGGTGTGATTATTTGCCTTGACTAATGCTGCAGTTACCCTTTCCCCTGCTCTCTTTATGGGCTGGTGCTGGAATTGGATAGAAAAGAAAATGTGAACTTGTTCTCTGCTTGAAATTATTTCTGTTGCAAAACCACTGAAATGATCTGATTGCCACCCAAGAGCTCTGAGATCCTTTATCTTTTTATTTATTCATGGGATGTGAGTATCGCTGACTGGGCCAGCATTTATTGCCCATCCCTAATTGCTTGAGGGCAATTGAGTGTCAACCACTTTGCTGTGACTCTGGAGCCACATATAGGCCAGATTGGGTCAGGATGGTAGATTTCCTTCCCAAAAGGACATTTAGTGAACCAGATGGGTTTTTCCAACAATCGACAATAATAGATTCTTAATCAGTAGATTCTTAATTCCAGATTCTTATTGAATTCAAATTCCACCTTCTGCCATGGTGGGATTTGAACCCGAGTCCCCAGAACATTAGCTCAGTTTCTGGATTAATAGCCTAGCGATAATACCACTAGGCTATCATCTCCCTATTGAATTCACCAATGTTAGGATAAAGGTATTGCAATATTAAAATGGTGGGGTAGGTTTTTAAACTAAAATTCAATATAGTAATTCCCTACTCAACTGAACCATTTTCTTTGCTTCAAGTAAACAAATTTCTAATCAGATGCTAGCTTATGTACATCTCATCCTATGTTTTTGTGCTACTTCATGTTCTGCTCTCTCCCTCTCTTTGGTCTTGTTGTAACACACACCTTGCTCAGCTGTGAATGAGGGCAGCAAAGCTCTACAGAGGTCTCTGCTAATGCTGCCCAACACAAGCTCGCACACATTTGTGCAACAAGCAGGCCAGAGACTGGAAACTCTGCAGTGATTAACTCTGAAAGCTTGTTCACAGTCGACAAGGACACAAGTCAGGAGTGTGATGGAATACTCCCCACTTGCCTGGATGGGTGCAGCTCCAACAACACTCCGACCTGACACCATTCAGGACAAAGCAGCCCAGTTTAATCGACACCCCATCCACAAACATTCACTCCCTCCACTACCGACACGCAATAGCAGCAGTGTGTACCATCTACAAGATACACTGCAACTCACCAAGGCTCCATCAACAGTACCTTCCAAATCCTCAAGTTCATCTCCAAGCCACTCACTATCCTGATTTGGAAATAATTCTTTGCTCCTTCATGGTTTTTGGATCAAAATCCAAGATCTGTGGTTCTGCTACACCGCATGGACTGCAGCGGTTCAAGATAGTGGCTTGTCACCATCTTCTTAAGGGGAAAGAGGGATGGGCGACGAATGCTGGGCCTAACCAGCGACACCCACAAGCCGTGAACAGAATGAAAAAAATCAGGTGTCTGATTGTACAGTGGAGGAGTATTTGATTTCTGCTCTGCAATTCCTGCCATGAGGTGATTGAGAGTGCAGGATAATGATGCATTGCAACATCCCTTAAACCTTTTTACATCTTTCTAAGTTTGCCTTGGTGACATAGTCAGTGCGTACTTTTACCAAGAGTCAGGGCAGCGTGGTGGCACAATGGTTAGCGCTGCTGCCTCGCTGTGCCAGGAACCTGGGTTCAATTCTCGACTTGGAACACTGTCTGTGTGGAGTTTGCACATTCTCCCCGTGTTTCTGTGGGTTTCCTCTGGTTGTTCTTGTTTCCTTCCACAGTCTGGAAGATATGTTGGTTAGTTGGATTGGCCGTGTTAAATTCTTTGTCAGTGTACCCGAACAGGTGCTGGAGTGTGCTGATTAGGGGATTTCCACAGTAATTTCATTGCAGTGTGAATGTAAGCCTACTTGTGACACTAATGAATAAACTTTATACTGTCATGATTAGTAGAATCACAGATGCATCATAGAATCCCTACAGTGCAGAAAGAGGCCATTCAGCCCATCGAATCGACATCAACCATAATCCCACCAAGCCCTATTCCCATAACACCATGTACTTACTCTGCTAATCCCCCTGACACTAAGGATCAATTTAACATGGCTAATCCACCTAACCTGCACATCTTTGGACTGTGGGAGGAAACCCAAGCAGACCTGGGGAAAATGTGCAAACTCTACACAGACAGTGACCCAAGCTGGGAATCGAACCCGGGTGCCTGGCGCTGTGAGGCAGCAGTGCTAACCACTGTGCCACTGCATTGCCCTAGTATATTGATTGCAAGTGGCCTTGCTGTTTTAAAACTCAGAACACATTAATAATTACTTTGCCACCCTTGTGTAGCAGCAGATATTTCCAGTCAACTGTTCTCAGACTGAGCCTCTATAAGGCTTGTTCAAAATAAAACAGCATTAAAGCTGGACAGCATAACCTTTGAGGCTGCAATCTTCAGTCTGTTCAGAAGCTAGATTGTAAAAGTTGATTCTTTCAGCATCACAGATGGTTCCAACTCTTAATGTTTTTTTTGAATGCCATAAAATTAAATTGCCATGCAATTGAAATAATTGGAGAGTTGATTGATACCCAAACAAGCTGATTCTGCTGGTGTGCAGGAGATCATTTTGGAAAAAATAATTTCAGCATGGGTTACGTGAAAATGGAGCTGCTATTCACAATTTGAAAATTTCCCTCCTGTCATGCTTTGATTGTAAAATAGCTCCTTTACAGCAGCCTCTTTAGATCTCGGGAAGAGGATCTGCAGCTTTCTGATGGTCTGTTGGAAATTGTCGTACACGGCTAGTGTTCCCTGGTATTTTGTTGTGATGCATTGACACTTCTATGATCAGAGGGCTATTCTATTGTATACAATAACACTCTATTCACAGAGTATCTGTAAGAATGAGACTTCTCGCATGGTCAAATCAGTACATCACCTTTGCTTCTAGCTCTGAAACTCCAGTAATTGTGCTGTTTAAAATAAGCAGAAATACTTACACAATGGCTTTAACACGTCATACAAGTGATTTAAGAATAATGAAGAGACAGCACTGTGTATCAAGGACGTATATTCATGCTGCAAGTACTGCTTACTTATCTAAAATGTGCATGAATCCAATGTCCTGTTCATATCAATGCTGTGGGTGCAAGAGTTTTAACAAAGTTTTTTACCGCAAAGTTGTAAATTAGTGTTTTCAAATCACAGTGATGTTGTTGCAGTCTTCATTCCACTATGAGGAGTTCTAACGAAAGATCATGGCACAGTGACAGGAGACATAATGTTGTTGCTTTATTTGATGACTCCAGATGTAAATAAGAAAAGCTAAGCAGAGCATTCCTCTGTATTCCTCTGAGCTCCTCTCTCTCTTTCCCATTTCACATTCTTTTCTTCACAGTCTTCTCTTTCTCGCCCACTTTCTTGCGCCATCACTTTCTCGCACACTTTCTCCCACACTTTCTCCCCGCATTCTTGCACTGTGGCTTTACGGCATACTTTCTCGCACTGTGGCTTTATGGCGTGCTTTCTCTTGCTATCACTTTGTCTCTCCTCCTCTTTTCCACTGTGTCGTTTTCTTTCCCTCACTCTTTCCCTTTCTCGCTCTCTCCGTTGCGCTGTCTGCCCCTGGTGTGCTCTCCCCCCGCCCGCGTGCTCGCTCTCTCTCTCTCTCTCTCTCCCTCCCTCCTTTGCTCCCCTTCATCTCTGGTATCCTTCTCCTTTTCCCCTCTCTCTGGTCTCTTTCTTTTTTCCACTAGTTGTCTCTTTTCCTGCCTTTATCTTTCTCTGTTCTGTTTTGTCCCTCTTCCTTTCTAGAAGGCTGATGCAGGAGGAGTGCTGGTTTAGACCTTGGAGGGAAGTGATATTTACTGTTTTCCCACTTGACGTAACTGAACAGATGTCACGAGAAGAAATAACAGAAACAAGCTCTTCTGGGATTGTATAGCAAAGGAACAATATGTGGAATTAGAAAACCATGATCTAAACTAAAGATTGTATGTGTGTGGTTTCAAAAAAATGACTTGAGCACACAACTGCAAAACTAATACTAAACTGCAAAGAAAGCTTTTATTAACAAGATGGTTGGATTCCTAATCTTTTTGCCAGTTTTATCTTATGTAATGGCAGCTTTTAAAGCTTGCAGTCACTGTGGCACTGCTATTAAAAGGGAAAGACTTCCTTTGCGACAAGCAACTGTGGTTCCTTTGCAAATGCGAAAGAGCTGCAGGCAAAAGTGTTTTGTTCTTTTGCTTGTCATTGTTGTAGAATTCCTGCAGAAGAGGTTTTTCGGCCCATTGAGTCCGCACTGTCTGACAGTGCATCCCACCCCGGGCCTAACCCCGTAAGTCCACACATTTATCATGGCTAATCCACTTCACCTGCACATATTTGAACATTAAGGGTCAATTTACTATTGCCAATCCATCTAACCATCACATCTCGGTCACTACGGGGCAATGTAGCATGGCCAATCTATCTGACTGCACATCTCGGATTCTAAGGAGCAATTTAGCATGGCCAATCCAACTAACCTCCACATCTTGGACACTAAGAGTTAATTTACCATGGCCAATCCAACTAACCTGCACATTTTGGAGTGTGGGAGGAAACCGGAGCACCTGAGGAAACTCACGCAGACATGGGGAGAATGTGCAAGCTCCACACACAATATGGAAGCTGGAATCTAATCTGGTGTTGTGAGTACTAATCACTGTACGTAGAACATAGAACATTACAGCACAGAACAGGCCCTTCGGCCTTCGATGTTGCGCCGACCAATATAAAAAGCAATGCCCCTCCAAACTAAACCATTCCCTTCTCTTCCATATACTTATCAACTAACCTCTTAAACGCCACCAAACTTGGCGCATCTACAACTGCTGCAGGCAGGGCATTCCACTCCCGAACCACCCTTTGGGTAAAGAACCTACCTCTGATATCCGTCCTATAACTATCACCCCTTAATTTAAAGCTGTGTCCCCTCGTGCTAGCTTTCTCCATCCTAGGAAAAAGGCTATCACTGTCCACCCTATCTAAACCTCTAATCATCTTATATGTTTCAATAAGGTCCCCTCTTAGCCGCCTCCTTTCTAACGAAAACAACCTCAAATCCCTCAGCCTCTCTTCATAAGACCTGCCCTCCATACCAGGCAACATCCTGGTAAACCTCCTCTGTACCCTCTCCAATGCCTCCACATCTTTCTTATAATGTGGGGACCAGAACTGCACACAATACTCCAAGTGCGGCCGCACTAGAGTTTTGTACAGTTGCAACATGACGTTGCGGCTCCGAAATTCAATCCCTCTACCAATAAAAGCCAAGACTCCATATGCCTTCCTAACAACCTTCTCGACCTGACTGCCTACTTTCAGGGATCTATGCACATACACACCAAGATCCCTCTGTTCATCTAGACTACTAAGAATCCTACCATTTGCCCTATACTCTACACATTTATTATTTCTGCCATAGTGCATTACCTCACTGTGTCATAGTATTAAACATAGAAACACTACAGCACAAACAGGCCCTAATTACTAGATATACCTATAATCCTCCACCTTACTAAGTTCCATGTACTTATCCAAAAGTCACTTAAAAGACCCTATCGAATACACCTCCACACCACTGCTGGCAGCCGATTCCACATTCCTCTCAATGAAAATTTACCCCCGACATCTCCTCTGTACCTGTTCCCTGGCACCCTAAACCTGTGTCTTCTTGTGGCCGCCATTTCAGACCTGGGAAAAAGCTTCTGAGCATCCACCCGATCAATACCTCTCATCATCTTTTTCAACTCTATCAGGTCACCCCTCATTCTTTGTCTCTCCAAGGAGAAAAGATCAAGCTCTCTCAACCTGCCCTCATAAGGCATGCCACCCAATCCAGGTAACATCCTTGTAAATCTCCTCTGCAGCCTTTTATGGCCTCTACACCCTTTCTGTAATGAGGCAACCAGAACTGAGCACAGCACTCCAAGTGGGGTCTGACCAGCATTATCTCCTGACTCCTAAACTCAATTCCTCCATTGATGAATGCCAGTACACCATACTCTTTCTTGACCACGGTCTCTACCTGTGAAGCTGCTTTGAGCGTCCTATGAACCTGGACCCCAGGATCCTTCTGATCTTCCACAATGCTGAGAGTCTTACCCTTAATATTATAATCTGCCATCCTATTTTGATTTGCTAAAATGAATCACCACAGACTTACCTGGGTTGAAGTCCATCTGCCACTTCTCTGCCCCGTCTTGCATCCTATCAATGTCTCACTGCAACTTCTGACATCCCTCCATTCTATCCACAACACTTCCAATCTTTGTGTCATCAGCAAACTTACCAACCCATCCCTCCATTCCGTCACCCAGGTCGATAATAAAAATCACAAAGAGCAAGGGTCCCAGGACAGATCCCTAGGGCACTCCACTGGTGACCAACCTCCATGCAGAAAAAGACCATCTACAATCACTCTTTGCCTTCTGTGGGCAAGCCTGATCTGAATCCATAGAGCAATGTCCCCTTGTATTCCAAGTTCCCTCATTTTCTCGATAAGTCTTACATGGGGCATCTTATCAAACACCTTGCTGAAGTCCGTATATTCCGCATCTACTGATCTTCTTTCATCAGTTTGTTTAGACACATTCTCAAAAAAATTCAATCAGGCTCATAAGGCATAATCTACCTTTGTCAAAGCTGTGCTGACTATTCTTGATCATACTATACCTCTCCAAATGTTCATAAATCCTGTCTCTTAGAATCTTCTCCATCACCTTTACCAACCACTGAGGTTAGACTCACTGGTCAATAATTTCCTAGGTTGTCTCTTCTCCCTTTCTTGAATAAAGGAATCACATCCGCAATCCTCCGAACCACTCCCATCTCCATTGATCATGCAAAGATCATCACCAGAGGCTTAAAAATCTCTTCCCTCGCCTCCCACAGTAACCTGAGGTACATCCCATCTGGTCCTGGCTTATCTAACTTGATGCTTTTCAAAAGCTCCAACACATGCTCCTTCTTAATGTCTACATGCTCAAGTTTTCCAGTCCACTGAAGCCTGTACTACAACCACCAAGATTCTTTTCCGCTGTGAATATTGAAGTAAAGTATTCATTGAGTAGTTCTGCAATTTCTACACGTCCTGTACAAGCCTTCCCACCATCACATTTGATAGGTCCTATTTCTTCTTGACTTATCCTATTGCTGTTCATATACTTGTAGAACGCTTTGGGGTTTTCCTTAATTCTACCTGCTAAGACTGTCTCATGACCCCTTCTGGCTCTCCTAATTTCCTTCTTAAATTCCTTCCTATTAGCCATATACTATTATATATCTCTAGCATTAGCTGGCTCCCTGAACTTTTTGTAAGCTTTTCTTTTCTTGACTAAATTCATTACTGCTTTCATGCACCACAGTTCCTTTGGCCTACCATAACTTACCTGTCTCATTGGAATGTTGCTGTACAGAATGCCAGACAAATATTCCTTGAAAATTTGCCACATCTCTTCTGTACATTTCCCTGAGAAAACCTCGAATTATTTTCCAGGGCTGCAGTTTCAGAGTTGTGCTTTGATGGAATGCCGATAAGCTTGAATATTGGAATGGGTGATTATCCGCCAAGTTGCTGTGCTTTCCATCTTTAAATCTTGGCTGGGCACACCAATTCAAATGAACCAATGGCAAACTATATACAATGTAGAACAGGCAAAGGAAAAGACCCATTCTTTACATTTTGCCCATATATGCTTACAACCATGTTCTTTAACAAAACTGAGCAATTACATGAGTCTAAAGTCCTCCAATAAAATGGTCTTTTACAAACCAGTAGTATAACTCTTCTTGATATTTTTCTGGCTTCAAGAACCTCTTCAATCATCTCCTACACCAGCCCTCAACCTTACATACTGTTCCCACATTCTTAACTCTTCACTTGAATAACCCATCCACCTGCATCACAGTGGTTCGCACTGCTGCCTCACAGCACCAGGGATTCGGGTTCAGTTCCCAACTTGGGTCACTCTCTGTGTAGAATCTGCACATTCCCCCCATGTCTGAGTGGGTTTCCTCCAGGTGCTCCACTCTCCTCCAACAGTCCGAAAGATGTGCTGGGTTAGGGTGCATTGGTCATGCTACATTCTCCTTCAGTGCACTCGAACAGTGCCGGAGTGTGGCGACTAGAGGATTTTAACAGTAACTTCATTGCAGTATTAATATAAGCCTACTTGTGAACTAATAAATAAACTTTAAACTCTCATTTTACTGCAGAAAAGCTTCTCTGCTTACCTACGTACCAAGCCAAGACTGGGAAGCTTGACATTAAGTTGCTGCTTATCACCAGCATGCTATCATCCAGCAGTGAGCTCTATGTCTGAGTGGGTTTCTTTTGGGTTTCCTCCAGTTTCCTCCCACACTCCAGTGATGTGCAGGTTCAATGGATTGGCCATGCTAAATTGCCCTTTAGTGTCAGGGGGACTATCTTGGATCAATGTATGTGGTTATGGGGTTAGGGTCTGGGTGAGATTGTGGTTGGTACAGACTCCAGGGGCTGAATGGCCTCCTTCTGCACTGTGGGATTTGATGACTGTATATACAAATTCTTTGGGTGATGTTTGAATGCTACTTTTTGATCACCTTTAATACCTTTTGTGGGCTTCTGTCGTTCCTATGTGACTGTAAACAGCCTGTTCAACCAAACTCCGTTCTACTTTGTATGTGTGCCTTATGCCATATTGTAATAATTGGGAATGATGCTTTTGTTTAGTTACCTTGATTTTAGCCGCTGGTGCTTCCCTGCCCTGTATGCCCCCAATACCCTGCTGCTCCTGGCATGGCACAGTAGTTAGCACTGCTGCCGCACAGCACTAGGCACTCGGGTTCAATTCCCAGCTTGGGTCACTGTCTGTCTGGAATCTGCATATTCTCCCCGAGTCTGCATGGGTTTCCTCCCACAGTCCAAAGATGTGCTGGTTAGGGTGCATTGACCCGAGCAAGTACCGATATGTGGTGATTAGGGGAATTTCACAGTAACTTCTTTGCAGGGTTAATGCAAGCCTTGCTTATAACTAATAAGTAAACTTAAACTCCTGTCAGAGATTTTGTGAGCTGAGACCTGGTGCCTGATTACAAGCTGAAGCTACTTAGCCACTTAGGAATTTCTCTCAAAGAATGAGCCCACAGTAGGAGGAGAAGGCAAAGCATGCTGTCTTTCTAGGGGTATATTCTGGAAATAGCCATTTGGCCTGAATTGCATGGAGAGTGGGCTGCATTGCAATGGAGAATGCAAACTGCTGGTATTTCATTGCACACTGCTGAGTGCTGGGCCTGAGAATGTTGCTGCTGTGTGAATTCCTGAATTCAGCCCACAGTTACAATCACACAGCTCGTCTTTGATCGGCAGTGGCAGGATGATGTCTTAATGTCAAGCTTGGAAGAAAGGATTAAGGGAAAAGATAAAATGGTTTGACTTTTTCATCGCTAAATGTCTTTACCTGAGTCGGCTAAGCTTGGTTCAGTAAACTAATAGCAACTGCTTTAAAATGGCTTAACCAAACTTTTTCCTTTCCCCCGACTGTATTAATTCTACTTGTTGCGCGCCTTTCATGCTTGTGTTGTGTTCATTTAACAGCTGTTTGTAAGTTCTAAGGCAGCAGACAAGAGTGAGAAAGATCTTGCCAACAAATTACTGACAGAAATGAATGTGAACCAGGTATTAACTGAATTCTTATTCCAGCTATAAATCTCCAGCATTGGGACAGCCACGCCAGTATGTACTTCAGGACAGCCAGCCGAATGGCCAGCAAGTAATTGTGCCTGGGATGGGGCTATTAATCGAGCGAGCTAAAGACTTGGTGACCATCTAAAGCACAAGTTGGGGACTGCACTAATTCTCTCTTCTCTCCCCATCCCTCAGTCACCCTAATGGGATGGAGGAAAATCAATTCCGGATATCAAAAGCTTTGAATTATCTTTTTGGGATAATCACCAATCCTTCACCAGACAGTCACCAGGATGGTACAGTGGTTAGCACTGCTGCCTCACAGCTCCAGGGACCCTAGTTCAATTCCTGCCTTGGGTCACTGTCTGTGTGGAGTTTGCACATTCTCCCCATGTCTGCATGGGTTTCCTCTGAATGCTTCAGTTTCTTCTCACAGTCTGAAAGATGTACTGGTTAGGCTCATTGACCCGAACAGATGCCAAAGTGTGGCGACTAAGGGAATTTGGCAGTAGCTTCATTGCAGTGTTAAAATGTAAGCCTTACTTGTGACTAATAAATAATCTATTTTACTTTTATTTTTTAACCAAATGTCGATTTGAGCTCTAGTCAGTCAATCACTGAGGTAGCAGAAACCCTCCACAATTGGCCCAGCAACTCATTGGGAAATCAGCTGCAGAGTGGGAGGGATGTACGGGAAATCTGGCAAAGTGAGAGGCTTGGAAATGTGGCAGAAGTCAGGCGGTCCCTCGTGGTGCAGACTTTTCACTGGGCCCCACTGGGGATTCTCCACGCCAGGTGCAAAGGCTGACAGTGGAGCCATCTTGGTCATGGGTTCTGGTTCCCGACTAAACCATTCCTGGTTACAAAACAGCCAGAGCCTGCTCGAACAACAAGAAGATTGTTCATCAAAGCTTAAGTTAGCCAAATGGTGCTTTTGAAGTGCATGTCAAAGAATTTCTATGGTTATATAAAAATAAATAAGACCCATGAAGATCATTAGTTGCAGTCAAGCTTGAGTTTGAAATATGTGTTGTTAGACACTCTATTCTCTGTTAAATGGGCCAAAGCTTCGCAGAAATAGAAAAGAAATACTTCCTGGATCAATTAGATGTTTTGGAGCTTCTCCCATTCTAAAATCTCCCAAACCTTAGTTTGACATAAACAGTGTGAGCTTTGTTGGTACTTCTAACTTCTAAAGAAGTGATAGGGCACACTTCAGACTTCTTAGGTTGAGGGCTGAAGGAGGGGTGACTTGAACAGGCAAAAATACAATGAAATGGACCATGAATCATTTGAAACAGAAAAAGTACATCAATTTATATGTCTCATTTCCACAGAGGGCTGTGGAGGCCAGGTCATTGGGTGTCTTTAAGATAAGAGATAGGTTCTTGATCAGTAAGGGGATCATTTGACAAGGCAGGAAAATGGGGATGAGAATCACATCAGCCAGATTGAATGGCGGAGCTAACTCGATGGGCCAAATGGCTTAATTCTGCTCCTATATCTGCTAATCTCACAGACCGGCAAAGCACAGAGAGGCATTTCGAACCATTGAAAGAGCTGTTATATTAGTCACACCTTGTCATCCTTACCTGAGAGTTCTGCAGTTTTTAAATTCCTTTGTGAGTATGTGTATAATTCCTTTTGGAATGCTACTAATGAATCTGCATCCACCACCCTTGCAGGCAGTGCATTCCATGTCATCATAACACTAAGCAGGGGGGATAAAAGATCTCCCCTTGCCCCTGACTTCTTTGACTATTGTTTTAACTACATGTCCTTCAATTCCTGCATTGCAGGCCAGTGGAAGGAGTTCTAACTGTCTATTCTATCAAATTCCCTCATAATTTTGAACAGCTCCATCAAATGTCTCCCTTCTGCTGTAAGGCAAACAGTCCCAGCTTGTCCATGTCCCAGCTTCTCCAGGGTACCAGTCTACCAAATTCCCTCTGCATCCTTCTGAAGGTCATGATGTGATTTTGAATGGATGGGGCCTCTGGATTGAACATGGATACTCCAGCTGAGGCCTGACCAATGATTTCTAAATATTGAGCCTAAATTGACAATGTTGAACCTTATTGGACTGGTGAGCTTTATGTACTGTTATATATTTTTGTTATGCAGTGACTGTTATGTAATCCAATATTGCTGTCACTCTACTCAACAGCATTCTACATGAATGGCCATTTAATCTTTTTATTTGGTGGTATCAATTGAGGCGGAGTGTTGGTTTGGAAACTGGTTCCCTGTCTGTCGATGCTTAACTTCTGTCTCATCTGATAGTCAGGACCTTTTTTTCATGGAATCCACCTTTTCTTTATTCGTTCATGGTTGTGACATCACTTGCTGCCTGTCCTAATTGCCCTTCAACTGAGTATCTCACTCTACCATCTCAGAGGGCAGCCACATTCATAGAATCCCTATAGTGCAGAAAGACGGGCCATTCACCCCATCAAGTCTGTACAGACCACAATTCCACCTGAGCCCTGTTCCCATAATCCCATCTGTTTACCCTGCTAATCCCCCTGACACTAGGTTCAATTTAGCATGGCCAATTAATTTAACCCTTACATCTTTGGACTGTGGGAGGAAACCACGCAGATATGGGAGATTGCTGTGGCTCTGGAGTCGCGTGTAGGCCAGACTATGTAAGGATTTCCTCCCTAAAGGACGTTAGTGAACCAGATGGGTTCTTTCGAAAATCAACAATGGGTTCATGGTCACCAGTAGATTCTTAATTCCAAATATTTAATGCATTCATATTTCACCATCTGCCTTGGTGGGTTTTGATCCCCAAAACATCACCCTAGGTTTCTGGAGTACTAGTCCCATGACAATACCACTACACACTGCCTCCTTGTGTCATGAAATTGAGGCCGAGAAATGTCACCCGTGGGCAGGCTTGGTGGTTGTGAAAGTATTTTAAACCCCTGTGTGTAATAATGTAGTAAAGGCATTTGGTGAAGGCACATACGTTCCTCTTCACTCTGACCCTGAGTGTTATAAGTGCTTGTTAGCAGCGTTGCAGATTGGCACAGACCTCCAGGTTTATCTTGCAAGAGGGTGACATCATGTCTCTTGCTGTCTGAGAATATGTGCTGGACATCAAAAGCAGACATGAGTCGTTTTCTCCTGACTCTTGCTTTGTAGCAGTCAATCTCTTATATAATGTCGCTATCAAAACTGGCCCCCAACTACTTCCTTCTCCCAAATAAATCTAAAAACTGCTCTGTTTGTATCCTAATCAGCTGTTGCAGTGGTTTTATCAGTACATTTTAATCTCTCATCATTATATATTTACTCCCTTTCTTCCCACACACACACATCAGAAAAAAACAAAATAGTTTCAGGCAAAAGGGAATCATGTTAATTGGCTATCACTGCACTGAAATTGTCATTCTGCATATTCGCCAATCAATTTTTATTTGTCACTTGTTGTTAATAAAACAGCCTTTGGACATTTACCCAGAGTTTGACTGGCAGCATTACTACGTGTCGTGCGTGTTGTAAATTTACTATCTAAATCCATCCAGAACACAGAGAAAAGCAGTTCAGTTCAATCTCGGAACCTTTACACAGTGCAAAAAGGAGGCCATTCAGCCCATCGAGTCAGCACTGGCTTGCTGAAAGAGTATTGTACCTAGTCCTACTCCCCTGCCATATCCCCGTAACCTTACACATTCCTTCTTTTCAGATAGCAATCCAATTCCCTTTGGAATATCTCGATTGAACCAGCCTCCATCACCCTCTCAGGAAGTTGGGTCCCAACTTCAATCTCCCTCTGGGTGAAAAACGTTCCTCATATCTTTATTAAATCACCTCTCAGCCTAAAATCTATCCTCATAATTATTCTTTATCTCTTGGATCATCCTTATGAATCTTCTCTGTACGTTGTCCAGTGCCTTCATATCCTTCCTCAAGTATGATGCCCGGAACTGGAACAGTCTACAGATGAGGCCTAATTAGTATTTCATGTAAGTTTAAAATTCTCTCTTGATTTTTGCATTCAATGCCCCTACTATCTACAAGATGCACTGCAGCAATACACCAAAAATTCTTAGACAGCACCTTCCAAATCCAACTAGGACAAGGGCAGCAGATCCCTGGGAACACCACCACTTGCAAGTTCCTCTCCAAGCCACATCACCCTGACCTGGAAATATATCGTCATTCCTTCACAGTCGCTGGGTCACATTCTCTTCCTAACAGCATTGTGGGTCAACCCACAGCATGTGGACTGCAGCGATTCAAGAAGACAGCTCACCACTGTCTTCTTGAGGGCAATAGGGATGGGCAATAAATGCTGGCCAGCCTGCGACACCCATGTTGCATGAATGAATTTTTTAAAAAAACTAAGAAACCATATGCTTTAATCATCCTGGGATATCATATACTTTATAAGTGGGCCAACATGCAAAGTTTGGGAGCATCCATAGCCATATGGATCCATAGTTCTTGCAAACTCCTAACTCAGAATAATAAGGGGACTTGTGTGGAGGAAAGAGAGAGAGACTTTCTTTCTGCCCTGCATCACCCAATTATAAACCTTTTTATAAATCTGACAGTTGTGATGATGTTACACCGAGAGTTCCTGTCTCACTCCAAAGTTACAAGCCTTAGTTGCAGATGACACTAAAGTCGGTGGAGTGGTAGATAGTGAAGAGGGGTGTTATAGTTTGCAGAGAGACTTGGACAAGTTGCAGAGCTAGGCCAAGAGGTGGCAAATGGAGTTTAATGTGGAAAAGTGTGAGGTAATTCACTTTGGCAGGAATAATAAATGTGTAGAGTATAGGGCTAATGGTAGGACTCTTAATAGTGTTGATGAACAGAGGGATCTTGGCGTATGTGTGCATAGATCCCTGAAAGTTGGCAATCAAGTCGATAAGGTTGTTAAGAAGGCATACGGAGTCTTAGCTTTTATTGGTAGGGGGATTGAATTTCGGAGCCGCAACATCATGTTGCAACCGTACAAAACTCTAGTGCGGCCGCACTTGGAGTATTGTGTACAGTTCTGGTCCCCGCATTATAAGAAAGATGTGGAGGCATTGGAGAGGGTACAGAGGAGGTTTACCAGGATGTTGCCTGGTATGGAGGGCAGGTCTTATGAGAGAGGCTGAGGGATTTGAGGTTGTTTTCGTTAGAAAGGAGGTGGCTAAGAGGGGACCTAATCGAAACATATAAGATGATTAGAGGTTTAGATAGGGTGGACAGTGATAGCCTTTTTTCCTAGGATGGAGAAAGCTAGCACGAGGGGACACAGCTTTAAATTAAGGGGTGATAGTTATAGGACGGATATCAGAGGTAGGTTCTTTAACCAAAGGGTGGTTCGGGAGTGGAATGCCCTGCCTGCAGCAGTTGTAGATGCGCCAAGTTTGGTGGCGTTTAAGAGGTTAGTTGATAAGTTTATTGGAAGAGAAGGGAATGGTTTAGTTTGGAGGGTCATTGCTTTTTATAATGGTCGGCGCAACATCGAAGACCGAAGGGCCTGTTCTGTGCTGTAATGTTCTATGTTCTACGTTCTATTTATCTTAGACTCAACTTCTCCAGCATTTTTCTGGCTGATTTCCCATCTTGCACACTTCATAAGCCGGAACCAATCCAAACTCTCATGCCTATATCCTAATTTACATCCTAGTGTCTGATGGCTTTCACCAGTTCTCCTTCCTGCAATGCCTCAATTCTCATCCTCATGTTTAAATTACTTTCATGCCTTCCTCACTATCTCTCTAACCTCCAGCCGGACAAACCTCTTCTGTATCTCTGCTGCATTAGCTTCCTGCCAGCGGCTCCACCTTCTGCTGTGCATTTTGAAATTCCCTCCCTCAGCACCTTACCCCTCTCCCCTCATCAGAAACCTCACCTCAAAGCCCACTGCCTGGACAAACCTCTATTTGCCCCACCTAATATCTCTCCCTTTCTATTCAGTGTCCATTTGACTTTCTAGATTACTTTTGTTTGAATCACCTTGGGGATGCTTCTCAATATTGAAGACACAGGTTTTTGTTTTAATTACCTTCTTGTCAAATGAGAAAAAAGTAAGAACTGCAAGCCTTGACGTTTAAAATGGATACTTCATAGCCCCTATTCAGTTCGTATAGTGGCACACTGGTTAGCACTGCTGCCTCACAATGCCAGGGACCCAGGTTCGATTCCTGGCTTGGGTCACTCTGTGCAGAATTTGCACGTTCTCCCTGTGTCTGCATGGGTTTCCTCCAAGTGCTCCTGTTTCCTTCCACAGTTTGAAAGATGTGCTGGTTAGGTGCATTGCCCATGCCAAACTCTCCCTCAGTGTACCCGAACAAGCACTGGAGTGTGGCGACTGGGAGATTTTCACAGTAACTTCACTGCAGTGTTGCTGTCAGCCTACTTGTGACTATTAAAAAAAATCTTAAACTGTAACTTTAGGAGAGGTAAAATCCTTGAGTTGTTCTCGGAAATTAAACATAAAAGCTGGCAAATTTCTTTGAAATTGTTGTTGAAAATTAAACATACAAACTGGCACATGGCTTTTGATACTGGCATGGCATTTCCAAGCGGCTTTTTTTTTAAATGGTGTAGGGTTTGCCCTTTGATTTATCTGCACTGTGGTGATGGGTGGGTATTTCTGTGATCAGTGAGGCTGAATGTTGTCTGGTGTCCAGGCAGATGTGTATGGCGTACAGCTGCTTGTCATTGGTGTTGCCACCTAGTACAGTGACCTGGTCTGGTGAGGAGGCGCAGCAACAACCTGGAGGTTACTGAGGTGGGGGGTTCTGCTGATCACTGATTTCTGAGGATCGCACAAACACTTAAGGCATCAAACAAACAAAAATTCTGCAATGAGCTACATTTAAGATGATCCTTTTTTTTAGTTCATTTGTGGGACGTGGGCATCACTGGTTGGGCCAGCATTTATTGCCCATCCCTAGTTGCTCTTGGAGGGCAGTTGAAAGTCAATCACATTGCTGTGGCTCTGGAGTCACATGTAGGCCAAATCAGATAAGGACATTAGTATTTTTCCGACAATGGTTTCATGGTCATCAGTAGATTCTTAATTCCAGATATTTTTTTATTGAATTCAGATTCCACCATTCGCTGTGGTGGGATTCAAACCCAGGTCTCCAGAACATTAACTGAGTTTCTGGATGAATAGTCTAGTGATAATATCACTTGTTAAATGAACCATATAAATGCAAGTCTTTGCTGTTGATGGCAAAAGCAAAAGCATGATCTTCCTACGCTTTAATCTAATATAGATCGAATATCCACGGTATCACAGTGATTAGCACTGCTGCCTCACAGCGTCGGAGACCTAGGTTCAGTTCCCTGCTTGGGTCAGTGTCTGTGTGGAGTTTGCATGTTCTCCCCAGGTCTGCGTGGGTTTCCTCTAAGTGCTGCGGTTTTCTCCCACAGTCCAAAGATGTGGGCATTAGGTGGATTGGTCATGCTAGATTGCCCCTTAGTGTCAGGGGGTTAATTAGGGTAAATGCATGTGGTTATGGAAATAGGGCCTGGGTGGGATTGTGCATACTTGATGGGCCAAATGGCCTCTTTCTGCACTTATGATTCTATGATTCCAAGTGTTTCTGCTGTCCTCAGAAATGTTTTACTTAATTTTGAATTAACCTACACATTGCTTATTGAAACTGCAACTATTCAGAATGAAATATTACTTCCGGATTAACAATTTCCCTGTTGACAGTGGCCTCTTGTGAGGGCCTGTCTGTGACGCTTAACACCAGCTGCTGCATGCAGGAAGCAAAACAATTGGAAAAGACAGAACTATTGTTATCCCAGTGTAACTGCAAAGGTGTGTATTTTTCCTCACTTGGCCTTCATTGCAAAGCTGACCATCACAACTATATGTGAGTAATGGGAGTGGGTGTGGCATGCGCATAATGTTCTTGCTACAGGAGGTTGGTTGTAGGCTTGTCTTGTATGATTATGGGTATTGTCAAGACTTGTCATTCCTTCTGGCTCTCCGAATGTTCTTACATCTCCTTTAATTTGTCCAAAATGTCATTCAAATATGGCGATAAATCTCTCTCCTTCCGAAACAAAATGAACACCAAAGTGTGAAGCTTTGGCAGGGAGGAATTTAATGCTAAAGTTTCAGGCCTAACCAACAGTGAAAGATTTTCTTGCTTTCCAAATCCTTTATTGGATTCCTCTTAAGCCCATCCTTGCTAAGGATGTGTTCAAACAATCCATCACATGATCCGATACCATACAGAAAGATTTTCTGTCTCTATTTTTGGTTCTTTACATAATGTAAGTGGGCTTTTCCTCAGGCGAGAGAATCTGAACTGACAATAACAGTAATGTCAACGCGGAACGATTACTGCCCTAGGTTTTAATGTTGGCCCGCGTATCAAAAAAGGCATTGAATTCTCAGCAGCTGCCATTCAGTTCTGTGCTTTCACACTGAGAAAGGGAACAGGCCAAAAATTATTGAACTGCACTGGTAAAGTTTGGATTTGATCTATCTGGATATTTAAAAAAAACCCAAAACTTACAGTGACTGGTCTTGGTCACTAATGCCATCTGATTTTTCAGTAACCCACTCACTAACTATTTCATTTCTACTCCCATTCACCGTGCTTGCAAAACATTTACATTTGATGTTCCTCCACAGTACGACTTCAATGGTCACGCTCCACTTTTTAAAATGTTGATGAATTGCTAGTTGGAAGACTCGAATGCCAAGTCTTGGTTGTTGGTTCTAATCTTGATATTTCTGTTTGGAGAGCAGGGAAGCAGTGTGTGTGCAATCCTCCTCTGGTCACCGGCCTGGCTAGTTGCCGTTTAATAGTCTAATTGGTGTTTTAGGTGTTTCAGGGTCGTCTGGATAGCCTCGCTGTGGCGACAATCCAAGCTTTGACCGCAGTGATGCACAAATCCCCAGCAGCAAAGGTAAGCCCAGTTTATTGTTTAAATTTCAGATTTCTGATGACTCGAATTCTTTTAAAAAAACACACTTTTTGCTCTCTTCCCAAAACTCCAAAGATTGTGGGTTAGGTTGATTGGCCATGATAAATTGACCCCTGTTGTAAGGGTATTAGTAGAGTAAATAATTACGCATAGGGCCTGGGTAGGATTGTTGTCGGTACAGACTCGTTGGATCAAATGGCTGCCTCTTGCCCTGTAGGGATTCTGTGCTTCTTCTTGGAAGAGCAGCACAGGGTTTGTTTTCTAGTTGGCACTGGGGAAGGACAATTGTTGAACAATAAAGGGCTAAAGGAGGTCATTCTGCCCATCACAGTCTGTGCTGCCCCTTTGAATAGGAATGCTAAGTCCTTGTCTATTTCCTCCCCCCACAGAGGACTAAATTGCAACAACACAAAGACTGGGGGAACCAAAAGAGAAAATGCTGAAAAATCTCAGCAGGTCTGGCAGCATCTGTAAGGACAGTAAAAAGCTGGTGTTTCAAGTCTGGATGACCTTTTGTCAGAGCCCATCCACAGATGCTGCCAGACCTGCTGGATTTTCCAGCATTTTCTTTTCTGGTTTCAGATTCTAGCATCAGCAGTAATTTGCTTTTATTCCAAAGATTGGAGGAGCTGCGGATAGAAAAGAGATTTGCCAGAAGGTACAGCAGGATGTAGATAGGCTGGAGACTGGGGTGGAGAAATGGCAAATGGAATTTAATCCAGGCAAATGTGACATGATGCATTTTGGAAGGTCCACTGCAGGAGGGAAGCATACAGTAAATGGCAGAAGCCTTAGAAGCAGAGCAATCTAAGGTCCACTGTTCCCTGAAAGGGCAACACAAGTAGACAAGGTGATCAAAAAGGCATATCTGCCTTCATCGGTAGAGGAATAAAGTATAAAATTTACAACGGCTTCATGTGACGACACAGGCTGATGGGCCAAAGGCCTGTCCCTGTGCTGTAATGTTCTTTTGCCCCCTATTAAATGGAAGTGGACATCAAGGCTGGGGTGCATACCATTCCACATTGCAGTGCAAAGAGGCCTGATCTTCGCACTCTTCTTAAGGAAAGAAAGCTGACACTGAAGAAACGATGCTGCAAATTTATAATCTGTTGCTCCATAACGTTGAGCTTTGGATTCTACACTTCCAGATGAATAAAAAAAACCATAAGTCTCTCCTAACAGTATTGTGGATAAACCTGAACCACAAGAGCTGGTTCAGGTAACTCACCACCACCTTCTCATGGACCATTAGGGATGGGCAAAAACCCATGAAAGAATATTAAAATAACCCTCTTGTTGCATTGATTACTGCCCCGCTCATTTCTGGCTGTCCTATTGAGGGCACTAGACAGTAAGGGAGCTTTTTTTTCAAGTAGTGTAAAATAATTAAGAATTACTTATTATTTCCAGTTAATTGCACTTCATTTATCTTGCACTGAATTGTTCCATGTTTCTTTTTTAAATGCTGAGTGCAGGAGGTGTTCAAAGAGCGTATTGGTTACACACACCTGTATGAAGTCCTGAAGACATTGGGCCAGCCATCACGGGACCTATTGAAGGAGCTAATGAACATGGTGAGGCTCAGTATTCAAATTTTTAAGAGTTGTGAGTGAGTGGCACAGTGTTAGCACTGCTGCCTCACTGCACCAGAGACCTAGCTTCAATTCCCAGCTTGTCTATAAGAAGTTTGCACCTTTTGCCTGTGTCTGCTTGGTTTTTCTCAGGAGCTTCAGCTTCCTCTCACTATCCAAAGATGTGCAGGTCAGATGGATTAGCTATGCTGAATTGCCCCTTAGTGTCCAAAGATTTGTAGGTTAGGTGGATTGGCCATGCTAAATCGCTCCTCAGTGTCCAAAGATGTGCAGGTTAGGTGGATTGGCCATGCTAAATTGCTCCTTAGTGTCCAAAGATGTGTAGGTTAGGTGGATTGGCCATGATAAATTGCTCCTTAGTGTCCAAAGATGTGCAGGTTAGGTGGATTGGCCATGCTAAATTGCTCCTTAGTGTCCAAAGATGTGCAGGTTAGGTGGATTGGCCATGGGAAATTCCTCCTTATTGTCCAAAGATGTGTGGCTTTGGTGGATTGGCCATAATAAAAGGATAGGGTAGGCAGTGGACTTGGGTAAGATGCTCTTTTGGAGAGTTGGTGCAAACTTGATGGAAATGGCCCCATTCTGCACTATGGGAATTCTGCAGCTTTTACTAGTTAAACTCCTATGTCCTCCACATTACTATATTTTTGGTAATATGGGTTTTGGTGAAGGAAGCTCTCTGAGTCTTCATGACTTCTGCTCACTTTTGCTGGTGGTTATATTTTTGGTGACGTTTGAATTGCTTCTGACGTGACATCTCCCTTTTCATCTTCTGTGGTATCTCCATACAGGTTCAAACCTGAAAATAGGTTCAGATCCCATCACAGCAGCTGGTGGAATTTGAGCTCAGTTAATACAGTGTGAAACTGAAAGCTAATCTCAGTAATGGTGGCCACGAAACTGCCATTGTTGTAAAAACCCATTTGGTTCACTGTGTCCTTTAGTGAGCGAAATTGTTGTACTTAACCAGTCTAGTCAACATGTGGCCATTAACTGCTCTCTGAAACGGTCTGGCAGGCAATTGATTTCAAGGAAAACTGGACCTCACCAGCCATGCCCACATCTCATGAAAGCATAAAAGAAAACATGGACAATCCTTCGATATGGAGATTGTCATACATCAGCTATATGGGGAGAAAAGCAATTGCTCCAACACAGCAGAAGCCAGTGGCATCATTAAGATCCAAAATAGCATCACCAGTGTCGTAATGTACTGTACTCATTATAAAATGATAATAGGTATTTAGAAGCACTTCTGGTGTTACACTGTTGATGAGAGAGTTTAAATTGCCTCTGGTACACTACTTTAATTTTTGACTTAACACAAGAGCTCTTTGGGATTAAGCATTCTGTTATTTTAATTGGTATTGGAGCTTGTTGGTTGAAATGAAGCAATAACTCTGAACAACAATGGAATACCTCAATTACCCTCTCTCTTGAAAGCTGAGTCTGACTAATGTGGGCCACTTTTAACATCGCATTAATTTACTCAAGGAGCAGATAGTTTGTTCTCAGCTGTATTTAATTTTGATTTTGAGTATCGCAGGCTGATGATACATTTCCCAGTGCCCTTCAGTCATCATTCTTCTGTGTGCAGTGTTGTAAAAGACATCTCTCTCAGTGCAACATCCTCTCACCTTGCAATTAAGCACATGTTCTGAGTTGTAAAGGAATTTCACTAGTTGGGCTTTAATTTGGAACATAGGAAATGGGAGCAAGTGTCGGGTCTTTGGCCCTTCAAGCCTGTTCAGCTATTCAATAAGACCATGGCTAATTATTGACGTCAACTCCACCATCCTGCATTATCCCCACGTACCTTCATACCCAAACCTTGATTAAATTGAATTAGAGGAGACGGTGGCGTAGTGGAGTAGTAATTCCGAGACCGAGGTCATTGCTCTGAGGACCTGATAGTGGAATTTGAATTCAATAAAAATCTGGAAATAAAACTCCAATGATGACTATGAAACCATTATCATAGAATCATAACATCCCAACACAGCAGAAAGGGGCCATTCGGTCCATCAAGTCTGCACCGACCACAATACCACCCAGGTCCTATCCTCATGACCCCATGCATTTGCCTTAATTAGTGCCTCTAATACTAAGGGGCAATTTAGCATGGCCAATCCCCCTAACTTGCACATCTTTGGAATGTGGGAGGAAATCCATGCAGACTTTGAGAATGTGCAAACTCCACATAGAAAGTGATCCAAGCCAGGAATCGGACCTGGATCCCTGGTGCTGTGAGACAGCAGTGCTAACCACTGTGCCGCCATGCTGCCTTGATTGCCGATGGTCAGAAAAACCCATCTGGTTCACTAATGTCCTTTAGAGAAGAAAATCTGTTGTCCTTATCCCAGCCTGGCCTACATGTGACTCCAGAGCCACAGCAGTGTGGCTGATGCTTAACTACCCTCTGAAATGGCCAAGTGAGACACTCACTTCAAGGGATAGGGAACAAATGCTGGCCCAGCCAGTGACATCCATATCCCATGAATGAATAAAAAAAACAATTACTGAGCATGTGTGTTATTTTCTGCTTTCAGGCCATTGAAGGTGAACATACCTCTGTTGGGATGTTGGGAATCAGCAATGTCCAGCCCCTTCTGCTCCTCATCCAGTGGCTTCCGGAGCTAGACTCCTTTGAGCTACAAATCTTTGTTTCTGATTGGCTGAAGAGGATATGCTGCATCAATCGTCAAAGCCGCACGTTCTGCGTCAACGCCAATATTGTGAACAGGATCCTCGTGACGTTGAACTATCACGCTAGACTACACCGTACCGCTGCAGAGAATCTGATTGGACTGCTGGGCTCTTTGGGCAGCCAGTCATTGAGCTCGGGAGAACTCTTGCAGTTGATCAGGTTATTGAGGACAGATGATCCTAAACAGGCCCATCCCTATGTTGTCCCTGTGACGTGTGCAATACTGGGCATAGCCCGGAAACAGGGACTAGATAATGCACTACAGTACTTTAACTTATCCCACAGCATGGCAGGAATCATGGTGCCCACCATCCAGCGTTGGCCCGGCTATGCTTTTAGCTTCTTTGCATGGTTGTGTCTTGATCAGGGACAAGAGGCCAGTGGAATCTTTGGGAAAGGAAGCAAGAGAAAGCAGCTGTACAGGTAGGTCACAAAACAATTCCTTCAAAACTGAACTGTCCTTTCTCTTGTGGTTCAACGGAGCAGGACTGTGGACAGTGGTTAGCATTGCTGCCTTACAGTGTCAAGCACGCAGGTTCGATTCCCAGCTTCGGTCACTGTCTGTGTGGAGTTTGCACATTCTCCCCTGTGTTTGCGTGGGTTTCCTCCCATTGTTGAAAGACGGCCTAGGGGAGAGGGAGAAGGGGAGGGAGTTATTATTTAGTGCACGTTATCTGGAGGTTCTGTTGCTCTCGTTGCTGGCAATAGTGTTGAAGCCGAAGTGGGAGAGGGGTCTGCCAGCAAAGAGTTGGCACAAATGGGTGTTCTCCTGATTGACAGTCAGTGAATATTAGGTTCCGTAGGGATCTGTACTGGGACGCCAAATGTTCACATTATATATTAATGATTTGGAAGAGGGAACTGAATGTATTATCTCCAAATTTGCAGATGATACAAAGTTGGGTAGGAAGGTGAGCTGTGAGGAGGATACAGAGATGCTACAGCGCGATTTAGACAGGCTACGGACATTTGCATGGCAGATGCAGTATAATGTGGATAAATATGAGGTTATCCACTTTGGGAGCAATGATAGGAAGACAGAATGGGTGCTCAACGAGACGTTGGAACCCTTGTGCATTGTTTGCTGAAAGCAAGCACGCAGGTACAGCAAGCAGTAAAGAAGGCAAATGGTATGTTGGCCTTCATAGTGAGAGCATTCAAGTATAGGGACAGGGATGTTTTGCTGCAATTGTATAGGGCATTAGTGAGGCCACACCTGGAGTTTGTGTGCAGTTTTGGTGTCTTTATATGAGGAAGAATGTCCTTGCTGTAGAAAGAGTACAGTGAAGGTTTACCAGGCTGATTTCTGGGACGGGAGGTCTGTCATATGAGGAGAAATTAATTCAGTTAGAATTATATTCACTGGAGTTTAGAAGAACAGGAGGGGATTTCATAGAAACTTATACAATTCTAACATGGTTAGACTGGATAGATTCAGAAAGAATGTTCTCGATGGTGGGTGAGTCCAGAACGAGGGGTCATAGTTTGAGGATAAGGGGTAAAGCTTTTAGAACTGAGATGAGGAAAAATTTCTTCACCTAGAGAGTGGTGAATGTGTGGAATTCAAAGATGTGTAGGTTAGGTTGATTGGCCATGCTAAATTGCCCATTGGCGTCCAAAGACGTGTAGGTTAGTTGGATTGGCCATGCTAAATTGTCCTTTAGTGTTAGGGAGATTAACAGGTTAAATATGTGGGATTATGGGAAAAGGACCTGGGTGGGATTGTTGTCAGTGTGGTCTCAATGGGCTGAATGGCCTCATTCTACACTGTGAGGATTCTATGATTTTCTGGCTCAGACTTTCATTTGCAGTAGCCCAATGCCCTGCTTACAAGATATAGGAATGGGCAGCTCAGACACTGTGGCCTCCTCATACATCTGTGACTAGGCCACCTGGATTGTTGTGGAGCCTCTAAGGATTGAGAGCGATTATGACACAGTAGGAGGCCATTCAGCCCCTTAAGTTCGTCGCAACTTTCTGTAGAGAAATCCAGTCGGTTCCATTCCATCTTCATCACCCCCTACCCTCTCCACTGCCTTTCCTGCAGTTATTTCCCTCAGGTGCCCAGATTTTCACTTTGGAAATTATTCATCAGTTCTGTTGCCACTTCAGTTGTAGCAGTGTAGAATCATAGAGGCCCTACAATGCAGAAAGAGGCCATTCTGTCCATTGAGTGCACCAACAACAATCCCTCCCAGGCCTTATCTCTGTAACCTCATTCATTTACTCTCACTAGCTTCCCCCCCGACATGAAGGGGTAATTTAGCATGGCCAATACGTCTAACCAGCACATCTTTCGGACTGTGGGAGGAAACTGGAATACCCAGAAGAAACCCACGCGGTCACAGGGAGAACATGCAAACTCCATACAAACAGTGTCACCCAAGGCCGGAATTAAATCCGGGTCCCTAGCGCTGTGGGGTACCAATGTTAATCACTGTGTCACCATGCTGCCTAAGGCAAGGCCTGTGAGCCAGTGTTGACTCCCATCAACACACAGGGTAGAATTTTCCCATCCTGTCCGCCATGGGAATCAGAACGGGCGGGGCATGAACTATGCAAAGGTCCATTGACCTTGGGTGGGATTTTCCTGTTTTGGGGTAAGCGTGACTGGAAAATCGTGGCCCAAGTGTGGCTCCCCAACTCTATCCGTTCACTTTCAGTAACCGCTTTATCCTCGAGGTAATGCCTGCAGGGCAGAAGGAGGCTTTTCAGCCCATTGGCTGCTCCTACAACAGTCCCATCCAGATCCTATCCCCATAATCCCAAGCATTTACACTGCTAATCCCCTGAGTCTAAGAGGGGAATGTTCCCATGGTGAACCAGAACCCAACCCAGCATTATGTTCCTTTCATTTTTAACATTACAAAATGTGTATCGGGCCTATCCAAAGTTAGCCTTCTTTACCCGTCACGTTGACGACATGGTACACTGTTTACCAGTTATATAACTATATATAAGTATTGCATTGTACAGTAACAATTATTACCAAAGAAACCTCCATAGAGAGAGTATTCAACCATTAGTGTCCTGTTATGTTTTAGTCTGGCTCTCGTTCACATTACAATTTTTCTGCAAAAGTGGCCCTCGTTTGAAAAATAGTGGAAATCATTGAGCTCATTTTTTTTTTGCCCATGGATACAGAAGAGCCAGATTCTAATTTACGGGGGTGGCACAGTGGCACAGGGATTAGCACTGCTGCCTCACTGTATGAGATACCCAGGTTTGATTTTGGGTCACTATCTGTGTGGACTCTGCACCTCTCCCGTGTCTGCACGGGTTTCCTCTGGGTGCTCCAGTTTCCTGCCACAGCCCAAAGATGTGTGGGTCAAATGAATTAACCATGCTAAATTGAACCTTAGGGTGGGATTTTTCCAGCTGTGCTTGCCTCAGAACCGGTAAATCCCCCGCAGGTCAGTGTCTGTGGTTTGCCCCCTCCACAGATAGGAATATTCCCCAGTTAGTGTCGGGGGATTAGCAGTGTAAATGCTTGAGGTTACGGGGATCAGATCTGGATGGGCCTGCTGTGTTTAGGCATTACCTAAAGCTGTCATAATCTTCTCGAGGGTAGTTAACCAATGATCCCCACATCCCACAAGAATAAAAAAAAGTCTTGTATGCCTTGGTCAAACTGCTCGTCATTCTCCTTTGCTCCAAGGAGAACAATTTCAGCTGAACCTTCATTTCTGCCATTCGCTGTAAAATCATAAGGATTTTTTTTTTTAAAAAGTGTCATTTTCCCCATTCTCTTTGAACTCTTTTGCTTGTTAGTTTTTGGAGATGATGGGGTGAGAGAAAAGCTGTTTTTACTGATGTAACCTCCAGCAGAGTTTGTAACCATGCCTAAGCCACGTGGAGATGTGCAGGAGTCAGAGGCTTGTGCCCTGATTCAATCCTGTGTCTGGTTTCATTTGGATTGAGTTTTCCTTCTTGCCATGAATCTTGCTTTTCTCTGGAACAGAACTGGATTTTCGGTGAGGGAGACATAAGATAAATCTCAGGTTGTATGCTGCAGGTAGAATTTTTTAAGCATTTATTGATGGGATATGGGCTTTAATGGGTACGCCTGCATTTATTACCTATCCCTAATTGAGAAGATGCCTTCTTGTACCGTTGCAGTCCATGTATTGTAGGTAAACCCACAGTGCTGTTAGAAAGGGAATTCCAGGATTTTGATCTAGTGACAATGAAGGAATGATTAATGTATTCCCAAATCAGGATGGTGAGTGGCTTGGAGGTGGAGCTCCATGATGATTGACATGTTGATTGATCAGTGGTGGGTATCTAGGGGTGAAGCAGCTGACAATAACTCATATTGTTCATGGGCTGTGAGTATCACTGGCTGGGCCAGCATTTCTTTCCCATCTCTAATCACCCTTCAACTGAGTGTCTGTCTCAGCCATTTCAAAGGACAGTTGAGTCAAACACACAGCTGTGGCTCTGAAGTCACGTGCAAGTCAGATTGGGTAAGATTTCTTTCCCTGAAGATGGATTTTCTATACCAGTTGACAGTGATTTCACAGTCATCGTTAAGACTTTTAATTACAGATTTCATTGGATTCAAATTTAACCCGACTCCTGGTGTTTCAGCATCCGCTGTTTAACTAGAGTTTGTGCTGTGTTGGCGTATTCTCTCTCATTTGCCTCTGTACTTTGTAGGCTATTTTTGTCCTTAAATGAAGTTCCGATGGATTTATTAAATGGTTTAGTTTTAAAATAGCTATTTGGGAATGATTTTTATGTGTATTGTGTTCAGAAGCAAAAGGAAACTGCAACCACAGACTTGAGACTGAATGCTCATTCCATGAATAGTGCAAGCAATGTCCCCCAATGCTGAAATTTGTGCGGAACCTGTGGGTCTTATTGATAAGGATGGTGAAAACTCTTCCCATCGAGCAGTGAGGCTTGAGAGCATTTGGTGAAATATATTTTTCTGTACAAGTAGAGAAACAATATGGCCACTGGGATTTAATGTATTTGGTGTCGAGCAGTCTGATACTGAGCTAGGTATTTGTTTGTTTAGTATTCAGATGATGTCTCCAAAGATGTGTGCGTTAGGTGGATTGGCCATTCTAAATTGCCCCTTAGTGTCAGGGGAACTAATAGGATAAGTGCATGGGGTTACGGGGATAGAGCCTGGGTGGGGATTGTTTTCAGTGCAGGCTCAATTGGCCGATTGGCCTCCTTTCTGCACTGTAGGGATTCTATGACTCTACTTGGCTCGATGGGTCAATTGATCTTCTGCACTGGAGGGATTCTGTGATCCTACCAAGCAGGAATTTACTATACGCAGTAAATAACCGCTCCATAATGTTGAATTGGAAAAAAATCAGTTCCATTTATAGGCACACTTTCCATATGGAGAGGCGATGGCCTAGTGGTATTATCACTAGAGTATTAATTTAGAAACTCAGCTAATGTTCTGGGGACCTGGGTCCAGGAGTTGATGACTACGGAGTGTATGTGTTCATAATGTGACCCAAAGGTGATCAGCCTATCCTGTAAATCCTTCCAGTAAGCCTGATGGCAGGGGTTAAGAGTGGGACTGCTTCCTGACCAGCCACACTGCCAAAGACAATGGGAAGTTACCGCAGTACTTTGCCCAACACAATCATGGAGCCAATGCAATGGAAGTCCAGGCTTGCTAACAGCCTGTTAGGAATCTACACAAATTAACGTGCGCACCAGCAATGCTGAACCCAATGGCAGAGGCCCTTTTGAAATTCTGCAATGATTTCTCCATTCAGATATACTTTTCTTTGATTTGCAACATGTAACATGAAGAAACTGGAGGAAAGGATAATAATTTTTTTCAAATATGATTTACTGTCTGAAAGCACTGCCACTAGAATTTCAGTGAAATCAGCGTACAAATTCAGGATATACTCCCTGTCGATTGTACACACTAGGGTATATTCCCTGTCAATCATATGCACTAGAGTATATTCCCCATTGCTCATTCACACTAGGATATGTTTGCTGTCGATCGTATGTACTAGGGTATATTCTCTGTCGATCTTACACACTAGAATATATTCACTGTTGATCAAGGGTGGCTTGACTTCTGTTCTGTAGCGGAAGCTATAACATCATAAACTGTCGTTCATACCCTTAGGTAGTTTAGCAAGTTTCCGAATAAGGCTTTGCATCAGACCCAAGAGACGACCACAAGGAAGCAAGGGCGTGAAAAGAATCAATGCGGCCAAGCTAAAGAATGCCAGCATAGCTCCAGCACTGGCTGAAGACTTAGAAATCAAGCTTGCTGACCTATACCTTGCAGGCAGTGCTGAAGACAACTGAGAATGCTGTCCATTCATCTGCACTGAAGATGCTCAGGCTTTTACCCACAGCAGTGTGACTGGTTCGATGAGAATGATGAGGAGATACAGACTCTACTTGTTAAAAAGCACCATCTTCATCGGGCCTGTCAAAACGACCCATTGTCAACTGCCAAGAAAAATGCTTTTACCAGTGCTCACAGGACAGTCCCAAATAAAATGCTGGGCGCCAAGGTAGACGAAATACAGGGATATGCTGACAGAAATGAAATGGTTCTGTGAAGCCCCCAACACTCTGTATGGAATTCAATCTCTTGGGAACTCCTCCTCTCTCTCTCTTCTTCTTCTTTTCTCTCTCTCTCTCTCTCTCTCTCTCTCTCCTCCCCCCCACAAAAAATAGTACAGATGGTACAACTCTCATTACAGAGAGGGCCGAGATCCTGCAGAGATAAGCTGAACACTTTGAAGCTGCCCTCAACCAACCGTCATCTATTAACAATGAGGCAATAGACAGGGTTGCCCAAGTTGATATCAACAGCGCCGTGGATGACCCACCGGCAGTAGCCAAAGTCTTGAAAGCTGTCAGCCAGCTATCCTGTGGTAAAGCCCCAGGGACATATACCGTACCCACGGAGATCTATAAAGCTGTTGGTCCTGTACTTATCGAGAAGCTCACCGAGTTGTTCCAATCCTTTTGGAAGCAAGGATCCATTCCTCAGGAAGTTAAAGATGCTTCCATCGTACACCTCTACAAGAGGAAGAGCAAGTGGCAAGTATGCGACAACTACCGAGAAATCGTGCTGTCCTCCATCGCAGGAAAAACCCTCGCAAGGGTCCTGCTAAATCGTCTGGTCACTCATCTGGAGCTGGGCATGTTTCCAGAATCACAGTGTGGCTTCCGCAAAGGTTGCAGGATTATTGATATGATTTTACTTCAGGAGAAGTGTCAGGAGCAGAATCGCGAGCTCTACACAACCTTTGTTGATCTCACGAAAGCCTTCGACACTCGGCTGACAAGGCCTTGGAGCATCATGTCAAAGTTTGGCTGCTCCCCCCAAATTCATTCAGATGGTACGTCAGTTCCATGATGGCATAATGGCCAGAGTACTGGATGGCGGAGAATCCTCTGTGTCATTCCCAGTCACCAGTGGTGTCAAACAGGGCTGTGTGCTCGCACCCACACTGTTCATCATGATGTTTACTGCCATACTGAATGATGCCTTCCAGGACAGTGTTGCTGGAATCACCCTCAAGTACAGAGTGGATGGGAAGCTCTTCAACCTGAAGAGACATCAAGCTATTACCAAAACGAAGGAGACTATTTTGAGAGACTTCCTGTTTGCCGATGACTGCACCCTGTATGCTGGCTCAGAAAAGTCTGGCAACACCAATTTTAAATCCAACTGATTTATTTGATAGTAAATCTGCGAGCTTTCGGCCTTTGTGGCCTTCGTCAGGCGAATGAGGTGTTCTGGTCTCCAAAAGCACACATATCAACACAGACAGTTTACAGATTGCTGATTAGAATGCGAATCCTTACACCTAACCTGCCATTCAAGTCTTAAAGTGGCTAACAGCAGAGGTTAGAGAGATGTGTATTGTCTCCAGACAGCACAGTAAGTGAGGTTTTTTTGCTAACCCAGGCAAGTCATGGGGGTTACAGATAGTGTGACATGAAGCCAAGATCCCTGTTAAGACCGTCCTCGTGTGCGCGGAACTTGGCTATCAGTTTCTGCTCAGCAACTCTGCGCTGTCGTGCGTCGTGAAGGCCCCTTTGAAGAACATTTACCCGAAGGTCGGAGGCCGAATGCCCGTGACTGCTGAAGTGTTCACCCACAGGAAGGGAACTGTTTTGCCTGGTGATTGTTGAGCGATGTAGACACTACAACAGCGGATGATTGATTAAAGATTTCAAGACATTATAGGGAGCAGATGCATTAGAGATGCGTTGGAGAAGGTAGAACTCAGGTCATTGTGTAAAAAAATTAATGCCTAGGCCTTTCAAGAGTGAAATTAATAAATATTTGTGCACACAGGTGTTGGTAGAAGTTTTAAAATCTCTTTTGCAAATGGCGTTGATGTCAGGCCAATTTGTTAATTTTAATAATGAGATTGGTCGTTTCTTGTTATTAAAAGGTGTTCAGGGAAACGGGTCAAAGAAGCCCATAGAGAGTTCGGTCACAGTTCAGCCATGATCTCACTAGATGATGGAGCGAGCTCACGTGGATAAATCACTGATCTCCTTTCTGAGTTTTTGTTTCTCTTCTAGCGCCTAGTAGTATACAAGGCAGAATATGTCTCCTAGCAAGGATTTTCCCTGAACAGGCTGATAGCCTGTCAGTAGAGGCTCACAGCTTGAGTGATTCCGCCCCACATCAAGCATAGCTGTCCTACTTTCGCAGTTGCCATTGGCTGACCAGAAGTCTCTGTGTCTCTCACTGCCAGCCACTGGCACGTTGGGGGCGATTATGCAAGTTGATACTCAGCCTGCTGGCTGCGCGTTATGAATGCACCTTCCGTGATCATCAGGTCCTGGAGCGGGACTCGAATCTGGAGTTCCTGGCTCAGAGGCAGGGATACTAACTCACTGCTCCACAAGAGCTCCATCATCATCCTGAGTGTGTGTGTGTGTGTGTGAAATTTAGCAACATGCTTAGCTGTGCCCATTGGATTATTTGTGACCATTCCAAACTTGCTTGTGTTGGATTTTGAACTGTGGTGAAGTATGTGCGTGATTTTGATTTTATGTGCGGCTGTGCTAAATAATTGCCCCTCTGCATTGTAGGGATTCATAGAATCCCTACAATGCAGGAGGAGGCATCAACTTTACCAGACAGAGCATCCCACCAAGGCCTTATCCCTGTAAGCTTGTGCATTTACCCTGCTATTCTCCCTGACAATCGGAGACAATTTAGCATGGTCAAATCACCTAACCCACACATCTTTGAACTGTGGGAGGAAACCAGAGCACCCAGAGAAAACCTATACAGACACAGTAAAAATGTGTAAACTCCACACAGACAGTGACCCAAGCTGGTAATTGAACCCCTGTCCCTGGCGTACAACCAGGAATATCCCTTTATTGATCAATAGGTGGTCAAACAATTACATGAACTGGAGTTTTGAAGAATGGACCCATTGTTTTGGAAATTAGATACTGCAGCCACCTTCATATGTTTGTGTCTTATCTTCCTGAAGGCAGGTATTCTTTTCAGATTAGACCAATAGTAAAAAATCAAGGAAGCTAGCTTGCATATAAGGTGTGAATGAAAAGAACATAGTTTTCAAATTAATTTCAAACTTTCGGTGTTGGAATACAAAAATAACACAGTTTGTAACTCCATCCTGGTTTTGGGCTAATTCCAGGATTGACAAGCCACTGAAATTAGTTAGATATATAATCAGACTGATCATTTCCACTCCAGATTTCTGTAGGGACTATTCTGAGTCAGCTAGATAAGATGCCTGACTCCTGACCTAGTGCTGTTTGTCCACTGGTTACTTGTATCCTAGATGTGGGCTCCTGAAGTATTAGAAAGAGTGCAGAAAAGATTTACTAGGGTGCTACCGGGATTTGATGGATTGAGTTATAAGGAGAGGCTAGATAGACTGGGACTTTTTTCTCTGGAGCGTAGGAGTCTGAGGAGTGAACTTATAGAGATATGTAAAATAATGAGGAGCATAGATCAGCTAGATAGTTAATATCTTTTCCCCAAGATAGGGGAGTGTGAAACTAGAAGGCATAGGTTTAAGGAGAGAGGGGAGATATATAAAAGGGTCCAGAGGGGCAATTTTTTTCACACAGAGGGTGGTGAGTGTCTGAAACAAACTGCTAGAGTAGTGGTAGAGGCAGGTACAATTTTGTCTTTTTAAAAAGCGTTTTGACAGTTACATGGGTAAGATGGGTATGGAGGGATATGGGCCAAATGAGGGCAATTGGGATTAGTTTAGGGATTAAAAAGAAGAGCGGCATGGACAATTTGGGCCAAAGCGTCTGTTTCCATGCTGTAAACTCCCTATGACAGGTGTCCTCGCACCCCACCCCATTCCACTGGATTCCGAAGAATCCATTCCAACATAAGAACTCGGGATATTGCTGGAATGCCTCATGCTGGAGCGTTATATGTGAAAAAAACATCTGTCTTGCAGTTGGTATTTAATCTGCATTTCTTAGAGCTTGTATATTCTGCAGATTTAGCCCTCGTGTTCTGAATTTAAGTTAATCACTGTGTCGAGATAAACTATAATTCCTAAAAGAATGTCCCATTGGCTGCAAGTACTAAAGGTGTTTTGGCATCGTGCAAAATACTGCAGCGTGTTTTTGTTTGCAGCTTTTTCACTCTTAAGCTAGGGCACAAAATGTCTTAACCTGCGATGCTCTGTTTAGTTTTTTCACAGCCAGCGGGACGGGCTTTGAAGCTTTTCTGACCTCCGCAGGAGGGCTGGTCGTAGCAGTTTGCACAAAGAAGGAATACATGACAGTGATGCTGCCTGACCATTGTTTCTGTGACTCTCTCTGGGTAAGAGCCTGGTCTCACGTTAGGATATGTTTTGTTGCTTTGGCCCCTTGGTCACTGCAACCTGAGCACAGCAGCTGTGTGTCCTCCTTTTTCAGCTTCCATGGTGTTCAAATGAAAAGACAAACCCACAGTGTTCAAATGAAAAGACAAACCTCTTCAGATTCAAGTTCAGTTTCAGTTGATAAACTTCCCTATGTCATGTATCCTTTCGTCCTGTTTCCTTTCACAACTGCAGGGTACCCTTATACATTTCACATCCACTGTAATATTAGTGAGGGTTCCCCCTTGTTGGTCCATGGAGTGTCAGTTGTAGAAAAGGCAGCCACTGATTTGAGACTGGAACAGTTCCACAAACAGCAATGCAATGATCGTCAGATAATTTGTAGTTTAGCGAGAGAGGAATGTTGGCCAGGCGACTGGGGAAAACATTCCTGCCCTTTCTTGCTGTGGACTCTTGTGCACACATGTGAGGGGTTTAGACCTCCAATCCAAAGGATTTAAGCATCAGCCTTTTTTAAAAACTCATTTATGAGGTGGGATGTGGCTGGGTCAATGTTTAATGCCTATCCCTAATTGTCTCCCGAGAAGGTAGTGGTGAGCTGCCGCCTTGAACCACTGCAGTCCCTGTGGTGTAGGTACAGCCACAGTGCTGTTAGGAAGAGAGTTCCAGGATTTTGACCCAGCAACAATGAATCAGTGTTGCTTGTTTCTGGAGTAGGACAGGAGCCCACGAGTGAGGGTTCATACATTCATTTCCAATCTATGTCAACAGCTGTTTCAGACTAGCTAGGCTGAAGGTCACTTTGGCATTCTATCCTTCAGTGTCACCAACCAAGCGGATGATGGAAGGCTGGATTGATACTGTTCCAGCTACGGTATTGCTAGATCAGGTCAGAAATCACAATGTGAATCTTAGGGAACCTTCCAACCAACTTAGTAACATGAACCCATAAACTGGATCCATAGGCTAACAATGTTGAAAAGTAGATTTATACCCATGTGGTTTAGTCACTATACCATGACTGTCCAAGCCTCCTTTGGAGGATTAAGATGATGCATGGAGTGTAAAGGCACAGATTCTAATCCTCCATTCCATTGAATTACTTATTGAAGCCATGCAAAGGGGAGGCTGTGGAATTTTCTACACACTGTTAGAATAATAGCTTGGGGATGCTGGGATTGTTGTCACATTGCAGTAACTTATCCCACTGTGGTCACCAAAAAAAGTGTTCTTCTTGAGAACTAGAAACAGACTGCCCATTCCATGTTTTCTATACAAAGGCATGCAACCTAAAATATACAAATTAACTTCATCTGTGCCCTTAATTGTTGGGTAAATGTCCTTTCTTTTAAGTATTGGATGTGTGCTGTAGTGTTGATGCACCCATTATGAATGCTGCAAGTGACCAGATTACTTTAGCTGTTCAGCTGAGCTGTGATTGTTTCTCTTAACAGCATAATATAGCTGTGGTACATGTGCCAGCAAAGCGTCCCTTTGGTCAGAGTTTGGTGTACATCTATGTTAATGGTCAGCAGAAGCTGTCTGCGCCGCTCAAATTCCCCACTATGAATGAGGTAAGGTTTTATAACTGAATACGTTGGCATATTTTCCTTTGTGTTTTCAGCCGTGGTATGTTTCAGTCGTGTCTAGGCTAGCAGGCTTTTGGGAAGGTCTAGAGAATAGGGATGATGTCTTGGTCACAGCAGAGGATGTACAGTGAGCTGACAGTAGAGTAGATGGTTTGCACAATGAGTTGAGCAAGGAGGTGTCATAGATTGAGAGTATTAAAGAAAAGGCCCAGTATTTTTCTATGAAATGAATAACGTGTGTTACAAATGAAGAATATATTTTGCAGTTTGTGAGAGTATTTCACGAGAGTTATCCCCAGCATGATCGACCATTTGCCACTTCCACTGGTCACAGCAGCCACTGTTTCCAGAGCTTACTGTTACCAGCTTAAATTTCTAATAAATAACATGAGGCATTATGTTCACCAACCATCTGAATCTGAATGTTATGCTTTAGCCCTTTTCTGCATTGTAAGGGATTCTGTGGTTCACAGAGTACCACAGTATAGAAGAGGCCCTTCAGCCCATCGAGTCTGCCTGATGCATGAAAGGCCCTCACCTGACCACCTAATCCCTGTTGCCAGCACTTGGCCTATAGCCTTGAATGTTGTGGTTCGACAAGTACTCATCCAGGTACTTTTCACTGTATACCAATATATGTGACAATAATAAATCAAATCAAATACTTTTTAAAGGATGTGAGACATCCTGCCTCCACCACCCTCCCAGGTAACACATTCTAGATCGTTACCATCCTCTGGGTAAAAAGCTTTTTCCTCACATGCCCCCCAGACCTCCCATCTTTCACTTTTAACTTGTGTCCCCTTGTAACTGACCCTTCAACTAAGAGGAACCAGGGTAAAGGTAGGTTCTATAAGAACAAACCAATAAAGGGACACAAAATGAAATGGGGGCAGAGGTTATAATGTCAAATTACTGGACTCGTGTTGACTCTGGGAGGTTGTCACTGCCAGGTCATAAGAAGGGGTGTTGTGGAGGAACCCTAATGTGATTCTGGGAGGGACTGAAATGGTTAAGAGCAGAAGTCTCTGAAATAGAACAAACACAGTTAAAAACCTCGTCAAACACGGTGTGGGGGAATCCTTGGTTGAGGAAAGGTGAAAAGTTCTTACAGCTGCGCATTTTAAAGTCAACCAGTGAGCAGGCAATTCTAGACCTGGTAATGTGCAGTGAAGCAGGTTTAATTAGTAAAGGAGCCTCTAGGTAGCAGCGATCATAACATAGTTGAATTTCACATTCAGTTTGAGGGAGGGAAGGATGAGAAGTGTGACCTCTAAGACTTAAGACTTAAATTTAAATAAAGACAATTAAAGGGTATGAAATACAGAGTTGGCAGATGTAAACTGGGAAATCAGGTTAGATGTAGAACAGCAGAGAAACAGTGGCAGATGTTTCAGGAAATGTTCCAAACTTTCGGCAAAGAAAGACTCTAGGAGAAGGATGCGCCATTTTGTGGCTAGCTAAGGAAGTTAATTTTAGTGCCATATTGAAAGAAAAAGGTTAGTGCTAGGCTAGATTTTAGAAATACCACAGGATGGCACAATGGTTGGTACTGCTGCCTCACCGCGTCAGGGATTTGGGTTCAACTCCAGTCTTGGGTGACTGTGCGAAGTTTGCATGTTCTCCCCATGCCTGTGTGATTTCCTCTGGGTGCTCCAGTTTCCTCCACAATCCAGAGATGTGTGGGTTAGGTTGATTGGCAATGCTAAATTGCCCCTTAGTGTCAAGGGGTCTAGCAAGGTAAATAGTTAGAGTTATGGGGATAGGGGCCTGGGAGGGATTGTTGTCAACGCAGCTTCAGTGTACCAAATGGCCTTCTTCTGCACTGTAATGATTCTATGAAATCAGCAGAGAATGGGTGATTGGGGGACAGACAGGAAAGTGGAGTTGAGGCCACAATCAGATCAGCCAATGGCAGAACAGGGTAGAGAGATTGAGTGACTTATTCCTGCCTCTAATCCTTGTGTTCTTGATCCAGCATGGAAGTTTGCATTGCCTGAACAGAATACAGTGGAAGTAGAAGGGAATAGATAACTTACAAGAAGCGGGCTACGAGAAGGTGTTAGCTGGATAGCTGTGGGAGTCAGTGGGTTTATACTGAATGTTGGTTTGATGGCTTATTCCCAAAAATGTAGACAAAAAAGTCAAAGGAGAGAAGGGAATAGTCAGAGATGGAGAAGGCAACAGCAGGAGGGTGGAGATTGGAAGCAAAGTTGATGAAATTTTCCAGTTTGGGACAAAAGCTTTGGTATTTCTTTGTATTTTTATCACTGAAACCTTGTTAAATGTTTCCTTCCTCAGCCTTTTACCTCATGTTGTATTGGGTCAGCTGGTCAGAGGACCACTACCCCACCGCCCTCACAAATTCCAGATCCCCCATTCTCCTTGTCCATCTCCTCTGGACGCGCATCTCTGAGCACGATTCTTTCCTCATCCACCTGGAGCGGCCTTTCGGGCAAGCCGGAATCAGTGACAAAATTCATTTCGGCTGGGACTCAGGATAGCGAGTGGGGCTCCCCGACGTCCCTGGAGGGTCAGCTGGGTTCTGTTCTAGTCTTCCACGATGCACTACAATCCTCGCAAGTGAAGGCTCTGTATCTATCAGGTGAGTAACAATCGGCAGTGGTTTCATGGTCATTGTATGATCTGTTCTCTTCTTAGAATAACTGGTCAGAAGTAAAACTTCATTTATTGAACATCATTTAGAATTAGCATTTACAGAAGGTGAAGGATATTCATTTACTGGTAAGAGAGAGAGAGAATACAGACTCAATCCAAAAGACCCGAAGAGATAGGAGAGACACTAAACAAATATTTTTCCATCAGGAAAAAGGCAATGTTGTCGGGGAGAATACTGGATACAGGTTTTTAGACTAGAATTCATAGGGAGGTAGTGTTAGCAATTCTGGAAAGTATGAAAATAGATAAGTCCCCTGGGCCGGTTGGGATTTATCATAGGATTCTCTGGGAAGCTAGGAAGGGGATAGCAGAACCTTTGGCTTTGATCTTTAGATTGTCATTATTTATAAGAATGCTGCCAGAAAACTGGGGGATAGCAAATGTTGTCCCCTTGTTTGAGAAGGCGAGTCAAGGCAATCCTGGTAATTATAGACCAGTGAGCCTTAATCCTGTTGTGGACAAACTTTTGGAAAGTATTATAAGAGGATTTATATTCATCTGGAAAAGAATAATTTGATTAGGGATAGTCAACATGGTTTTATGAAAGATAGGTCATGCCTCACAAACCTTATTGAGTTCTTTGAGAAGGTGATGAAAGAGGTGGATGAGGGTAAAGCAGTTACTGTGGAGTATATGGATTTCAGTAAAGCGTTTGATAAGGTTCACCATGGTAAGCTATTGCAGAAGATATGGAAGCATGAGATTGAGGATGATTTAACAGTTTGGATCAGAAATTAGCCAGTTGTAAGAAGACAGAGGGTGGTGGTTGATGGGAAATGTTCATCCTGGAGTTCAGTTACTATTGGTGTACTGCAGGGATCTGTTTTGAGGCCACTACTATTTACCATTTCTATAAATGACCTGAATGAGGGTGTAGAAGGATGAGTTAGTAAATTTGCGGATGACACTAAAGTTGGTGGAGTTGGGGACAGTGTAGAAGGATGTTTCAGGTTACAGATAGACATGGATAAGCTGCAGAGCTGGGCTGAGAGGTGGCAAATATAGTTTAACGCAGAAAAATATGAAGTGATTCACTTTGGAAGGAATAACAGGAATACAGAATACTGGTCTAATGGTAAGATACTTGGTAGTGTGGATGAGCAGAGAGATCTCAGTGTCCATGTGCATAGATCTCTGAAAGTTGGCACCCATGTTGATGGGACTGTTAAGAAGGCATGCAGTGTGTTAGCTTTAACTGGTAGAGGGATTGAGTTTCAGAGCCACGAAATCATGTTGCACTGTACAAAACTCTGGTGCGGCCGCAGTTGGAGTATTGCTTACAGTTTGGTTTTTCCTCCGAGTGCTCCGGTTTCCTCGCACACTCCAAAGATGTGCTGGTTAGGTGGATTGGCCATGCTAAATTTCCTTTTAGTGTCCAGTGATGTGTAGGTTAATTGGATAGGCCATGCTAAATTGCCTCTGTGTTCCAAGATGTGTAGGTTAGAGGGATTAGCGGGGCAAATATGTGGGGCTAAGAGAATAGGGCCTGGGTGGGATTATTGCTAATGCAGATTGAATGGGCTGAATGGCCACCTCCTGCACTGTAGGGTTTCTAAGATTCTGTGAAATGTGTTCTTTTCTTGGTGACAGGCCCGAATTGCATTTCTCCACTGAAACCTCAGGACTCAGATCTTGCCGACCTCACAAGTAAACTGCTTCTGCATTACACGCCAAAGGTAAGTTACAGATAAACCCAATGATCTTGAATAGTATTGTTTCCTTTTCAAAGATTTTGTTCTTACTCACTGCCCTTTCCCAAGTGCCACTGATTCCTTTGCACTGAGTGTCCACTGATATCCCATACCTTAGGTAGCCAGACTTCTTCCTGCGAGAGAGGCATGCAGTTCTATCACTGGGGGAAGAGGCGGCACCAGTGGATGTTTGCGTAGCTGTGCACTCCAACAGAAATCACAAGAGTGAGGAGGAATGGAAACTCTGGTTGACTTCGCTCCCCCTGCCCCGATCCAGGGTGTTTAGAACTGTTGAGGCCACCAGCAACTGCGATAGCTCCAAAGCAGTGACTGTTACAGGAACAAAAGTAGAAGTTGACAAGTCTAGTGGCATCAATAGAGAGAGTCCACATGCTCATGGAGCTGCAATGACAGCTCTGTTTCTCACTCCGCAATTGCTGTCCTGTCCTGTGATATATTTCTAGCATTTTCCACTTGAATTTCAGATTTCCAGCATTTGTGGGTATTTTGCTTTCGTATTTTATTGATTTTTTTTTAAAAATCCTTGGGGTAGCAAGGTGAGGAATTATTGCCCATCAGAAGGTGGTAATGAGCCTGCCACCCTTCACTACCGCAATTGATGTGGTAGAGAGTCCACAGTGCTGTCAGGTAGCGAGTTCCTGAATTTTCATTCAGTGTGATAAATGATCTGATAGAATTGAGGGATTGAATGACCTATTCCTGCTCTTAATCTATGTGTTAACCATGATATATGTCCAGTTTTTGATATTGTACGATTTGGCATAAAACCTAGAGGTAGTGACATTCCCATGTTCCAGGTTATTTTCATTTTTGTTTCATTTGTTCATGGGACATGGGCATCGCTGACTGGCCAGCATTTATTGCCCATCTCTAGTTACCCAAGGGCAGTTGAGAGTCAACATATTGCTGTGGCTCTGAAATCACATGTAGGTCAGACCAGGTAAGGATGGCAGATTTCCTTCCCTGAAAGACATTAGTGAACCAGATGGGGTTTTCCAACAATCAACAATGGTTTCATGGTCATCAGAAGATTCTTTTTTTTATTGAATTTAAATTCCACCATCTGCAGTATAGAGATTCAAACCCAGATCCCCAGAACATTAATGGATTACTAGTCTAGTGATAATACCACTAGGCCATTGCCTACTGATTTAGCTACTTAGTAGATAAAGCCCCATCCCTTTTCAGGAAATAACTTTGTATTATTAATTCTCCCTCAATTGCCCAGGATGATGTAAAACTAACAAATGGTTTGAAACGTAGTATTTCATTCTGAGTGTTAAAAATCTGAGATTTTTAACATCCAGTATTTAAAATACATTTTAAGTATTGGATTTTCTGCCTTTCTTACAGGCCTGTAAAAGCCCCATCTGCCTCGATCTGTCTCCGAATCTCTTTCATGGGAGGTTAACCGGGCATAAAGTAGTCAACTGGGACATTAAGGTATTTCAGTCGGCGTTGAAATGTTGATGGTGATTATTATTGCGTTGGTGTAAGGATATTACAATGAAGAAACACACACTGTGTAAATGGGCTCCTCTGCCCTGTCAGGAATTACACTGTTCTTTCCACAGGATCAGAATACTGCAGAATGGAAATGTATGAGAAATGATGTGGTAGAATATTTTAAATTACGTTTTGATGTATTTCCCAGTTGAATATTTTCCTTTGGTCCCACATTGGCAAAATTACAGCCTGCCCCATCATTATTGCTCTATGATTAATTGGAGTGGGACACCCATATGAATATCTGATTAAGAGGAGGCACTGGGGTGGCACAGTGGTTGATGCTGCTGCCTCACAGCACCAGGGATCTGGGTTCGATTCCTGTCTTCAGATCACTATCTGTGTGGAGTGCCCATTCTTCTTGTGTCTGTGTGGGTTTCCTCTAGATGCTCCACTTTCCTCCCACAGTCCAAAGATGTGCAGGTTAGGTGGATTGGCCATGCTAAATTTACCCATAGTGTCAGGAGGATTAGCAGGATAAATATATAGAGTTACAGGGATAGATCCTAGGTGGGATTATGTCATTGCAAATTTTTTTGGGCCAAATGGCTTCCCTCTGCACCATAGGGATTCCAGTCTCGCAAATGACGTTGTCAGCTGCCTAGAGGAAAACAGTATTCTGTGTCCCCGTCACTTAAACCCTCCAGGTAGGCCAGCACATATATCAGTACACTGCCCTGAACTGTTTGCTGGCAGCGCAGACATTAATTACAAGCTGCTGCTTGGCATGCTGCATTTTCATAAATTCTTTTTGCTTTGTTTTGCCCAGTTTTTCTTCAGGGTCTATAGATTCCATAGGCACATGGTGTCCTCTGATATGACCTCTTAAACAACCAGACCTCTTCAATGAGTGGCTGGTAGTTTTTTCACTGTGGGCATCGCAATTTGTGAAGGTGTTCGTGTGTCTGCACACGCATGCATGCATATGTGTGCATGCACATGTATATATTCCAGCAGCAAACCCAAGGATAATGAAACGTGCAATGCATTCTCCTCCTTTAGATATGATGTGGAGATGCTGGCATTGGACTGGAGTGGGCACAGTAAGAAGTCTCACAACACCAGATTAAAGTCCAACCAGTTTATTTGGTAGCACAAGCTTTCAGAGCACTACTCCTTCATCAGGTAAGTCCGCTGACCTGATAAAGGAGTAGTGTTCTGAAAGCTTGTGAAACTTCATACTGGTGTAGAAAGATGTTTGCTCGCTCTATATGTGGACTGTTTAAATAGCGGGGCTTGGAACACGCTCTTCCTTTAGATAGCAGCTGGAGGGGTCATTTGGATCTTCAGCAAGGTATCCAGTAATTATTTTGGGCAACTCACTAATGAAGCTTTGCTAATTCTAGCCAAAATCAGCTCTTCAATAATGTCACATCTTGAAGGGAGATTCTGGATGCGACTGCAACTCTTAAGGCAGTGATTGCTGTGTGGAGATTGCCTGTTGCAATATACAATGTTGGTTACTTAGTAATCTTGCAAATAAGCAACTTGAACTGTTATCAACCAGTGGGAGGACCACTCGAGTATTGGAGCTGCTACAATTTTTTTTGTCCCCCGCCTTCCCCCTCCCAGTCAAAGCTATGATTCCATGGCTGTAATACTATATTCTGCATGCTCTCCTTTGCTTCTCCCCTATAAGTAGTACTCTTTGTCTGCATAGCACGTAAGAAACAATACTTTTCACAGTACCCCAATAATAAATCAAACCAGTGATAAAGCGCAATGCCATCATGTGGCAGATTGAAAGTAGAGAATTGCTGAAACTTAGCACTGAGGAAATTGGAGTGTGAAACCCAGTTACTTGGTGTAGTGCTGCAGCATGTTGGGATTGGAATTGAGTTAGTGTCGTGCTGCAATTGAAATTCTTCCGACAGATCGGTGATAAAATTCTGCTATTTGTTTTTGACTCGGCAGGATATGATCAACTGCGTGGGTGGTCTTGATGTTCTTTTCCCACTGCTGGAGCAAATGAGCACTCTGGGAGGCCAGGCCTTGCTGAAGAATGGAGATAACAGCCATGGGTCTGCTGACTTTGTGACCCCTGAAGCGTACACGCCGGCTGAAGGCGACTGGGTGGTGATCCCTTCAACCCGAGCTTCTGGTGAGGCTTCATGCATTGGGCTTGTGATCTAAAAATGTTAACTTTGCAATCGGTCACCTAGTCTGGGTAGCTATGGTGCGGAGATCTGGATAGGTATGTGTTTTGTTCTTGTCCCTGGTGCTTGGAATTACTGATGTATGTCCCTTCCATTTTTCCACCACCTTCAAACACCTTATCTCTGTTCTCAAAAACAAAACACTGGAAAATCTCAGCAGGTCTGACAGTATCTGTAATGAGAGAAAAGAGCTGACGTTTCAAGTCCAGATGACCCTTTGTCCAAGCTTAAAGATTCTACCAGATCTGTTAAGATTTTCCAGCATTTTCTTCTTCGGAATGATTTGCATTTTTTTTAAGCCTGATCTTCTTTTCCTGTTTGTGCACACTGAGAGAGGATCTGGCCTGAATTAAACATTGTTGTTTTTTTTCCTAATATCTTTATACCTTTACCTGCTTGGGTACACTGAGGGAGAATTTAGCACAGTCAGTGCACCCTAAACAGCACATCTTTCAGACCGTGGGAGGAAACTGGAGCACTCAGAGGTAACCCACGCAGACACGGGGAGAAAGTGCAAGCTCTGCTCTGTTCTGTTAGGATGGGAATGGAGGGATATAGTCCCCGGAAGGGTGGGGGGGGGGGGGTGGTTTAGTTCAGTCAGGCAGCATGGTCAGTGCAGGTTTGGAGGGCTGAAGGGCCTCTTCCTGTGCTGTAGTTTTCTTTTGCTCTTGAGAGTGACCCAAGGCTGAAATTGAACCCAGGTCTCTGGCGTTATGAGGCAGCAGTGCCAACCACTGTGCCACCATACTGCCCATAGTTTTCTTTGCCCTTGTCTGAGAAGTGATTGATCAGTTAAAATGTGAAAATTGCTCAAATTAACATGAGATGTCGTACAGCATTTTACTGTACCATTGACATTACAACATCTTTTCTATAACCCTCACCCATTCCTTATTCCTAATCTGCTTTGTATTAAAGCTGCAATCACCAGTGTATAGTGCCAGCATAGTGAACAGTGCTGCAATGGGGGTAGATGTGGGGAAGAGGGGAATCATCTCAGTTTACACAATTCACTCTCAAGCTTCTCTGCAAGGTAATTTCATCCAAAGTATCCTACTCTCTCTCCTTCCCTAAACAGGGAGAAACATTGGAGTGTCACAGTAAAATGTGATGATGATTGAAGGGGATGTCACAATGCCAATATGCTGCCTTATTCAGGAATATTTTTAAATATCTGCCATCTGCAGATGCTAACTGCACAGTCATCAGCAACTCCTACACACTATGTGTAAGGACACAGCGAGAAAATAACAGCCCTAAGCTTTTCTTGTTGACAGCATTCCTGCCTGTTTCATTTATTCTGAAGATCACAGAATCCCTGCTGTGCAGAAGGAGGCCATTTGGCCCATTGAATCTGCACCTACCCCAATCCCAACCAGGACTTAATCCCATAACTCCACAGATTTACCCTGCTAATACTCTGACAGTATGGTCAATTTAGCATGGCCAGTCAACCTAACCACACATATTTGGTCTGTGTGAGGAAACCAGAGCAAGTGGAAGAAACCCACGCAGACATGGGAAAATGCGCAGATTCCACACAGACTGTCACCTGAGGCCGGAATTGAACCCAGGTCCCTGGTGCAATGAGGAAATAGTGCTAACCACTATGTCACCGTGCAGCTCAGATATGAGGAAGGTGCTGAAGAACAGTTGTAATGTCAATGGTACAGTAAAATGCTGTATGGACTGGAAGAACTAAATTGGTGCAGATTTACTCAGATAAAAATCTTCAGACTTGAGATAGTATTTCCAGATAAGTAGCATAAATTACGATATTGCTTTATTCTTCAGTTAATTTGTTGCAAATTTAATGTGACATTTTCCAGCATTTTAAGAAGTGCTAATTTATTAATTGATTTTAAAAGAAGCTTTCTCAGCAGTTCATAGAATCCTACAGTACAGAAGGAGGCCATTTGGCCCTTTGAGGCTGCATCAGTCACGATCTCATCCAGGCCTATTCCCATAGCCCCAAGTATTTATCTTGCTAAGCCACCTGACACTAAGGGTCAATTTAGCAAGGCCAATCCACCTAACCAGTATGTCTTTCGGAATGTGGAAGGAAACCAGAGCACCTGGAGGAAACCCATGCAGACACAGGGAGAACGTGCAGACTCCACACAGGTAGTGACCCAAGCTGGGAATTGAAGCCAGGTCCCTGGTGCTGTGAGGCAGCAGTGCTAACCCGCTGTGTCACTCGTGCCAGCCAGTTTTCCCTTCTGAAGAACCACTCTGTAGCAATTGACTTTAACAACCTCCTGGGGTTTGTTGATGTTGATTTCTTTGTGGAATCACTCTTGAGGGGTAAAGGCTGACAGGATTGTTGGTATGTGAGTAGATGAAGGCTTCTAATCAATGATTTAAACTTAGCCACGTGTTGGAGTTGGAGTAATGTTTGTGCACAATGGATCTGTGAAACTGACTGCTAAAGGACACTATAGCTTTTGAGTATGTTGGCATTGCTGGCAGTTCAGCTCCCCCATACTGAGAGTGTCAGCAAATCCTCCCAGCAAGTCTTCCTGTTTATAGAGGATACTGCTGTTGAGTTCACACTGTCTGGATCAGTAAGAACTTGGCGGGTGATTCTCCCTAAAAAATTCTCAGGCCCCTATTTTACCACTGATTCTAAGAGCTGGGCGGTCTTGAATCTGGGAACATAGAACATTACAGCACAGAACAGGCCCTTCGGCCTTCGATGTTGCGCCGACCAATATAAAAAGCAATGACCCTCCAAACTAAACCATTCCCTTCTCTTCCATATACTTATCAACTGACCTCTTAAACGCCACCAAATTTGGCGCATCTACAACTGCCGCAGGCAGGGCATTCCACTCCCTAACCACCCTGTACAGATCCGACAGTTAGACCCATTCTCAGGTGCCCTCATATGCACTCTGCATGCAAAAATATCAGTGATTCCGAATTACATTGCACAAATCTGTGAACAGGGCTTAATGCGGCTATTTTCAGGCCTTGGTAAAGGGGAAACCGGCACAGAGATGGGTGCCAATCGCGCTGCTTGCCTCCTGCCTGACTTTACCAGGTTTTTGAGCCTGAAAATGGGCGCAATGCGATGGTAAAATCAGGCCCTAAGTGTTGAGTTCACACAAAACCTGGAGTAAATCTTTTTGGTTTTTGCAGTGGTATTTTCAAAATGAATCCACACTCTGAGCACTGCAGAGCTCACTAGCATGAATCACGCTGAAAATCAAGAGGCGGGGCCTATTCCTGTTGAAGAGGTTGGCAACATAGCGCTGAGCAGGCCACTGCGCATGTGCTGATCTGTCATAGCAGAGATAGGCACATGCACAATAGCCCCACACTGCCAACCTCCCAATTGTGACCTGCCTGATCACAGCCAGCCTCACGACCCCTCATCACAGCCTTCCCCACACCACCCGGCAGTCCTGGGACTCTTACTTCGTGTTTTCTTCAAATGAAGTAGAATTTACAGTCTCTTGAGCTAGGGTTCCATTCTGGGATTTTCCCAACCAGTTATAATAGCAACTGGGATTGTAAATCCTCCCTTTGCTGAGCTGAAACTGTCATGGCTGACTGTGCTTTTTCTTCTTGCAGTTGCAGAATTCACAAGAACATAAGAAATAGGAGCAGGAATAGGCCATCCAGCCCCTCAAGCCTGCCCCGCCATTCAATAAGATCATGGCTGATCTGTAGTGGTTCAGTACCACTTTCCTGCTTTCTCCCCATAACCCTTAATTCCCTTGTTTATCAACTCTTGACTTGAACATGTTCAGTGAGGAAGCCTCCACCACCTCATCAGGCAGAGAATTCCAAAGATTCAACATCCTTTGCGTGAAGAAACCCCTCCGCAACTCTGATCTGAACATCCCCCCTCCCAATCTTGAGGCTGTGCCCTCTAGTCCTGCTATCTTTGTTAAGCAGGAAGAGTCTCTCAACCTCTACCCTATCCATTCCCTTCATTGTCTTATACGTCTCTATAAGATCCCATCTCAGCCTTCTAAACTCTAAAGAGTATAAACCTAGCCTATTTAGTCTCTCTCATAATCCAACGCTCTCATCTCTGGTATTAGCCTAGTAAACGTTCTCTGCAACCCCTCCAAGGCCAATATATCCTTCCTCAAATGCGGTGACCAAAACTGCACACAGTACTCCAGCTACACCTCACCAGCACCCTATACAGCTGCAACAGAACCTCCCTACTTTTATATTCTATCCCCCTAGCTATAAAGGCCAGCATTGCATTCGCCTTCTTAATCACCTGCTGCACCTGTGTACTGTGTTTTTGCGATTCGTGCACAAGGACCCCATTTAAATAGTAGTCCTTCCTACCATTATTCTTACCAAAGTGGATAATCTCACACTTGCTAACGCTATACTCCAGGAGTTAACATTAATTCCCACATTACCCTTTCCTGGATTCATCACTGCTCTTTGCCATTCCAATGTTAGAACTGTTGTTGTTTTCCAATTGTTCCTGCAGATTTTCTTTGGTTGTGTGCCTCCCTACCTCAATTGTAAACATTACCAAAGCTCATAGTTAGATTCATGCTGATAGAAAGTGTTTGTATTTGTGGGTGTTGATTAAGTTTCAACTGTGATTCTATTGTGCTTAGAGACGGCGTGAAGAATAAATGAACATGCAGTGTGTGCTTCTGAATCAGACATTAGTGAGTTGCATAAGTGCTTAGCTCCTTCTCTGCAGTGCTACTTGTATCTGTACATAATCCCCTCCCCACAGGTATGCACAAACACAGTCCTAACTTCTATCACAAAATCTTCTTTCTTCCCAGTTGATATTTTGGTGACTATTGCTGGGTAATACAACATGTACAGCAGTGACTACACATCAGAAAGAGTTTCAGTGACTGCATTCCAGTTGGGAATGTCCTGAGGTTGTGACAGACTCTGTATAAATACAAGTCTCCTATTTGTTTATGCAGTTCTTCTCCCCTTCCTGTGTATTTGGGGGAAGATGCCATGATGTTCCTAAAGAGCAGGGTCACAACTTTCTCAGTGAGAGTCACGGGGATTAATACCAGAATTTTAAGTGAATAGCCACTAAAATGTTATGCAACGTAATCATCTCTCCGACTTTTCATGCTCCCACCCTCCACATCCCCAATAACAATGGTCAAAAGAGGACAACTACTAGCGTTTTGAAAGTACCAAATCCGATGACAACACTTAACAAATTACTTTTACATATCAGCACCAGCTGATTGAGACGAGCAATGTCCATTTCATGCACAATGCTGCCCCACTGATAGCAGTGGGGCAAATGGTCAGTTGATTTATTTTTGATAGGTGGAAGGATGGTAAAAGGTGATTGTGTGTTTGGGGGCTGGTTAAGAATGTGGACCAGGATACAGAAGAGTTCCTGAGTATTCTTCGCAGTAGCCTTCTTGCAGTGACAGATAAGAGGCCAGGGGGGCAGGCAATTCTCCCATCCCGCTGTGCTGCTTTGTTAGTGCAGCGGGCTGGGAGATTTAAGTGGCGGCCGATTCGCACTAGGCATCTGGGCCTGAGTGCATCTCCCAGTGCTGACGCCCTCAGCTCCATGTCAATTTTCCATTTAATGAATTATGCAGCAGCTTAGTTAAATGTATTTTGAATCCTATTAGCGGACTTGGGACTGGAATCTCCAAGCCAGCTAGCCTCTGTGTCTGGAATGTTGCTTCAAATTGTGGAATCTTACAGTACAAAGCAGGCCAGCCAGTCAGTGCAGCTGGGCTTCTGTTCAGCAATGGCTTGTGGTGAAGATTTTCCTATTCTGACCACCATCTATGTACAGAATTAAAATAAAAATATTTTCCTGATTATCGTACATTTGTTCCATTGCTACCATCTTGTTAAGAATGGAAACAGTTTACTGTGTCACCACCCTGTATCTTGAAATTCATCCAGCTCCTTAGATGCAGTAATGATTGTCCAAACACCTTTCTTCATAACATTCCGTCTTGGTGAATTTGTGCTGCATTGCATTACTCCAAATTGTGCTGTTCTTAAAATTATTTTGTGGGGATGTGGTCGTTGGCAAGGTTCACATTTGTTGCCCGTCCCTAATTACCCTTGAATTGAATGTCTCATTCGGCCATTTCTGAAGGCACTTCAGAGTCAAACATATTGCTGTGGTTCTGGAGTTATATGTAGGCCAGACCGGGTAAGCACAGCAGATTTCCTTCCCTGAAGGGACATTAGTGAACCAGGTGGGTTTTTGCAACAGTCAGTGATAGCTTCATGACCACCATGACTCAGAATAGCTTTCAATTCCAGATTTTATTCATTGATTAAATCCAGCCACTGTGCTGGGATGTCTCCAGAGCTTATAAGAACCAAAAATGCTGGATAAATTCAGCAAGTCTGGCAGAGTCTGTGGAGAGAAAGAGAGTTGATGTTTCAAAAACATTAGTTTAGTTTTTCCCCCCACAGAAGCTGCCAGATCTGCTGAATTCATCCAGCATTTTCTGTTTCTAGTTCAAATTTCCAGCACCTACAGAATTTAGCTTTTGTTTTCCCAGAGCATTAAGTTGTTCTCTGGAGTACAAGTCCAGCAATCTTACCACTGCATCCTCATATCCCCTGCTAGCTGCAGCCTAACTAAAGTCTTGTGCAAGTTCACCATTACTTCTTTGCTTTGGAGTTCTATAATTCTAAATACACAACCAACAATCCTTGTCACATGCTCTACATGTGCCAAGTTCAGCTTAAAAATTTGGAATCTGTTTAAATTGAGCTAGTCAAGTTCCAGGAGTTTGCACACATCAGGTAGAGAATCTGGTGAACTGGTGCGGTGACAATAATCTCTCTCCCAAATGTCAACAAAACGAAGGAGAAAGTCATTGACTTCAGGAAGCATAGACGAGAACAAGCCCCTGTCTACATCAACAGGGACAAAGTAGAAATGGTCGAGACCTTCAAGTTTTTAGGTGTCTAGATCACCAACAACCTGTCCTCGTCCCCACATGGCGACACTATACTTAAGACAGCCCACCAACCCCTCTATTTTCTCAGAAGCCTAAGGAAATTTGGCATGTCAATACGACTCTGACCAGCTTTTACAGATGCACCGTAGAAAGCATTCTTTCTGGTTGTATCACAGCTTGGTATGGCTCCTGCTCTGCCCAAGACCACAAGAAACTACAAAAGATTGTGAATGTAGCCCAATCCATCACACAAACCAGCCTCCCATCCAATGACTCTGTCTACACTTTCTGCTAACTGGATAAAACAGTCAGCATAATTAAGGACCTCATGCACTCCAAACATTCTCTCTTCCACCTTTTTCCGTAGGGAAAATGATACAAAAGTCTGACGTCACGTACCAACCAACTCAAGAAAGCTTTTTCCCTGCTGCTGCCAGACTTTTGAATGGACCTACCTTGCATTAAGTTGATTTTTCTCTACATCCTAACAATGCTTCTGTACCTTCTCCTTTCCTTCTCTATGAATAGTTTGCTTTGTCTGTATTGCACACAAGACACAATGCTTTTCATTGTATGCTAATACATGTGACAATAATAAATCAAATTAAATCAAACACTGCAAGGATTGTGAAGTAGATTGTAGGAAATTTGGAAGGGGGGAAAGGAGGGAATGTAGTAATTTGATTTCTTGCCTCGAGTGAAATTGTTTGTCTTTTGCAGACCACATAAGTCAGTATATTGTGGCTCTGTTCTTGAATGTGATGATTTGTGTGTGATTTACAGAGGCCAGACTGGAGAAGAACCCAGTGGCTACTTTCCTCTTGACAATAAAGCATTTCATACGAAGACATTCAATCAATCAGGAAAACATGCTTCATTCCCATGGAGTTGCCACCTTAGGCGCCTTGCTGCAGAAGGTAAGGAAACTCTTTTGTAAAATGGTTGCGAGTGGAGAATTTGCAGAATGCTGGAAAATGCCAGCATATCTACCATTTAAACAGTTGCTGATGTATCAGAGAGCTATCTCGTGCTTTGAACATAGAACATAGAACATTACAGCACAGAACAGGCCCTTCGGCCTTCGATGTTGCGCCGACCAATATAAAAAGCAATGCCCCTCCAAACTAAACCATTCCCTTCTCTTCCATATACTTATCAACTAACCTCTTAAACGCCACCAAACTTGGCGCATCTACAACAGCTGCAGGCAGGGCATTCCACTCCCGAACCACCCTTTGGGTAAAGAACCTACCTCTGATATCCGTCCTATAACTATCACCCCTTAATTTAAAGCTGTGTCCCCTCGTGCTAGCTTTCTCCATCCTAGGAAAAAGGCTATCACTGTCCACCCTATCTAAACCTCTAATCATCTTATATGTTTCGATTAGGTCCCCTCTTAGCCGCCTCCTTTCTAACGAAAACAACCTCAAATCCCTCAGCCTCTCTTCATAAGACCTGCCCTCCATACCAGGCAACATCCTGGTAAACCTCCTCTGTACCCTCTCCAATGCCTCCACATCTTTCTTATAATGTGGGGACCAGAACTGCACACAATACTCCAAGTGCGGCCGCACTAGAGTTTTGTACAGTTGCAACATGACGTTGCGGCTCCGAAATTCAATCCCCCTACCAATAAAAGCTAAGACTCCATATGCCTTCTTAACAACTTTATCCACTTGACTTCCTGCTTTCAGGGATCTATGCACATATACACCAAGATCCCTCTGTTCATCAACACTATTAAGAATCCTACCATTAGCCCTATACTCTACACATTTATTATTGATAGCAAACCCAGCTTCCTGGCACTGTGAGGCAGCAGTGCTGACCATTGTGCCACCATGTTCTGTATCCACATGTGCCACCATGACTGTATCACAGTGACAGAAAAGAAGTTTGATGAGGACTTGTCTGTTGAGGTAGTATGGGCTGAGATTAGAAACAGGAAAGGAGAGGTCACCCTGTTGGGAGTCTTTTATAGACCTCCTAAAAGTTCTAGAGAGGTTGAGGAAAGGATTGCAAAGTCAATTCTGGTCAGGAGTGAAAGTAATAGGGTAATTGTTATGGGGGACTTTAACTTTACTAATATTGATTGGAATAGCTATAGCTCTAGCTCGTTAGAGGGGTCAGTTTTCGTACAAAGTGTGCAGGAAGGTTTTTTGACTCAGTATGTAGATAGGCCAACTAGAGGTGAGGCTACATTGGATTTGGTGCTGGGCAATGAGCCAGACCAGGTGTTAGGCTTGGAAGTTAGTGAACATTTTGGTGATAGTGACCACAATTCGGTTACGTTCACCTTAGTGATGGATAGGGATAGGCATGAAGCTGGGGGCAGTAGTTATAGCTGGGGGAAGGGTAATTATGAGGCCATCAGGAGAGAATTAGGGTGCATAGATTGGACTAGGAAACTACAGGGACTGGGAACATCTGGAATGTGGAGCTTATTCAAGGAGCAGCTGCTGCGAGTCCTTGATAAGTATGTCCCTGTCAGGCAAGGAGGAAATGGTCGAGTAAGAGAACCTTGGTGTACGAAAAAAGTTGATTTGCTGGTTAAAAGGAAAAAGGAGGCTTATGTCAGGATGAGGCTTGAAGGCTCAGTTAGTGCAATGGATAGCTATAGATTAGCCAGGAGGGAGCTAAAGAGTGAATTGAGGAGAGCTAAGAGGGGACACGAGAAGACTTTGGCTGATAGGATTAAGGAGAATCCTAAAGCTTTCTTTAGATATGTTAAGAATAGAAGATTGGTTAGGGCAAGATTAGGGCCAGTCATAGACAGCAGTGGGAAGTTGTGCGTGGAGCCTGAAGAGATTGGAGAGGCACTGAATAAATATTTCTCTTCGGTATTCACGCAGGGTGATGTAAATGTAGTTATGGAGAACACTGAGGTACAGGGTTGCAAACTGGAAAGTATTGAAGTAGATAGGGAGGATGTGCTAGATATTCTCGAGGGTTTGAAGTTGGATAAGTCCCCTGGGCCGGACGGGATTTACCCTAGGATTCTCTGGGAGGCAAGAGAGGAGATTGCAGAGCCTCTGGCTCTGATCTTCAGGTCGTCGTTGGTTACGGGTGTGGTTCCGGAGGACTGGAGGATAGCGAATGTGGTCCCATTGTTCAAGAAGGGGAAGAGAGACCTTCCAGGGAATTATAGGCCAGTGAGTCTTACTTCTGTTGTGGGCAAAGTATTGGAGAGAATTATTAGGGATAGGATTTATAGTTATTTAGAGAGAAATGAATTGATTGGGGATAGTCAGCATGGTTTTGTGAAGGGTAGGTCGTGCCTTACTAACCTCATTGAGTTTTTTGAAAAAGTGACTAAAGAGGTGGATGGGGGTAAGGCGGTTGATGTGGTATATATGGACTTTAGTAAGGCGTTTGATAAGGTGGCCCATGGAAGACTTCTGCAGAAAATGCAGATGTATGGGATAGAGGGTGATTTAGCTAATTGGGTTAGGAATTGGCTAGCAGATAGAAGACAGAGGGTGGTGGTTGATGGGAGATATTCATCGTGGAGTTCGGTGACAAGTGGTGTACCTCAGGGGTCTGTTTTGGGGCTATCAGCATGGAATCTGCACATTCTCCCTGTGTCTATGTGGGTTTCCTCTAGGTGCTCCCACAATCTGAAAGATGTGCTGGTTAGGGGGCATTGGCCATGCTAAATTTTCTCTGTTTACCTGAACAGGCGCCAAAGTGTGGCAACTAGGGGATTTTCACAGTAACTTTATTGCACTGTTAATGTAAGCCTACTTGTGACGCGAATAAGGAAAGGTTGAATACATTGGAAAATACATCTTTGTGTTTTTGGGACGTGGGTATCACTGGCTAGGCCGGCATTTATTGTCTATCCCTAATTGCCCTTGAAAATATGGCAGTGAGCCACCACCTTGAACCACTGTAGTTTGGGCACAGTAAGAAGTTTCACAAGACCAACAGGTTTATTTGGAATCACAAGCTTTCGGAACACTGCTCCTTGATCAGGTACGTGGTGCAAATTTCATCAGGGTTCACCACTCATCTGAGGAAGGAGCAGCACTCTGAAAGCTCGTGATTCCAAATAAACCTGTTGGATTTAAACCTGGTGTTGTGAGACTTTTTACTGTGTTCGCTCAGTTCAGCGCCGGCATCTCCACATTGTAGTCTGTGCAATGCAGGTACGCCCATATTGCTATCCACATTTTGACCCAGCAACACTAAAAGAACGGCAATCAATTCCCAATTTTATGTTATCAACTGTAATCTGTTAATTTGCAGTGTTTTCTCTGTACGTTTGTGAGTATATTTGTCAGAGGTTAAACTGTAACATTTCTTACTCCTCGTGCGGCAGATTCCCAATAGTTTAGCAGATGTGAACATGCTGGTGGCAGTGCAGTTGCTGATTGAACAAGCGAATGTGGAGAAGAACACCCAGCTCCTGCATCAGATGTACCAATACCTATTGTTTGACTTTCGAATCTGGAGCCGAGGGGATTTCCCATTCCGAATCGGCAAGTACACTATCTCGGCCGTTACAGCGGATATAGCTCCGATTAGATTTAATGTCGAGAAAGATAGGAAAAGAAAATATTTATACAGTGCCTCGGGAGACCTTACAGTGCTTTGCAGCCAATGAACTACTGCTGAACTGTCAGCATTGTTGTAACACAGCAGCCATTTTGTACTTATCATAGATATAAGTAAGATTTGTGCCTATCGTTGAATCCCACCTGGGTAAGAGGAGGCTATTCAACCCATCGAATCAACACTGACTCTGACAGAATATCTTACTCAGGCCCTCTCCCCCTCCCATCCCTGTAATCTAACACATTTACCATAGCTAAGCTACCTAACCTGCACATCTTTGGACACTAAGGGGCAATTTAGCATGGCCAATCAGGGTAAATATGTGGGATTAAGGCAATAGGTGACATCTCAATGGGTAGAATGGCCTCCTCCTGCACTATTGGGATTCTACGGTTAAACTTCCAACACCTTTATGTCTATCCAGACTTGTTTGTGAAAATAAGAAAAATCGCATCTCTCTTCTGGATCTTTTGACAATTATCTTAATACTTGATACTGAACTTGAGCCCCCAATGTTGGAAGAGATTTCATTTCTAGACCTAGATGCCCCTCATCTGGCTGAGCACAAATAGAATCATCCATAGTGTAAAACTGGATAAGAGCGTAGGAACTGACCTGTACGTTGCTCCCCTATTTTATAATAGTCACTGGTTTTGTTAAAACGCTGAAGGCGTAAAATGTTTGTTTATTGTGAAAGTAATATGAAGATACACCCCTTCTTCCATCGGGAAAAAGATACAAAAGTCTCAGGTCACATATCAACCGACTCTATAACAGTTTCTTCCCTGCTGCCTTCAGACTTCTGAATAGACCAACCTCGCATTAAACTGGTCTTTCTCTGCACCGTAGCTATGACTGGAGGCCCTGGAGTGGTTTGCACTGCTGCTTCACAGCTCCAGGGACCCAGGTTCAATTTCTGGCTTGCTTCACTATCTGTGTGGAGTTTCCATGTTTTCCTATGTCTGCGTGGGTTTCCTCCAGGTGCCCTTGTTTCCTCCCGCAGTCCAAAGATGTACAGATGATGTGCATTGGCCGTGCTAAATTGTCCCTTAGTGTCCTCGCATACATAGATTAGAGAATTAGTAGGGTAATGTGTGGGGTTGCGGGGATGGGGGCTGGGTGGGATTGTTGACAGTATAGACTCGATGGGCTAAATGGCCTCCTTCTGCACTGTACGGATTCTAGGTAACACCACATTCTGCACTCCTTTTCTATGAATGGTATGCTTTGGTCTGTATAGCATGCAAGAAACAATAATTTTCACTGTATTCTAGTACATGTGACAATAATACATTAAATTAAATCATGTCAAAGTTTAGAAGTTCACAGTAAGATGACTACTGTAATGGCTGCTTCAACCTTTAATTCTGTAAAGCCCAAACTTATGCTGTTGCCTAAGTAAACAGCTGTGAGTGGGATTGCCCAGATTTGTGACTTTGCGGGGGCTCTTTAAGAACCCAAGTTTGAGCTTTGTGCTGTATCCGCAGCTCACAACTGTCTTATATTGGACCTGGTCAGAAATGTTTTATCAGTGCTGTGTGTTTCAGGTCACATTCAGTACCTATCCACAATCATCAAAGATAATCGGAAGCTGTTCAGGAAGAAGTACGGGGTGCAGTTTCTGCTCGATGTGATCCGGATGTGTTACAGGTGTAGTGTTCTGCTGTCTATGCAACTTCATTTATACTCATCTTTTGGCACATTAAGCAGTAATAAAGTCAATGCGTACAAACATCTGACTGCCTCTCTCCCAGCAGCTCAGATAAAGACAATGACATGTCTGCAGATGATGTGAGGACAATTCGGGCATCCCTGTACGGGCTGATTAAATACTTCATCAGCAAAGGGGTCACACAGGAAGAGGTCCAGAGCATCATGGGATACATTGCTGCGATCAATGATGAACAACAGGTAAAAATGGGGTTTTATTTTGTCACAAGTCGGGTCAAATACTTCAGGATGTTGCCTGATCTGGAATAGTTTATATTAAATTTGGATAGGATGAACATGAGAGGTTTCTCTTTAGCTATGGTTCAACTGATAGCCATAAGGAGCTTTTATCAGAGACAAAGTTTAATTAAGAATATCGTTGACATGTTTCGTAAGACACTGAGCAAGAACTTTTAACAATTATAAACAACAAACACAATAACCACGATAATGTATAACTCCTAAGGAAATATCTCTAATCTGTTCCAAACAAAGCCAACATCCAATACACACAACCCTCCAAATAAGCACAATGCAGCATAGGTTAATGCACACTTGTTACAGGAATCCCACCTCCTGGGCTAAATGCTGAAAATTCCTTGTGAAAAAACTCAGAAGAGGTTGTAGCCAAATCTGTTTCCCAAAACACAGCTTCTTTAGGGCAGGATGGCAATAGGCCTATCCTTCGGCTAACTGATTGTTTGGTTCTGAAACTAAGAGGAGAGCGGGGAGAGAGAGAGAGAGATTGCTTTTTAGCTTGCTGCTAAACTACTTCCAAAACAAAACTAAAAAGCCCAAAGGGAAAAAACCCCTATCACCTGACTGCTACAGTTTATCTCCACCTGCAAAACATTGCTGAAGCTGTAAGCTGCATGATTTAAAAAAAAAACTTTTTCTTTAAAAGATATACTCACAAGACGATTTGTTCCGCAGGTCAGTTGTTTGCTCCCACGCACCCACCCCCATTATTTTTGTCCCACAATATTCCAATTAGTGAATCCGAAGATGGGTGGGTTAATGGATTGGCCCTAACGTCAGTGGGATTAGCAGGGTAAATATGTGGGGTTAAGGGAGTGGGGCCAGGGTGGGACTGATGTCGATGCAGATTCGATGGGCCGAATGGCCTCCTTCTGCACTGTAGGGATTCTATAACTGGAAGGTCTATTGCATTGACTGCCTAGCTGTCTGCAACAGAAATCCTTGAAGCATAAACTGTACAGCGTGGACATACCACTAATAGAAACAGCTAACCAACAAGCATCTCCCTTTCTTTGTTTCAGTAGAGCAGCAACTTTTACCCTCTTAAGTATTTATCCAAGTTATTATTGAATCTGCCTCCACTCCATTGCATGCACTGAATGTAGTGTAAAATCGACCTAAACAATTGTTCTATTCAGTAAGTAATGCGGTATATAATGTTAAAAGGGCCTCATTTATACACTGATATTCATGTTGTAGGTGCAGTGTCTCCAATCCAACTATCCAAAAGTGAGGCACTTTTATAATTTTCTACATGTCAATTTTAATCAAGTAAAGTTAAAAAAACAGTTACCTGGATAATGCAGGCTAGGCACAGCATTGACACGGTGTAGCACCAACAAGTTATCGGACTTGCCCCTGCATGTGCTGCTCTATTCTGCACTCCAAATGATCCTCATTCCACCCTATCCAGTTTGACCCGAACCACCCATCTTTAAATCAGGCAGTATCCGAGATCTGGAAGTATCTGAGATCCAGCAGAATTGGAGACTGGAGATCCGGCAATATTTAGCAGATCCAAAAACCGGCATGACCTCGGCCCCAAGATTGCTAGATTTAAGGTCGAAACCTAAAACAGCCAGCGTGACCATTGCTCAGTGATAATATTCGACACTGGAAAGCAGGGAAACAGACTTGAGAAATGCAGAAATAATGTTTGCATTCTGATCTTGAGGTATCCACTCACTGCTGTTCTGTGTGGAATTAGGTTGTGGCTCTGAGTCTGATTCCTGATTTTCTTTTCCCCTTGTGGCTTTGTGTTGTAGCTCTCCGGGATCCTGGAGATTCTCCTGAATCTCCTTCAGACAAGTTCAGCACGTGACCAGCTGTACCTGCTGCTCTTTGAACCAGGGCATGCTGACATCCTCTATGCACTGCTATTGACCAACAAGTATTCTGACACGCTACGCGAGCTCGTTTTCAAGGTACGCTGCATCCTTAATAAAATAGAGAGTCGGTCCTTACTTGGCGGAACAGCTTGTGTGTTGAGAATCTGTTGATCCTATTTTGAAGTAGCGAATTCAGAAAACATTTGCATTTCGGTGTCGGGATTTTTAAAGCATTGTCTGTCACACCAGCTTCACAAAGAAACATAGAGGCTAACAGCAGGATGAGACCATTCAGCCCTTCAAGCCTACTGTGCCATTTATTATGATCATGGGTGATCATCCAACTCAATACCCCTGCTTCCCCCCATAACCTTTCAACCCCTTTATCCCAAGAGCTATATCTAATTCATTCTTGAAAATGTATTTGGTTTGATTTGATATTGATTTGGTTTATTATTGTCACTTGTATTAACATGCAGTGAAAAGTATTGTTTCTTGCACACTTTATAGACAAAGCATACCATTCGTAGAGAAGAAAAGGAGAAAGTGCAGAATGTAGTGTTACAATCATAGCTAGGGTGTAGAGAAAGATCAACTTAGTGCGAGGTAGGCCCACTCAAAAGTCTAATGTCAGCATTGTTGAGTCAGTTGGTACATGACCTCAGAGTTTTGTATCTTTTTCCTGACGAAAGAAGATGGAAGAGAGAATATCTTCTTTCTTCCATAGGGTCCTCAATTATGCTGGCCAAGTATACAATATTTAAAATATACAATATTTTGACCTTAGCTGTTTTCCATGGTAGCGAATTCACCATTCTCTGGATGAAGAAATTTCTCCTCATCTCAGTCCTAAAACGTTTACCCCATATCCTTCGACTATGATCCCGAGTTCTGGATGCCCCCACCATCGAGAACATCCTTCTTGCATTTACCCTGTTTAGTCTCGTTAAAACTTTATAGGATTCTATGGGAAGTACAATCACTGCAATCAATGTGAAGTAAAATGCTTATGAGCTGGCCATTGAAGTTATTTACTCAGAGGTGATTAGTAATTTGCTAACCTGCCTCTGTAACCAGTGGACACTTAATGCATATTTGCGTTGGGAAGATCCTAGTCCTAATCACTAAGAAAGGCCTGTTCAATATGGCCACTCTTAACTGCTATCTTGGATCTTTTAAAACAAAAGGGAGAGGAGCACATGCAGAGTTCCCAGGCTGAGCAGGTGTGTGTGCAGACAGTGTAGTTGGGCAGATTATTGACCTTGGTTGGGTGGTGAGAGACAGTACGTAGGGATAATGGATAGGTAACTGAATTGGAAGAAAGTGGCTAATGATGCCCCACAAGAATCTGTGCTGGAGTCTCAACCAATCGCTCTCAAAGAACAAAGAAAATTACAGCACAGGAACAGGCCATTTGGCCCTCCAAACTTGCATCAACCATGCTGCGTGTCTCAACTTAAACCCCCTACCCAAAGAACAAAGAAAGTTTAATAAAAGGGCAGCATGGACAAGTTTGGCCAAAAGATCCGTTTCCATGTTGTAAACCTCTGACTGTAACATGCAAACTCCACGCAGTCATCCGAGACCAGAATTGAACCTGTGTCCTTGGCACTGTGAGGCAGCAGTGCTAACCACTGTGCCACCACAAACTATCTTGTTACTAATGACTGGGTAACGCAGCGGAGAGCCAGATATCAAAATTTACCAATCCCACAGATATTAATGGCACAGTATGTGACATAGAGGTGATGGCCTACTGGTATTATTGCTAGATTATTAATCTAGAAAATCAGTTAATGTTCTGAGGACTCAGGTTTGAATCCCACCAGGGCAGGTGGTGGAATTTGAATACAATAAAAAATATCTGGAATTAATAATTTACTGAGGACCATGAAACCATTGTTGATTGTCAGAAAAACCCATCTAGTTCACTAATGTCCTTTACAGAAGGAAATCTGCCGCCCTTATCTGGTCTTTGTTTTGATTTCATCCCCTTTGTCCAAGAGCTATATCTAATTCATTTTTGAAAATGTATTTGGTTTGATTTGATATTGATTTGGTTTATTATTGTCACATGTATTAACGTACAGTAAAAAGTATTGTTTCTTACGCGCTATACAGACAAAGCATACTATTCATAGAGAAGGAAACGAGTGTGTGCAGAATGTAGTGGTCTGGCCTACATGTGACTCCAGACCACAGCAATGTGTGGTTGACTCTGAACTACCCTCTGAATAGGGGCAAATAGGAACAATAAATGCTGACCAGCCAGTGATGCCCATGTCCCACGAATCAGTAATAAAAAAACAAAATAAACAGGAGCAGAACATTGCTGGAATGATTTTAATCAGGCAATTGAGGTGGGCCTGTTAGAATATAACCTCCCTGATTAAGAGCCAAATCAATGGATCAATCAAGGAATCTGTGCTTTGTACTTAACCAGGAGTGTCAGTCCTCTGGCGCTGCGAGTTGAGGAACACCAGACTGTTAATTACACTGCTCACTGAAAACATTTTATATGCTATTGTCAGGCTTGTAAATAAAGTGATTTTTGTGAAGGGATGTCTGCTTCTGAGAGCTGATTACAATTACAAAGAGAAATTGGTAGATTAACTAAATTAGTGAACCTATGGCAGATAGATTTCAGTGTAGGTAAGTGAGATAGTATCCATTCTGGACCAACTAATATCTGAGTACTCTTTCAATAGTGATAAACTAGAAACACCAGGGTGGGCCAAAGAAATTTGAAAGGCCTGTGTAAGAACCTTGAGAACTAAGGGATACAGTTTAAGTAGTAAGGGGTTTCTTATTTAAGACTGAGATGAGCAGAATTTTTTTTTCTCTGCGTGTTGTTAGTCTGTGGAATTCTTTTCCTCAGAGAGCAGTGGAGGCTGATGCACTGAGTTTATTCCAGGCCGAGTTAGACAGATTTTCAATCAACAAGAATTTTGGGGGGAGCAGGTAAGAACGTGAAGTTGAGGTCATTATACAATCAGTCATGATTTTCTAGAAAGACAGAGGAGCCTCGAGGGGCTGAATGGCTATTCCTAATTCTTGCATCCCTGTGACTCCTTGCGTACGTACACAGATCTACTAGCTGGCACAGAATTAATTTAACAAGCTATTTTAGCAGAGTACAGGAATATAAAAGAGAGAAGGGTTTGCCACAGCTATATTATGCCCTGGCTAAAGCACATCTGGAATGCTGAGTAGGGTTTTAGGCAACTTGGTCCGACTAATAGTAATTGATGCCAACTCCATTAATAGTTTTAGTTCTAGATCAGTAGATTTTACCAGCCTGCTGCACAAAAGGATACAGAGCCCAAGGCGGGTGGATGCACTTATCGTACTGTTAACCAGGATTGCATGGAATAGCTCAAGTCGTTGAATGGTCTACTCCTGTTCCAATGGCTTGCTAACCTGGGAAGTACAGTCCTTTTGTTACCTCGTGCCGCTGCATAAATACAGGCTGTACTGACTATATCTCCCCGGCAGCAGGTTCCAGGCACCCAGTACCCTTTCGTGCAAAAAAAAACATGCCTTGTGCATCTCCTTTAAAACTTGCCCCTTGCACTTTATTGTACTGACAGGCTTCAACCTCTCCACAAAGCTAATTCCCATTTCAATCACATCACATCACTGCTCTGATGTGTATCAATTTATTTGATAGTAAATTTGCGAGCTTTCGACACTCTTGTGCCTTTGTCAGGCAAATGCAGTGCTTGCCTGACGAAGGCACAAGAGTGTCGAAAGCTCGCAAATTTACTATCAAATAAATCGGTTGGATTTAAAATTGGTGTTGCTAAATTCTTACTGAGTTCTTACTACCCCAGTCCAACGCCGGCATCTCTACATCCTGATGTGTATGAAACAGAGCAGATTAACAATCCATACCTCCCCAAGTGCCTGCTCTGTTTTCAAAAATATTAGAAAGATTGAGGTGTGTAAAAGGCGGAACATTCAGTTCATTATGGAATTTTATTATTAACTGCAAAGGTGTTAGAGTACAAGTCAACAAAGAACAAAGAAAATTACAGCACAGGAATAGGCCTTTCAGCCCTCCAAGCCTGCACCAACCATGCTGCCCAACTGAACTAAAACCCCCTACCCTTCCGGGAACCATATCCCATTCTCATCCTATTCATGTATTTGTCCAGACGCACCTTAAAGGTCACAGCTTCCACTACCTCCCACGGCAACGAGTTCTAGGCACCCACTATTCTCTGTGTAAAAAATCTGCCTTGTACGTCTCCTTTAAACCTTGTCCCTCGCACTTTAAAACTATGCCTTCAAGTAATTGACTCTTTCACCCTGGGAGAAAGCTTCTGACTATCTACTCTATCCATGCCCTTCATAATCTTGTAGATTTCTGTCAGGTCGTCTCTCAACCTCTATTGCTCCAGTGAGAACAAATCAAGTTTCTTCAACCTCTCCATGAAGCTAATGCCTCATAAATTCTCTCCAAAAACAGAGATCTACTGATACGCTGAATAAAACTGAACTGCTGGCATAGTGTGGTCACCATTTTGAAACATTATTGGCATCCAACGCCAAATGTGAGCATGCCTTAAACTCCACATCTTAACAATACAACCTGTACTGCCTACTTGATCCTTTATGCCCAGTTATGAGGTACCAGTGAGTAAAAATAGAGGCTGTCTATTGATACAAGGATAGCATGCCATGGCTGAATGCGGAAGGTTGTCTTGTATATCAAGTATACATCAAAGAGGGTACTCTCTTGTATGGTGCAAATGTGAAGGTGTCAGGGCAAAAACACATTCACAGGCCTTTCTTTCTTCACATCATTGTCTGTTTAAGGCAGACCCACAAGATGTGTCATAGAATCCCTACAATGCAGAAGGAGGCCATTCAGCCCATCGAGTCTGTAAAGTTAAAGTTTATTTATTAGTCACAACTAAGGCTTACATTAATACTGCAATGAAATTATAATAAGATTCCCCTAGTTGCCAAACCATAGAGCCTGTTTGGGCCAAAGCACCTAAGCAGCATATCTTTCAGACTGGAAGGAAATCAGAGCACCCAGAGAAAAAAACATGTAGACCTGGGGAGAATGTGCAAACTCCTCACGGATAGTGACCCAAGCCAAGAATCGAACCCGGGTCCCTAGCACTGTGAGGCAACAGTGCTAACCAATGTGCCACATCCACCGAACAGAATCCCACTGAGACCCTAAATCCATAACCCACACTTTCACCCTGCTAATCCCCCTGATATTAGGACCAATTTAGCAAAATCAATCCACCAAACCTGCACATCTCTGACTATGGGAAGAAACCAGAGCACCTGGACGAAACCTATGCCGATATGGAGAGAACATGCAAATTCCACACAGGTAGTGACCCAAGGCTAGAATTGAACCAGGGTCCCTGGCCTGTGAGCAGCAGCGCTAACCACTGTCACCGTGCTGCTCTACAGAATCTGTACGGTGCAGAAGGAGGCCAATCAATCCATTGAACCTAAACCAACAATAGTGCTACCTAAGCCCTTTCTCCATAACCTCACATATTTACCCTGCTAATCCCCCTGACACCAAGGAACAATTTAGCATGGCCAGTTCACCTAAACTATACATCTTTGGACTGTGGGAGGAAACCGGAGCATCTGAAGGAAACCCACACAGACAGAGGGAGAACATGCAGCCTCCACACACACGGTTTGTCAGAACAGTTTGATTGAAAGCTTTCTGTCTTCACCTTAGAGTTTTGAGCAAAGATTCCATGTTCTGCGTTTCAGTTCTGAATGTAGATTTGATATGTCTGCTTTCTATCCCGTGATAGATATTTGGGAGGATGTTAAAGTGCGATAAGGTTTATGAGCGGAGTAAGCAGCGGATCAAACTAAGGGACGTGGGCTATTCCGGGTTCTTCATGCTGCTGAAGGATGTCACCATTACTATGTCCTTGGTCAAGAACCTTCTGCAACAAGTCCTGCAAATAGGTAAACAGAGAGTTTGTTGTATCAGTAACAGCCTGAATTATGCAGAGCACAGAATTGATTGTCACTGGCGTGTTTGCTTATTATTGCAGTGAAAGCCAAGTTATTGGGGCCACAGGGAATATGACTACCTGGCAATGCATTGGGTTGAGAAACTGGACTCCAAATAATTGGTGTTTCATCGATAAAGATGTGTCATTCTCAAGTGAAGGTGTTAAACTGGGGGAAAGCTAATTACAACAATATTAGTCAGGATCTGAAGAAAGATTGCGGGCAAATCAACATTTGACATGGGGAAAGCTTTCAAATTGATAGAGATTCAGGATCGGCGCTTTCCTGTAAGGATGAAGCATAAGTATGGCAAATTTTGGGAATCTTGGACAGCGAGAGATATTGTCAGCCTAGTTAAAGAGAAAGAGGAAGCATTTGTCAGAGCTAGAAGGCTGGGAATACATGAAGCAAATGTGGAATGAGGAAATTAGAAACATAAGCAAGGAGAAAGGAGGGCTAGAAAGAGTCACGGAAGTCATTGGCCAGCAGGATTATGGAAAATCCCAAGGCTTTTATACATATATAAAGAGCAAGAGGGAAGTCAGAAGAGGGTTGGCCCACTCAAGGCCAGGGGAGGGAGTCCGTGCATGGAGGCAGAGGAAGTGGGCGAGATATTAAATGAGTACTTTGTGTTCGTATTTACCAAAGAGAAGGATTTGGTGGGTGTTGAGATTAGGGAAGGATGTGTAGATCGTTTGAGTCATCTTAAGATCAAAAAAGAGGCATTCGGATTCTTAAGAAATATTAAGGTAGAGAAGTCCTCAGGGCTGATGGGATATACCACAGAGTACTGAGAGAAGCAAAGGAAGAAATTTCTGTGGCCTTGAGAGAAATCTTTAAATCCTCACTAGTTACAGGGGAGATCCCAGGGGATTGGAGAATAGCCAATGTTGTTCCTTTGTTTAAGAAGGATAGCAAGAGTAATTACAGGCCGGTGAGCCTTACGTCAGTGGTAGGGAAATTATTGGAGAGGATTCTTCGAGACAGGATTTACTCCCACTTGGAAATAAGTGGATGTATTAACAAGAGGCAACATGCTTTTGCACCTTGGAAGGTCTAATACAAATGGGAAATATATGGTAAATAGCAGAACCCCTAAGAGAGTTGATAGGTAAAGCGATCTGGTACACAGGTCACTGAAAGTGGCAATGCATAGAACATAGAACATTACAGCGCAGTACAGGCCCTTCGGTCCTTGATGTTGCACTGACCAATGGAACCAATTTTATGACCCTCTATCCTAAACTATTCCAATGCTATCCATATGCCTATCCACTGACCATTTGAATGCCCTTAAACTTGACGAGTCCACAACTGAGGTGGACTCAGGTGGAGAAGGTAGTCAAGAAGGTATATGGCGTGCTTGCCTTCATCGGCCAGGGCGGTGATTTAAAAATTGGCAAGCCATGTTGCAACTTTATAGAATTTTAGCTAGGCTGCACTTGGAATGTAGTGTTCCATTCTGGCCACCGCGACACCAGAAGGATACGGAGGCTTTGGAGAGGGTACAGAAAGAATTTACCAGGATGTTGTCTGGTAAGGAGGGCATTAGCTATGAGGAGAGGTTGGAGAAACTTGGTTTGTTCTCACTGGAACGATGGAAGTTGAGGGATGAACTGATAGAAGTCTATAAGATTATGAGGGACATGGACAGAGTGGATAGTCGGAAGCTTTTCCCCAGGGTGGAAGAGTCAATTACGAGGGGGCATAGGTTTAAGGTGCAAAGGGCAAGGTTTAAAAGTGATGTATGAGATAAGTTTTTTTACACAGGAACACGTTGCCGGGGAGGTAGTGGAAGCGGATACGATAGTGGCTTTAAGGAGCATCTGGACAAATAGATAAATAGGATGGGAATAGAGAGTTTTAATTAAGTCAGGCAGCATGATTGGTGCAGGCTTGGAGGGCTGAAGGGCCTGTTCCTGTGCTGTAATTTTCTTTGTTCTTTGATTCAAACACCCATCATTAAATGCTGCTTTTGGAGATGACATCCAAAAAAGGTGCAGCAAAGAGGGTAGTTAAAAACACAGTACAGCAGAGAAACAAGCCCTTCGGCCCTCCAATTTCTCTGGGAGAAATCGCCATCTCTGAAGGACATTTTGTACACTTGTAGAGACTTAGATAATGGAGTAGAATTGTAGGCAAACAATACAGTCAGATTACCCGATTGCGCAGAAAATAGATATATTGTTTATTTTCCCACATACTAGCAATCAATCCCCAACCAGCAGGATGGGAGCACATATCAACAAGCCTCAGTCAGTGCTGTTCTTGAATTAGCTGTTTGGAATGTCCATAAGGGTGCTGAATATATGTCCTACTGCTTGTACACACATACTAACATAAGTGATGTACAGGAGTAGGTCATTTGGCTTCTCATGTCTGTTCCACTGTTCACAGCTAATCTGATTGCGGCCTGAACTCCACATTCCAGGGTTACAGGGAGAAGGCAGGAGAATGACGCCAGGTGTATTGCTCATTCAGAGAGCTGGCACAGACACAGTGGGCTGAATGGCCTTCTGTGGAAACACAGATTGAAATGCAACATAATACTGTGTGTTATGTTTCTCTTGTTTCAGACTCTGTGGTGAATTATAAAGATCTAATGGCTGTGGTTCACTTGGTGCATAAAGCAGGGATCAATGTGAGGCTCGCTGTTTGCCGCAAGGTCAGTCTTTCCCTTCTAATAATCACTCAAAGAAACCATCTGCATGAGAGAAAGGCAGAAAAAGTGACAGGAATGCATTCATTTTCACACAGCAGCAGCAGAGCATTGGTCCTAATTCCCTCAATCTTTTGAAACTGAAACCATTCCCATGGCTATTAATCCCTCATTCCTGAACTGGCCATACAATGAAAAACTGTGTTTGAGACTTGCTGTAGTGTTAGCAAACTGCATGAAGGCAATTGAGTTGCATGTTATTTGGCCAGGCAGTGACTGGCTAGGTAATTGACCTGATCAATGTAGATATATGGGAGAATCTAGAGTAAACTGGGTGCAATGACGCAGATGGATCAGGAGCTGAAGTTAATGATGTAGTAAGAAGTCTCACAACACTAGATTAAAGTCCAACAGGTTTATTTGGTAGCACAAGCCACTCGCTTTTGGAGCACTGCTCCTTTGTCAGGTGAGTGGGAGTTCTGTTCACAAACAGAGCACATAAAGACACAAACTCAGTTTACAAAATAATGATTAGAATGCGAGTCTTTACAGGTAATCAAGTCTTAAAGGTACCAACAATGTGAGTGGAGAGAGGGTTAAGCACAGGTTAAAGAGATGTGTATTGTCACCAGCCAGGACAGTGAGTGAGATTATGCAAGCCCAGACAAGTTGTGGGAGTTGTAGATAGTATGATATGAGCCCAAGATCCCGGATGAGGCTGTCCTCATGTGTGTGGAACTTGGCTATCAGTCTCTGCTCAGCGACTTTGCGTTGTCGTGTGTCGTGAAGGCTGTCTTGGAGAATGCTGGGGAGAAGGCAGAAAAATGGGATGAGGAATATATCAGCCATGATCAAATGACAGACCGGATTCGATGGGCTGAATGGCCTAATTCTGCTCCTATATCTTATGAACTTATAGCACTGATGAAAGGAGGCAAGCAACCATGTAATGTTGTCGTGTACTGATGAGTGCAAGACATGAAGCTTCAACATGGCCCTTTTTTTTTAGCAATACTCAAGTTCCTACAAGTAAATAACTATTTGACTGTAGTTACAAGTACCATCCAGACTCCAGTGAGTTAGCAGTAAGAAAAATAATAGATGACCTGTGCACTACATTTTCAAAAATACCTGCTTTATATCAGTGATGTATAAATGACCTTTCTTTCTTTCCTGGATTGGTTTAGATTTATCAGCACTTGCAGTCCCAGCCAGATGCAGCCCAGCAGATAGCAAAGCAGACCGGTTGGCAAGAGACGTTTGTGCGGTTATTTTTGAAGGAGAACGCAGAGAGCAGAGAGACTGCTGGTGTGGACGTTCTGAATAACAATAGTTTAGATTACGGAAAGCAGATTGACCCCCAGTTTGAGACAAAGATTGGTGCGGGACGTTCAAGAACCACTAGCGAAGGGTCGCAGAGTCGGGATGATAAACTGTCAGAGGGTGATTTGGTGGACAACATGCCCTTGAATAAATTATTTGAGAACAGAAGCTTTGACGGATTGGTTGAAAGATTCACTGACTCAAGCCACTCTTCTGAGATGCTATTAGATGATGAGGCCTCGACTGACAGTGCCCTCACTGAAAGCCTGGGGGAGAACCTGGCCCAGTCAGAGGACTGGCCTGTGAAGGGAAGAAGCCTGACGCTGGACCTGTCGAGCGCGGCCTCCTATGAAATGGGTGATGCTGAAAGCCAAACACCAGGTAGCATTGCCAGCACGCCATCGCCGTTGGAGATGCCCAGACACTTCCCCGGTGCCCAGTTTGAGAAGGAACCTGGCAGCATAGATGAGTCCAGTTACATGGACGATACCTCAATCTATGAAGTCTCTGTCAGTGGAGAGGTAATTTGTACAATTTTTTTTTTTGCCATTTTGGTTAAAATTTTTAAAAAACAGATCGGAAACAGAGCAAAGCTGGCAGATTTATTCAGTGAAACGAGTGATGACTGTTTTGCAGGATGTTGGTCTGTGAGATTTAATCTCCTTTTCAACTGACCTTTGTACTGTGAACTTTACCCAGAAGGGAGTTATACCAAACGTGGCAAATTATCATGGCTGAAGCTCCGGGTATGATCCTGATGGATACCTAGCCCGATTGCAGCAACCCTCATCTAATACCCTGTTATCTCACTGAATGATGTAAAGAAAATTTGTTTGATTAGAGTCAGAGAGGTTTACGGCATGGAAACAGGCCCTTCGGCCCAACTTGTCCATGCCTCCCCTTTTTTTAACCACTAAACTAATCCCAGTTGCCCACATGTGACCCATATTGCTCTATGCTCATGTAACTAAATCTTTTTTAAAAGACAAAATTGTACCCACCTCTACTACTATCTCTGGCAGCTTGTTCCAGACCCTTACCATCCTCTGTGTGAAATAATTGCCCTCCGGACCCTTCTGTACCTCTCCCCTCTCACCTTAAATCTATGCCCTCTAGTTTTAGACTCCCCTGCCTTTGGGAAAAGGTATTGATTATATAGCTAATCTATGTCCCTCATGGTTTTATAAATCTCTATAAGATCACTCTTAAGCCTCCAGTCTATCCAGCCTCTCCTTATAACATAATCCATCAGGCCCCAATAGCATCCTAATAACTCTTTTCTGTCCACTTCCTAGTTTAATAATATCCTTTCTATAATAGGGTGACCAGATCTGTGCACAGCATTCCAAGTATGGCCTTAACGATGTCTTGTATAACTTCAACAAGACATCCCAACTCCTGTATTCAGTGTTTTGACCAATGAAACCAAACATGCCAAATACGTTTTTCACCACTCTGTCCATCTGTGACTTCACTTTCAAGGAGCTATGAACATATACTGCTAGATCTCTTTGTTCTATAGTTCTCCCCAAAGCTCTACCAGGGTGGCAGCGTGGTTAGTACTGCTGCTTCACAGTGCCAGGGATCCGGATTCAATTCTGGCCTCAGGTGACTGTCCATGTGGAGTTTGCACATTCTCCTCACGTCTGCATGGGTCTCCTCCAGTGCTCTGCTTTCCTCCCACAGTCCAAAGGTGTGCAGCTTAGGCTGTTTGGCCACGCTAAATATGCCCCTTAGTATCTGGGGGATCAGCCAGGTAAATACATAGAATTACGGGGATACATAACCCTATGTACGTTAGGGGTTGTTGTCATTGCAGACTCGATGGGTCAAATGGCCCCTTTCTGCACTATCAGGATCCTGCAATTAACTGGATTGACTAAGTCCTGCTAATGTCAGTTATTAGGTTGGGCTTGTGAAATAGTTTATTCACATATAACACTGAGTTCATTTTTGTTCTTCATCGCAAAGAGTGGTGAGCCTGTGCAATTCATTACCACAGGAAGTAGTTGATGCCAATACATTAAATGCATTGAAAGACTGCTAGATGTAACACTTGGGATGAGCAGGATCACAGGTTAAGGGAGAAAGCAGGATAGACCATTGAGTTGGATGATAAGCTATGATCGTGATGAATGGCGGAGCAGGTTTGAAGGGCCGAATGGCCTCCTGCTCCGCCATTTAAAATAAAGTGCTGCGCGATTTACTGGAGCCCATAATCAATATGTCAGAGATGTGCTATGTGGCCTTAAGCATTCTACTGCTCGATGAAGCTAATCGTAGTTCAGTGAACTTGTTTACAGGAACTATATTTCTTTCCCTCAGAAGTGTGAGGAAGAGCTAAGTCAGATTCTGATGGACATCCTCCTCTGTATCATGTGGCGGGGCCTAAGCGGCTCAGACGACGCCGCCTGGATCGAACGAGGACAAGTCTTCTCGGCACTGACGAAGCTCGGAACGGCAAACGAACTGCTGTCTCCATCCGATGAGATTAAACTCAAGTATGGTTTGCGCGCACTGGAGTATTCCCTTCATCCTGTCCACTCTTACTCGTTAAATATTTGATAACCGAGATGAAAGCAAATCCCTGTGGATGCCGAAATCTGAAGCCAAAAGAGAAAACGCTGGAAAATCTTAGCGGGTCTGGCAGCATCTGTGAGGAGAGAAAGGAGCTGACGTTTCAAGTCCAGGTGACCCTTTGTCAAAGCACTTACGACACTTTGACAAAGGGGTCACCTGGACTCGAAACGTCAGCTCCTTCCACTCCTCACAGGTGCTGCCAGACCTGCTGAGATTTTCCAGCATTTTCTCTTTTGATAATCCAAACTGTGTTAGTGCAGCATTGAGAGCCATTTGGAAATCCTAATTGTGGGGGAGGGGGTGAGCCTGGTTAGGATCTCTTTTTTGGGAGGATGTGAAAGCTCTCCTGGGTGAGGGAGGGAAAAGTTTGAGGGAAGTGATGGAGATCAGAGGACTGGAGAAAGACATTTGGAGAAGGGAGGGGAGAGAAAGAGCGCTCTGTTTTGAGGACATAGAAATATGTGAAAGAGGAGAGAGACATTAAAGGAGAAAGCTGAGTGATTTGGTACATAATTGACAATAATATTTGTATTAGAACTGAGCGCATTGGACTGGAGAATCTGTGATTTGTCTGTTAAGAGACCAGGACACAACTGAGATTGATGAAAATGGCCTTGTTTTTCAGTCTTCTGGAGAAGATATTGGAGTGGGCTGTGACTGACAACAGAGAGGCGACAGCAGCTGCGCTTCCGGTTCACACTGAGAATGCAGTGAGATTGCTGCATATTGTTCAGGACTTCCTACAGGCTGAGGGGCTGGTGAATCCTGCGTTGTGGACTGACAAGGTACTAAACTACGCCTGTTGCTGCACTTTAGCCTTTCTCCCCCCGCTGCGGTACTTGGGTCATTCCCCACCTGCTGCCCCATCTTTTTAGCTTTCCCTGGATCATGCATGTAGTTGGACTTGTAGCTAAACCTGCTGCCAGCCTGTGAAAATCTCCTAGTCGCCACAATCTGGGGCCTGTTCGGGTACACTGAGGGAGAATTTAGCACGACTAATGCACCCTAACCAGCACATCTTTCAGACTGTGGGAGGAAAGTCAAGCAGACACACAGAGACTGTGCAGACTCTGCACAGACAACAACCCAAGCCAAGAATCGAACCTGGGTCCCTGGCGCTGTGATGCAGCAGTGCTAACCACTGTGCTACCCCTGTACAGTTAAAGATTCTGCATAAATTGGGGAAATCACTGGGTTGTTGGCAAGGAGTCAGCATAGAAACAAAAATACTTAATTTTCATGAGGGCAACTTCCCAGTATAATTTACGGTATCTGCCTTGGAAGGGCACAATATACTTACTATTCTCAAGGTTAAATATGCCCAGAGGTTCTCGATTATCCAGAAAGTTGCATAAAAATATTCATTGGGTGGCACAGTGGCATAGTGGTTAGCCTCACAAGCCAATCCCTGGCTTGGGTCTCTTCTGTGGAGTTTGCACGTTCTCTCCATGAATGCATGGGTTTCCTCCCACAGTCTGAAAGATATATGGGTTAGGTGGATTGGCCATGCTAAATTGCCTCTTAGTGTGGGAGGGCTCGTGGGGATAAATACTGGGTTTATTGGGATTTTGGTCAGTGTAGACTCAATGGCCCCCTTCTGCACTGTAGGGATTCTATGATTCTAGCAGACTCAATAAGCTGAATGGCTTCCTGCATTGTAGGGATTCTATAATTCTCGCAGATTCGATGGACTGAATGGCCTTCTTCTGCATTGTAGGGATGCTGTGGATTTAATTTTAGCTAAAGTAGATTTCCTTCATCCTTTGGGGATTTCATTGCTTTTGTCTAGGTGTTGGAGGAAATGGTGACACTGATGGACAGCCTGATGGTGTGGTACTCCTCTGGATCAGAATGGATGCAGCTGTCCCAACTAGGAGTGCGCCTTCTTCTTGGTTTTATTGCACAAGACAACATCCAGGTAGGAGGTCAAGATCATTGCATCCAGCAAAAACCTTTCATCACTCCCTTCGCAAACTATCGCTCAGCGCTTTCAGCTCTCAATACTGAATGAGGTTTCAGCCCCACATTCCCATAGCTTGAATGTAAACTCTACGCTGACGCTCCACTGTTCGGCTGTGGGAGTGCTGCACTGTTGGAGATGCCAACTTTAAGATGAAACTTTAACCCAAGGCCCTACCTTCGCTTCGAATGGGTGTTAAAAAAAAATAAAAAATCCATGGACACTGTTTTAAAGAGCAGTGTGGAATTTCTCCCTGGAGTCCTGGCTAATATTTATCCCTTCATCAAAACCACTAAAATAAGAGATTATCTAGGCTGTTATCACATCGCGGATTGTGGGATCTGCTCTATACAAATTGGCTGCAACATTTCCTACAGTAGAACAATGGCTGCAGTTCAGAAGTGGATGTAACATGCTATGGGAGGTCAGGATAGGTACTATATAAATGCAGCAGTTGTCACATCATTGCCATCTGTAGAAATCACAGCACCTCGGGTGAAGACATTTCTCTTCCAATTTCTGTTGCGAAAAGGATATAGAAGTCTGAGGTCATGTACCAACTGACTCAAGACCAGCTTCTTCCCTCCTGCTGTCAGACTTTTGAATGGACCTATCTTGATCTTTCTCTACACCCTATCTATGACTGAAATACTATATTGTGCATTCTGTCCTTTCCTTCTCTATGAATGCTATGCTTTATCTGTTATAGACGCAAGGAACAACACTTTTCACTGTATACAAATACGTGTGACAATAATAAATCAAGACCAGCTCCTTTTATTGCAAATTTAATTTGATCATAACTTAGCGATTGAAATTGTACTTTTTTTCCTTGTTTCGATGTAGTGTTAGTGTTTTTTAATTCTTTTGGGATGCAGGTATCACCGGCAAGGCTAGCATTTGTATTCTGTCCCTAATTGCCCTTGAACTAAGGAGTTCCAAGTTGAGTTTAAGTTTTTTTTAAAGTTTGTTTATTCATGTTACAAGTTAGCTTACAATAACCCTGCAATGAGGTTAATGTGAAAATCCCTAGTCGTCACATTCCACCTTTCAGGTACACAGAGAGAATTTAGCATGGCACCCTAACCAGCAAGTCTTTCAGAAATTGGGAGGGAACCAGAGCACCCAGATGAAACTCTCACAGACACGTGCAGACAGTGACCCAAGCTGGGAATCGAACCTGGGTCCCTGGCGCTGTGAAGCAGCAGTGCTAATCGCTGTGCCACTGTGCTGCCCCTAAAGATGAACCAGATGGGTTTTTACAGCAATGGTCACCATTATTGAAACTAGCTTTCAATTCAAAGTTGTCCTGATTGAATTTAAATTCCACTCTGCCATGGTGGGATTTGAACACACGCTCCCAGAGCTTTACCCTGGGCCTCTTGATTACTGGTCCAATGATATTGCCACTATGTCACCATTGCCCAGTAAACGGGCAAAGGGAAAGCAAGCGTAGTGTTTGGTATTAGATGATTCTAACTAATCAGAAGCCATCATTTATTTTTTATCAATAGGTGTGTGCCATGGCTACAGCAAAGCTCAACACTATACTGCAGACCAAAGAAATTGTCAACCGCGATGAAGCTTGTTTCCTCTTGGGGAAGCTGGAGGAAACCCTGACCAAGTCTATTCGAGAGAGAACTGAAACCTACTCTTTCCTAATCCCAATCATACGAACTTTGGTGTCCAAAATTTATGAGTTGCTGTACATGAACTTGCATTTGCCGGCTCTGCCTCAAAGCAACGGCAGTCCTTCTTTCTTTGAGGACTTTCAGGAGTACTGCGGATCCAGCGAATGGCGTGTTTACATTGACAAATACGTACGTAGCATTTTTGTGTTCTGTAACTCATTAACAAGCTTGCATTCTGTACCCAGACACCCCTCTCACCCAGTCATTTGGGGGAAAGGTGAGGGGGTTCAAACATCAGAGCAGGGAGGTTTTGCTACAGCTGTGCAGGCTTTTGTGAGCACATCTGGAGTACTGAGTGCAGTTTTCCTTCTTACTTAAGACAGAATAGAGTTTCTTTGGAAGCAATTCAGAGATGGTTCACTGAGCTAATTCGTGGGCTGCAGAGGTTCTCCTGTGAGCCTGTACTCATTAGTGTTTAGAGAAATGAGAGATGATCTTATTTAAGATAAAATTCCTAGAATCTCTACAGTGCAGAAGAGGCCATTTGGTCCATCGAGTCTGCACTGACTCTCCATAAGCATCTTACCCATGACCGCTACCCTGACCTATCCTCATAAATACTCACACTTAGCATGGCCAGTCCACCTAACCTCCTCATCCTGAGGCATAAACATAAAGATATATTTATATGTGTGTATGGGTGTATGTATATGTTTGAACATATATATTGAACATAGAACATAGAACATAGAACAATACAGCACAGAACAGGCCCTTCGGCCTTCGATGTTGTGCCGACCAAAATAAAAAGCAATGCCCCTCCTAACTAAACCATTCCCTTCTCATCCATATACTTATCAACTAACCTCTTAAACGCCACCAAACTTGGCGCATCTACAACAGCTGCAGGCAGGCATTCCACTCCCTAATCACTCTTTGAGTAAAGAACCTACCTCTGATATCCGTCCTATAACTCATACCCCTTAATTTAAAGCTGTGTCCCCTCGTGCTAGCTTTCTCCATCCTAGGAAAAAGGCTATCACTGTCCACCCTATCCAAACCTCTAATCATCTTATATGCTTCAATAAGATCCCCCCTTAGCCGCCTCCTTTCTAACGAAAACAACCTCAAATCCTTCAACCTCTCTTCATAGGACCTGCCCTCCATACCAGGCAACATCCTAGTAAACCTCCTCTGTACCCTCTCCAATGCCTCCACATCTTTCTTATAATGTGGCGACCAGAACTGCACACAATACTCCAAGTGCGGCCGCACTAGAGTTTTGTACAGCTGCAACATGATGCTGCGGCTCCTAAATTCAATCCCCCTACCAATAAAAGCTAAGACTCCATATGCCTTCTTAACAACTTTATCCACTTGACTGCCTACTTTCAGGGATCTATTGACACATACACCAAGATCCTTCTGTTCCTCAACACTATTAAGAGCCCTACCATTAGCCCTATACTCTACACATTTATTGTTCCTGCCAAAGTGCATTACCTCACACTTTTCCACATTAAACTCCATTTGCCACCTCTCGGCCCAGCTCTGCAACTTGTCCAAGTCACTCTGTAAACTATAACACCCCTCTTCACTATCTACCACTCCACCAACTTTAGTGTCATCTGCAAATTTACTGATCCATCCCTCAATACCCTCATCCAGATCATTTATAAAAATTACAAACAGCAGGGGCCCCAAAACAGACCCCTGAGGCACACCACTCGTCACCGAACTCCACGATGAATATCTCCCATCAACCACCACCCTCTGTCTTCTATCTGCCAGCCATTTCTAATCCAATTAGCTAAATCACCCTCTATTCCACACATCTGCATTTTCTGTAGAAGTCTTCCATGGGCCACCTTATCAAAAGCCTTACTAAAGTCCATATATACTACATCAACCGCCTTACCCCCATCCACCTCTCTGGTCACTTTCTCAAAAAACTCAATGAGTTTAGTAAGGCATGACCTACCCTTCACGAAACCATGCTGACTATCCCCAATCAATTCATTTCTCTCTAAATAACTATAAATCCTATCCCTAATAATTCTCTCCAATACCTTGCCCACCACAGAAGTAAGACTCACTGGCCTATAAGTCCTCTGGTCTCCTGCAGCAAGATCTTCTGGTCCCACTATCGTCACTGGGATTTCCCATTGAATTCACCCAATGTCACTGGAAAACCCGTGGCGGGTGAGGGGGATCCAGAAGATCCCACTGGCAGCAGAGCCAGAAGATCGCTCCCGTGACGTTCCGAGGGGGTGGACAGGGTGGATGCTGAGAGGATGTCCCCTCTCAAGGGAGAGACTTGAATTAGGAGACACAAGTTTAAAAAATCAGGGCTGTTCCATTTAAGCTGGAGATGAAGAAGAATTTCTTCTCTCAGCGAGTTGCGGGTGTATGGAATTCTCTTTGGCAGAGAGCAGTGGAGGCTGGCTCTCATTGTGTTTATTCAGGGCCGAGTTAATAGCTTTCTGATAGACACGGGTGCCAAGGATTATGGGGGTAATGTGGAGTCAAGGCCACAGTCAGATCTTATTGAATGATGGAGCGGGGTCGAGGGGTCAAATGGCCTACTGCTGTCTCTCTGAATGGTATGTGTCGTTGTGAACTATTGCAACTATGTCCTCGGTTTCAGATCATCCCATCGATGAAACAGTATGAAGTGGAAACGTTCAGCAAAGGCCACGAGCACATGGCAATCTTCTGGAAGGAATGTTATGAAACCATGATGGTGAATTTGCACAAGAGAGATCGGGAGAAAGGGGAAAGCAAGCTCAAATTCCAGGTAAGGGCCGCTTCACAAGAGAAATCTTTCCTTGTCTCCTCCTTTTCCACCTGCTTCTGCCAGCTTTGTAAGGGAAAAATGGGAAAATCGATAATCCCTCAATCCTGCACAGCCACCTCTCTGAATGCTGAAAGCTGCCCCCGGATCCACCACCCCTCTCGCACACTCAAACAAGGCTAAGACAGAGAAAATTGACCTGAGTCAATTCCCAGCTCGGGTCAATATCTAGATGGAGTCTGCGTGGGTTTTGTCTGGGTGCCCTGGTTTCTTTCCACAGTCCGAAGATGTGCGGGCTCAGTGGATTGGCCACTAAGTTGCCCCTTAGTGTAGGGGTAGATATGTGGGGTTTTGGGAATAGGGCCTGGGTGGAATTGTGGTCAGTGCAGATTTGATGGGCCTTTTGCACTGTTGGATTCTATGAAAATGGAAGAGCTCCAGGAGACAAAAAGCTGTAATATCGGGCAAGGCACCATGCAGAGCAAGAAGTGTTGGACATGAGCCTAAGAATAATGAGCTGTGTCTAAGACTATACTTTATAAATCACAATTCCCTGCTGTCCCCACCAGCTTAAACTCTAACAACTAATGGAATTTAAAATTCTCATTCCTATGAATGACCCCATGACCTTGCCATTCCTGACCTATGTAATTTTATCTATGAAAACTCCATACTCCTCCAAGTGTGGGCACTTGGACATCGTTAATTTCCTTTCTTCTGCCATCATAGGTGGCACAGTGATTAGACTCACAGCGCCAGGGACCCGGGCTTGATTCCCAGGTTGAGTCACTTCTTTGCAAAGTCTGCATGTTCTCCCTGTGCCTGGGTTCCTCCCCACAGTTTGAAAGGTGTGCTGGTTAGGGTGCATTGGCCGTGCTAAATCCTCTCTGTGCATCCCAACAGGTGCCGCAGTGTGGCGACTAGGGGATTTTCACAGTAACTTTGTTGCAGTGTTAATGTAAGCCTGCTTGTGACTAATAAATAAATGAATACTAAAATAAATTGCCGTTTGGGTCCTAATATGTGTCAAGTAGGTGGATTGGCCACGCTAAATTGATCCTTCGTATCAGGGGGATTAGTAGGGTAAATACATGGGATTGCAGGGATAGGGCCTGGATGGAATTGTTGGTTGATGCAGGCTCGAAGGGCTGAATGGCCTTCTTCTGCACTATAAGGATTCTCTAATTCTATGTGCAGCTTAGGTTGATTGGCCACGCTCAGTTTGCCTTTTAGTGTCCCAAGTTAAGGGGATTAGCAGAGTAAATGTGTGGGTCAGGATCTGAGTGGAATACTCTATCGGGAAGTTGGTGCAGATATGGGTTGAATGGGCTTGTTCTACACTGTGAGGGTTCCATGATTTAGTGGCTATGCCTGCAGCTATCTAGGCCTAGACCCTACATCCTTAGAACTTTCCCCCTCCTTCTCTCCTCCTTTATGGCACTTCTGGAAACTGTCCAACGTGTGTTTGATTATTGCTCCATAATGCACTTTGGGGAATTTTATCTTTAGAGCAGCAAGGCAGACCAAATTGGATAGCTGTTTGAAAGAGCTAGCAGAGAAACAATAGGCCAAACGGCCTCCTCCTGTGCTGCATGATTCTCTATGTAGCACCTGAAATAGATGCCCAAGTGTCCAATGTTTAGGCAAAGTTGTGTGCCTAAATGCACAAATGTACATCAACAAAACAAAGCTCTTTTACATCACAAATGCAGTACAAGTGGAATTGGTAATGGAAATATCGAAGATAGGAGCAGGAGGAGGCATTTCACTCTTCGAGCCTGCTCTGCCATTCACCACTATTATGGCTGATCATCCAATTCAATAGCCTAATCCTGCTTTCTCCCCATAATGGCTTTGATCCTATTTGCCCCAAGTGCTATCTCCAGCTGCCTCATCAACACATTCAATGTTTTGGCATCAACTACTTCCTGTGGTAATGAATTCCACAGGCTCACCACTCTTTGGGTGAAGAAATGTCTCCTCATCTCCATCCTAAATGGTTTATTCCAAATCCTCAGGACTGTGATCTCTGGTCCTGGGCTCCCCTACCATTGGGAATATCTTCCCTGCATCTAGTCCTGTTAGAGTTTTATAAGCCTGTATGAGACCCCCACTCACTCATCTGAACTCCAGCAAAAACAATCCTAACCTTGTCACTCTCTCCTCATACGTTGATGACAAAAGACATGTGGATGAAGGCAGCTCATTCAACCTATCCTAGACAGAGAGGATAGTCAGAAGCTTTTTCCCAGGGTGGAAGAATCAGTTACTGGGGGGCACAGGTTTAAGGTGGAGGGGTAAGGTTTGAAGGAGATGTGCGAGGCACGTTTTTTACACAGAGGGTGTTGAGTGCCTGGAACTTGGGAGGTAGTGGAAGCCGATACAGTAGTGACCTTTAAGGGGCATCTGGACAAATAATGTAAATAGTACGGGAACAGAGGGATATAGTTTCCGGAAGGCTCGTGGGTTTTAGTTCAGTCAGGCAGCATGATTGGTGGCTTGGAAGGCCAAAAGACCTGTTCCTGTGCTGTAATTTTCTTTGTTCTTTGAACCCAGATACCCAGAAAGAGCCGACAGCTCCATCTCTGTCCCTGATCGCAGTATCTATTGTATGATTCTGGTGTTTTGCTGCCATTCTCTGTGACTCATTGTACCTGTTAATTACTATTTGGTGAAAAGCTTCCTGCATTTTAATTACTGTTTTGTGTTGCTTTGTCTCGGTGCCAGAAGTATTTTGTTGAGCCATTTACGCGAAAAGCCAGACAGGAGAACCTGCGTTATAACAGCATGTTAAAACAACTCAACAGCCAGCACACAGCGACATTGAGGCAATGGAAGGCTGCCCAGAATTACTTAACTTGTGAACGTGGACCATGGGCTGACAAGTATGTGGCTCTCATAGTTCTGTACCATCAACTCAATACCTAACAGAATTTCCAAGGGTGAATGGCTTTATTTGTTCCTGGGATGTGAGTGACACAAAATGGGTGGCACGATGGCACAGTGGTTAGCAATACTGCTCACAGCACCAGGGACCCAGTTCAATTGTGGTCTTGGGTGACTGTGCAAAGTCTGTACATTCTCCCCATGTCTGCGTGGAGTTTGCACATTCTTCTCATGTCTGTGTGGTGCTTGCATGTTCTTCCCGTGTGTGTGTGTGTGTGTGTGTGTGGATTTTTTGGATGCTCTAATTTCTTCCCACATTCCAAAGGTGTGCAGGTTAGGTGGATTGGCCATATTAAATTGCCCCTTAGTGTCAGGGGGACTAAATGGGTAAATACATGGGGTTATGGAAATGGAGCCTGAGTGGGATTGTGGTCAGTGCAGACTCGATGGGCCAGATGGCTTCCATCTGCATTGCAAGGATTCTACGAAAACAACTACACTCCCATAGATTTCCTCAGCTCTCGTAATCCTGAATTCGCCACCTTTGCTGCTGTACTGCAGTGAATGTCAGGTCAGTGTGAGGCCGTAATTGTGTCTAAACCAAATCTGGAATGGCAGTTTTCTTTACTGATTAACCAGCTTGGAGTGTAACAGCCAGCCAGTCTTTTTAATGTGTCTGGTGCTCACTTATTTAATCGGACAATTAAAAGTTATTTGCTGTGTCCCACTGCGAAGCCATGTCCTGTTAAGTACACGGAAGATTTGAACCACAGTCATTTGAGATATTGCATCGCCAGATCTTGCTCAACCACACTTAACACCACCAAGTACCGTGGCTTGGTATGTCATAATCTCAACGGAAGCATTCACAATCTGGAGTCAAGAGTTCAAGTCCCACTCCAACAATTTGAGCCTGTGAGTCAGGCTAATGTCGAGGGTCAGAGGTGGCATGGCTTTGACCTGAAATCCAATCTTCAGTCTCAAGCAGGCATGGACGATCCAGTGGCACTACACAAACACAAGCAAAGGAATTCTTCCTGCTATTCTGGGCAATATTTATTCTCGGTCAATTGCTATCCGTTGTTACACATTGCTGTTAGAGGGACCTTGCTGTGTGTAAATGAGCATGAGGTGTCCTATCATTACAGCAATGGTGACAATTCAGAAAAGTACTTCATTGGCCCTTGAGAGTTTTGAGTTCATAGAATCCTTACAGTACGGAAGGAGGCCATTCGGGCCATCGAGGCTATATCGACCACAATCCCACTCAGGCCTTATTCCTGCAACCCCACATGTTTACCCTGCTAATCCCCCTGATACTAGGGTCAATTTAGCATGGCCAATCCACCTAACCCCCACATCTTTGGATTGTGGGTTTTTTCAACAATTGACAATGATTTCATGGTCATCAGTAGATTCTTAATTCCAGATTTTTTTTATTGAATTCAAATTCCACCACCCGCCGTGGCGGGATTTGAACCTGGCTCCCCAGAACATTAGCTGAGTTTCTGGATTAATAGTCTAGCACTAATACCACTGGGCCATTGGCTCCTCTCTGAAAGCTGCAAACACCAAGAGCATAACAGAAGATGCCAGTGTCAGGAGCACCTGAAGGAATCCCACACAGATACAAGGAGAACATGCAGACTCCGCACAGACAGTAATTCGAGGCTGGAATCAAACTCGGGTCCCTGGCACTGTAAGACACCAGTGCTAACCACTAAGACACCCTTAGTTATCCTGAAGTTGTGAAAGGCATTACATAAATGCAAATCTTCATTTCCATCAAACTTCCTTCAGCTTCCTTCACTCCTGCTCCCAATAAATTGCTAACATGCCTTCCTGGCCTCAGGGTTGCTGCTGACTTCCACGCTGACTCACCTCACACATCCATTTCTGAAATCCCCTTATCATCAGCTAACAGTTCGGTTTTTGTACACACTCCTGGCTGCCTTCTATCCTTCAGCTCGTCCACAACTCTTTGCTTTCTATCTTAGTGTCGTGTCTCATTCACCCATCGCTCCCATCCTTTCTGAGTTCTGTTTAATCTCCTCGAGCAGATTGAAACCCCACCATGGGTTCCTTTCCTTTCTCCTTTCTACAATCTCTGTCTGGGCCACAATTCCCCCATTCCCGGTTTTCCATTCTCCTGACACTGGCTTTTATGCTTTCCTCTCCCCATGTCAGCAGCTTTCAGTGGGGAAGCGATGACCTCATGGTATTATCGCTAAACTATTAATCCAGAAACTCAGCTGATGTTCTGGGACCCAGTTCAAATCCCACTACGGAATATGGTTGAATTCAAATTCAATAAAAAATATCTGGAATTAAGAATCTGCTGATAACCATGAAACCATTGTGGATTGTTGGAAAAACCCATCTGGTTCACTAATGGCCTTTAGGGAAGAAAATCTGCCATGCTTACCAGGTCTGGCCTACATGTGACTCCAGAGCCACAGCAATGTGGTTGACTTTCAACTGCCCTCCAAGGGCAGCTAAGGATGGGCAATAAATGCTGGCCAGCCAGTGACGCCTATGTCCTGTGAAGAAATTTTTTTAAAAATTGCCCAAGCTCTGGATTTCTCTCCATCTCTCCACTTACCTCTTAATTTGTATAACTGTCTTTATAAACCCAGTCTTTTGATCAAGCTTTGGTCATTTTCTTTGTGGGTTTCTCTACGGCGTACTTTGAGGCATTCGTTTAGTGTCAAGACTGGATATAAATGCAGGGTGTTATCAGTATCTGATTGAATGGATCATTTTATCTTTTTTCTCTTGAAAGGAAACCGGATGTTGTGCACTGGAAGTTGTCCAGTGTGGAAAACTATTCCCGCATGAGGCTCAAGTTGGTTCAGGATTACAACTTTGACCCCCACACCGATGCCAGCGCACTCCGTGACAATCTTGGTGAGTATCTGAGCCATTTGGGGCTCGGTTTAATACTGACCACAATACAAACCGATGGCACTAACTGGCTTTTTGGAAAGTGGTCTCGTATATAGGTTAAGATTCCAGGTGAGACATGTCCTGCTGTTGGAGATTCTGGGCAGGGCTTCCCAGACACGTTCACCCCCAAGGCTGGAAATCCCCGCCTAAGGTCAATGGACCTGTGTATGGTCCGCTACGATTTCCGTGGCAGGCAGGACGGGAAAATACTGCTCCATGTCTCCAGCCTCTGCTGCCTCTAGACAGTAGTTTAGCATTTCTTCTATAATATACAGATTATAGATCAGATTAGACTAGAGAATTGGTTGCCCAATAACACTCAAAGTATTAGCAGCAACCTCTCCCTCAGCTAGAATTTTAAATGCCCATGTCAAAAATCTCTACAGTACAGAAGGCCATTCACTCATCAAGCCTGTACCGATCACAATCCCACCCAGGCTCTATTCCCATAACCCTACGCATTTACCCTGCTAATCTCCCTGACACTAAGGGGCAATTTATTAGCATGACCAAACAATCTAACCTGCATATCTTTGGACATATATGTCCAAAAATGCCCCTTATCCACTCTTTCAGGGAAGCCAATGTTTTATGAATCTCTTACGAATAACTGAGACTGAATCCCAGCTGTTGTCCCTCTGTACAGGGGTCCAGCAGACAGCACCATCCAACGACTCCTTGCTGCTGGAAGCGGTGAAACAGGCCAAGGTCAACGACCTGGAGGATGATCGCCTGGCTGATGAAGATCTGAGTGTGCTCAGTAACATGTAAGTGCTGTTTCATCCAGAAGGCTCTCAAACACAGCCCCCCACCTCGTGGTCTGGGGTGTGGTTGAAATGATAAATGCCTGAGGGTTACAATGTGGTGGAGATGAACAGAAACACCTGAGGTGTTGAAATGCAGGCTGCACTCTTGGTTATAGGATGCAGTGGTATGGTGGTATTGTTGCTAGGCTATTAATCCAGATATCCAGTGTAATTCTCTGGGGAGCCAGTTTCAAATCCCGTCACAGCAAATGGTGAAATTTGAATTCCAGAAGAATTCTGGAATTAACCGTCTAATGAGGACCATGAAAGCATTGTCGATGGCAAAAACCCATCTGGGACGCTTAGTGTCCTTTAGGGAAGGAAATCTGCCATCCTTAACCTTAATTATGCTGGCTGTTTTACCGACGCAGCAGAAAGATTATCTAGAGTCAATGGATGGGAGGCTGGTTTGGGCTGTATTCACCATCTTACTTGGCCTGGCGTACGAGTGACTCTAAAACCACAACAATTGGTTGAATCTCAGCTGCCCTCTGAATAAGGACAACTAGAGATGGGCAGTACATGCTGGCCCAGCCAGTGACGCTATGTCCCACAAATGAATTTTTAAAAACTTAGTCAAAGCTACATTTTTTTGACTTGCACTCAAGATAATTATTAGAACAAAGTCACTTCCCTTAAAGCTTCACAAATGCAAATGTTTTGTACAGAGTTTGGACAGCTGTTCAATATCTCTATACAAAGCAGAATACCTCTGCCTGTTGACTGCACAACTTTCTGCACTTTCTCAACACTGCATTGACAAAATGCTGCAAAAACCATAAGTTAAAGGCCATTTTCACCTCACTGTTATATTTTATCCTTATCTGTTGTCAGGGCTGAGCCATCCAGCCCCTACAGCCTGGGCTGAACACTTAACATTGGAGCCTAGGATTTTGCTATTTCCCTCATCATATTTTCCACATTACATTTTCGTGCATCTTTCCTCTGGAGTGATTTTCAACCGATATTCTCTCTCCAGCTGCATGTGAACGTGAGATTTATTCCTCTGTGACAATCACCTTATGTTCAGCTGACAATGGCTGGAAGAAGGTGACCATTATCCTGGCTGGAATAATCTTAGACTCACACAGCGCAGGAGGGGGCTATTCAGCCCATCGTTTGTGCTGGCTCTTTGATTAATCCCACTTCTCCGCTTTCTCCTCATATCCTCGTGAATGCTGCCTTTTCAATTATCTATCCAACTCCCTTTGGAAAGTTGCAATGGATTCTGCTTCTAGACTATGAATTCCAGACTATTTTAACTACCAATGAGAATTAAAGACACTAATTTAACAAGCGATGCCACTGATAGTGAAACTAGTTTAACTAGAAACCCATTGTCATGGAACTAGCTTAACTAGCTATGCCATTAATAGTGAAACCAGTTTAACCAGCAGTGACACTTGCAGTGAAACCAGTTTAACCAGCGCCAATGGCTTTAACTCTGGTTTGATCACAGTCCATGATTTGTTCCGTTCTAATGGGATATATCCCATTCCAGGACCTCTTTGTTTTTTCCAAACCTCTGCAGTCCATCTGAATCCTCCAGTTTTCTCTTTTTTCATTCAGCAACGAGAAGGAGGAGCAGAACCAGAAAGAGAAGCTGGTGATCTCCGAGGACTGTGACCTCATCACCATCATGGATGTCGTGTCAGGGCGCCTGGAGGTCACCACCCAGCACATCAACTTCTTCGATGGGAGTGTGGACAAGGAGGAGGGTAAGAGATAGTCCGTAAACTCCCACCTGGAAAATTGGTGACATTGCCAGAATTTCCTGCTAAACCGTTAAACCTTTTATTTATCCTCCATTCTAAACGTTTGTAGGAAAGTTGATTTATTTTTGAATGATGGAGTATGGGCTGATCAGCCATTAATGAGAAATAGATCCACTCTATATCACAGCCAGTTTTCTTTAAGCCTTGATATGCTGAGAATCATGCCACGTGGGATGAGGCAGTTCCAGCTCTTTGAAAGAGTATTCCAGTTAATCCACTGGATGGCACAGTGGGTTAGCACTGCTGCTTCACAGCATGAGTGACCCGGGTTCAATTCTGGCTTTGAGTCATTATGTGGAGTTTGCATGTTCTCCCTGTGTCTGCGTGGGTTTCCACCGGATGCTCCAGTTTCCTCCCACAGTCCAAAGAAGATTGGTCATGATAAATTGCACTTAGTGTCCTTTCAGAAAGTTGATGTAGACTAAAATCTTTGTCCTTTTCAGAATAGAAAGGTACTTGATGGCTGTCATAGACGTGATGGGCCGAAGGCCCTCTTTTTGTCCTGTAAAACGCCATGACTTCATGACTGGAATTTCCCTGTTCTACCCACCACAGGAATCCGAGCAGGGAGGGGCGGAACATGGAAAGCTCCATTGACCTTGGATAGGATCTTTCAGTTTCGGGATGAGCGAGGCTGTGAAAACCTGCTCTTTAATTCTATTCCACACAGTCCCTTTTAGATATTACTGTGGAATCTGTTTCCACCAACATTTCAGGCAGCATTTTCCAGATCATAACAGTTCTTTGCGCAGAAGATAAAAAATCTCCTAATCCTCCTTCTGGTTCCCTTGCCAATTACCTCAAATTTGCCTTCCCAGGTTACTATCACCATTGCAGTTTATCGAGCTTTTTCCCAATCAAAATCCTTCATTATTTTAAACAACTTTCTTGAATGGTGCATTAGTCTTTCTAATTCACCTAAGGAACTTCCATCTGCGCTGGCAACATTGCGAGAAAACAGCAAAAACAAGTGGTTCCTTCCTAACCCTCTTGTTTGAATGGGAAGGTGGAACTGTTTACTGATTGTCCAAGCTGTCCCGGATGTACAGTGTATAGCAACACGAAGATTAGACACAGGCTGACTGGCAGAGATGGTTGGTTAGAGGATTGTCAAATGCATAATTCAGACAAAATTAGTTGGAGAAAGTGCGCTATTAAAAGTGGATCAGGGATATATGTTGAGGAGTTTGAACACTTACAGAATAGATTTGCCAAGCTTCTAAAAATTCACTGCTAATCTCTGTCACAAGTAAGCTGGGAGAAAAATCGTAACAGAATTAAAAGTTGTGCTTCTAAAAATAATAATTAAACATTCTTTGAACACTTTGGTTATATACATCATTTCACAAGTAAGTGATAAAACAAACAGACTCTGAGATAGCCCAAAGTCAGCATGGTGGCACCGTGGTTAGCACTGCTGCCTCTCGGTGTCAGAGACCCAGTTCACTTCCTGGTTTGGATCACTGTCTGTGCGGAGTCTGCGCATTCTCCCCACATCTGTGTAGGTTTCCTCCAGGTGCTCTGGTTTCCTCTCTGTCCAAAAGGAATGCAGGTTAGGTGCGTTGGCCCAAACAGGTGCCAGTGTGGCAACTAGGGGAATTTCACTGTAACTTCATTGAAGTATTAATGTAAGCCTTACTTGTGACTAATAAATAAACTTTGATTGGGAATTTCAGGCACTCAACCGAGCAATGTATGATCTATGGGCTTTAATATAACGCAGAGAATGTATTAGACCTTTCATTTCTATTCCCTAAATTAAGGAAATTTGCAATGTATTGCCATTTTTATCGTGAAATGACTGTGCAATTCTTTTATCATTACATATTTTTATTTTTATTTTGCTGTTTGTTCATAAATATGTCCTGAATTATGAACGGGTGTTTTTTGTATTGTCATCACCATTCGGCTTTTACAACCTGATGTTTTTTTAGTAAACCAGTTATGTTTGCACTGAAAATGTCCAAAGAGAATAAAGGACTGTTGGATTGACACTCAGAAATCATCCTGTTGCTTAGTGAAGAGTGAACTTGCTTCCCAGTTGGTATAGGAAAACAGTGCATGATGTAGAGATGTGTTGGAGGAGGTGGTTGCATTCTCTGGGTGGATGTGATTGGAAGTGAAGTGACAGGTCCAACCAGAATTGGCAATCCTCATTCCGGGAACGACACTGGATGGAAAGCTCTTCACCTTGGCAAAAATGCTAACGTATTCTTTAGATTTGCTATTCATTGAGCCCCCACCTTTATTCTCTGCATTATCATATCTTGCCACAGCGATTAGCATTGCTACCTTACAATTCCAGAGACCCTGGGTGGCACAGTGGTTCAATTTCAGCCATAGGTGACTGTCTGTGTGGAGTCTGCATGTTCTCCCCATGTCTGCGTGGGTTTCCTCCAGGTGCCCCGGTTTTCTTCCATGCTCCAAAGATATTAATTTGTCATGATAAATTGACCCTGGTGTCAGAGGGATTAGTAAAATTAAATAAGGCTTATGGGAATAGTGCCTGGGTGGGATTGTGGTCGGTACAGACTCAATGGGCCAAATGGCCGCCTTCTACACTGTAGGGATTCTATGATTTCACTGCTAAAGCCTTCACAGTGCTATCAGTTCTTTCTTTGCCTCATGATCTACACATCTTTGTTGCAAACTCTCCCCACTCCCACTAGTCACTGACCTTAGCCTGTGTTCCTCCTGCTACAGTGTAGATCCATCATGTTTCTTCCCCTCTCTAGCTGTGAAGAAATTCTGAAACCTTAACTCGTATTTTCTCTCTCCACAGATGCTACCAGACCTCTTGCATTTACTAACATTTTCTGTTTTTGTTTCAGATTCCGAGTACCTGCAGTATTTTATTTTTGTGCTTAACAAATTACATATGCATTCCCTCCAAGTATGCCATGCTAATGTCTGATGCTCATTAAGACTACGGAGGGATGTGCGACCTCTCATTCTTTCTACCTCTCTGTTATGTGAAGGCATGCTGTTTCAATATGGTTTTTGTTTGCTCTGCAGGGGTAGGCTACGATTTTAAGTGGCCGCTGTCTCAGCTGCGTGAGATTCACCTGCGACGTTATAACTTGAGGCGTTCCGCGCTGGAGATCTTTCTAATCGACCAGACTAACTACTTCCTCAACTTCAAAAAAGAGGTGAGACTAAAGTGGACCCTTAGAATAATGGCTCTCATTGTCTCCTGCATGTGGCGATTCTACCCCACAAAGTAGCAAACTGTGCCTGGGTGTTCCTTCACTGCCACCAGCCTCAACTGAATTGGTGGTTTATCTCACATGTCCTCTTCCTATCAATGACACCCTGTTGCTTCCTTCACCACGAAAAAATTGGCACAGGAGTGGGAGAGGCCAGGTAATCCCTTAATTCTGTTCCACCATTCAATGGCTAATCTGCAACCTAACCCCTTACCATAGAAATCATAGAATCCTGACAGTGCAAAAGAAGGCCTTCAAATTTTTAGGTGTCCAATTCACCAACAACCTGTCCTGGTCCCCCTCGTGCCAACACTACAGTTAAGAAAATCCACGAACAGCTCTACTTTCTCAGAAGACTAAGGAAATTTGGCATGTCGGCTATTATTCTCACCAACTTTTACAGATGCACTACAGAAAGCATTCTTTCTGGTTGTATTATAGCTCAATATGGCTCCTGCTCTGCCCAAGCCCACGAGAAACTACGAAAGGTTGTGAATGTAGCCCAATCCATCACGCAAACCAGCCTCCCATCCATTGACTCTCTCTATACTTCCTGCTGCCTCGGCAAAGCAACTGGCATGATCAAGAACCCCATGCACCCCGGACATTCTCCCTCCCACCTTCTGTCAAGAAAAGGATACTAAAGTCTTAGGTCACATACCAATCGACTTAAGAACAGCTTCTTCCCTGCTGCCACCAAACTTTTGAATGGACCTATCTCGCGCTAAGTTGATCTTTCTCTACACCCTAGCTATGACTGTAACATTATATTCTCCATTCTCTCCTTTCCTTCTCTATGAACAGTATGCTCAAGAAACAATACTTTTCACTGTATGTTAATACATGTGACAATAATAAATCATATCAAATCATTGAGCTTGCACTGACAACAATCCCGTCAGATCTTATCCCCACAACCCCATGTATTTACTCCACTAATCCTTCTCACCTGTATACCCCAAGACATTAATGGTCAATTTAGCACAGCCAATCAACCTAACCTGCCCATCTTTGAACTGTGGGAGGAAACCAGAGCACGTGGAGGAAACCCATGCAGAATGTGCAAACTCCACGCAGACAGTAACCCAAGCCGGGAATCGAACTCGTGTCCTTGGAGCTATGAAGCAGCAGTGCTAACCATTGTGCCACTATGCTGCTCTGAGATATATGCCCACCTTAGACTCATAGAACATAGAACATTACAGCACAGAACAGGCCCTTCGGCCTTCGATGTTGTGCCGACCAAAATAAAAAGCAATGCCCCTCCAAACTAAACTCGTATCCCTTTGTATCTCTGGTTGACAAAAATCTAGCTATGCCCCATAGCCCCCAGTCCCCAACCAGTTCCTCTTTGGAACTTTGATCAAATCATCTGTTAACCTTCTAATTTTCAGGGAACAGAAACTTAATTAACCCTTCCTCATAATTTAACCAAGGGAATATAGTAATCATAGATTTAATCCTAAACTGCATTCCCCCCAAGGCCAATATATCCTTCCTAGCATATAAAATCATAGATGTTTACAGCATGAAAACAGGCCCTTTGGCCCAATTTCTCCACGCCGCCCCGTTTCTAACCCCTAAGCTAGTCCCAGTTGCCCATGTTTGGGCCATATACCTCTGTGCTCATCTTAACCAAGTAACTGTCAAAATGTTTTTTTCAAAATACAAAATTCTACTGCTTCTACTACTACCTCTGCAGCTTGTTCCAGACATTCGCTATCCTCTGTGTGAAAAAGTTGCTTTTCTGTACTCTTTTGTATCTCTCCCCTCTCACCATAAACCTGTGTCCTCTAGTTGTAGACTGCCCTATCTTTGGGAAAAGATACTGATTATCTAGCTGATCTATGTCCCTCATTATTTTATAGATCTCTGTAACAAAGAACAAAACAGCACGGAAAACAGGCCGTTTGACCCAACGAGCCCGCGCCGCCACCACGATGTTCCCACTTCTACCTGCGATCCCTGTCCATGTTTATAGATCTATGGATTAAAAGCCAAATTTGAGACAATTTAGGGAGAATTTGTTTTGCCAATTAGCCTAAGAGCACATCTTTGGGATGTGGGAGGAAACCGGAGCACCCGGAGAAAACCCACGCAAGCACGGGGAGAATGCGCAAACTCCCACAGACACAGGCCCAAATCCATGTATCTGCACAGCACAGCGATAGTCACTGAGCTGTCGTGTTGCCCATCAGATGGTCCAGGTCAAGCATACACTAAGGACATGAAGCAGTAGGACACTCTCAAAAGGTCCAAGAGTAGTCCTCTCACGATCCATCGCGTGCATGCCCCTCGTTAGACAACAAGGTGGACCAAAGCACCTGTAGGATAAAAACAAGTACATCAATATCATCAACTATTTACACACTTCCCAGGGACCCCATCAGCCTCCTACGCTCCAGAGGAAAAAGCCCCAGTCTATCAAGCCTCTTCTTATAACTCAATTCATCAAATTCCGGTAGCAGTTTAGTAAACCTTTTCTACACTCTTTCTAGATTAGGTTGTGGGATGTGTTTGTTGTCCTGTTGTCCTTTACTATTCTTGCCAAATGATCTTTCTTTCCTTCCTGAATCATAGGTGAGGAACAAAGTCTACAGCCGTATCTTGTCCCTGCGACCACCCAATTTGTATGGCACCCGATCGCCCCAGGAGCTGCTGAAGGCCTCCGGGCTTACACAGGTACGATTATCTGAAGGCCGAAACACCAAACAGACTCTTCCCTTAGCAGCAGTGATGTTGGTACAATATGAACTAAAATAGTGTTGCAACAGGAGGTGACACACTAGGATAAGGTGATTGCAATGGTGCACACTTACAGATCTCAGGAACACAGAGGACATTTATTAACAAGAAAAAACTGTATAGAGGGTTGTCAGCTCTTCTAATTTCCAGCATCTGGAATATCTATTGCGAAATGCAGTGACGATGGCTGTTCAGAAAACCAAAAGAGAAAATGCTGAAAAATCTCAGCAGGTGGCAGCATCTGTAAGGAGAGAAAAGAGCTGACGTTTTGAGTCCAGAATACTCTTTCTTAAAGCTTTGACAAAGAGTCATCTGGACTTGAAATGTCAGCTTTTTTCTCTCCTTCCAGATGTGTCAAATCTGCTGAGATTTTCCAGCGTTTTCTCTTTCGGTTTCAAATTCCAACATCCACAGTAATTTGCTTTGATTTAACTTATTGCCAAGTGGAGGGGCCGGGGGAGGGATGGTTAAAAGTGATGGGGTTGCGGGGGGACAGAGAAGACTCACCTGTGTCTGTGTCTCTCTTTCAGAAATGGGTGAACCGAGAGATTTCAAACTTTGAATATCTCATACAGCTGAATTCCATCGCAGGACGGACTTACAATGACCTTGCTCAGTATCCAGTGGTATGTAGAGTAATGTTTTTTTTCCAAAGCCAGCATGTAAGTGTGTCTAACTGTTGGCCTGTTAATCGCTGTGGGTCTGGTGAAATATCTGGGGCCATCACAAATGTTTCTTTCACCATGAACTCCACAGGGTTGCAAAAAAAACCCCCCACAAATTCCATGCCTTCAAGTTGGCTCTTAGCCCCAAGTTATCCCTTGTCGGGGATAGCTCCGTGAACATGTCGGAGGCCTGTAAAAGCCTCCTTCATTGACCTAATTTCTTCCTAAATTAATTACTTCTCTTTCACAAAGGCACAGTAAAAAGTCTCACATCATCAGGTTATAGTCCAACAGATTTATTTGGAATCACAAGCTTTCAGAGCGCTGCTCCTTCATCACTGCTGCTTCACAGGGACCTGGGTTCGATTCCCTGCTTGGGTCACTGTCTGTGCAGAGTCTGCATGTTCTCCCTGTGTCTGTGTGGGTTTACTCCCACAGATGTGCTGGTTAGGTGCATTGGCTGTGCTAAATTCTCCCTTGGTGTACATAAACAAGTGCTGGAGTGTGGTGACTAGGGGATTTTCACATTAACTTCATTGCAGGGTTAACGTAAGCCTACTTGTGTCTTATAAATAAACTTTATAACCTGGGATGTTAACCTGGGATGTACCCCAGGTTATTGTGGGAGGTGAGGGATGTCATTGCAGAGCCCCTGGCGATGATCTTTGCGTCGTCGATGGAGACGGGAGGGGTTCTGGAGGATTGGAGGATTACGGATGTGGTCCCTATTTTCAAGAAAGGGAACAGGGATACTCCTGGAAATTACCGACCGGTGAGTCTGACCTCAGTGGTTGGTAAGCTGATGGAGAGGCTTCTGAGGGACAAGATTTACGAGCATTTGGAGAAGTTTAAGTTGATTAGAAATAGTCAGCATGGTTTTGTAAAAGGCAGGTCGTGCCTTACAAGCTTAATTGAGTTCTTCGAAAATGTGACTGAACACATTGACAAAGGAAGAGCAGTGGACGTGGTGTACATGGACTTCAGCAAGGCATTTGACAAGTCCCACATGCAAGACTTCTTGAGAAGGTGAGAGGCCATGGGATCCAAGGGGCTTTGGCCTTGTGGATCCAGAACTGGCTTGCCTGCAGAAGGCAGAGGGTGGTTGTGGATGACTCTTTTTCTGCATGGAGGTCGGTCACCAGTGGAGTGCCCCAGGGATCTGTTCTAGGACCCTTGCTGTTTGTCATTTTCATAAATGACCTGGATGAGGAAGTGGAGGGATGGGTGAGTAAGTTCGCCGATGACACGAAGGTCGGTGGCGTTGTGGATGGTCTGGAGGGATGTCAGAAGTTGCCGCATGACATCGACAGGATGCAAGACTGGGCGGAGAAGTGGCAGATGGACTTCAACGCGGATAAATGTGTTGTGGTCCATTTTGGCAGATCCCACGGGATGAATGAGTACACTATCAAAGGTAGGAGTCTTAGCTGTGTGGAAGAGCAGAGGGATCTTGGGGTCCGGTCCATAAGACTCTCAAATCAGCCTCCCAGGTGGAGGATGTGGTTAAGAAAGCTTACGGTGTACTGGCCTTCATTCATTGAGGGATTGAGTTCAGGAGTCAGGAAGTAATGCTGCAGCTTTATAGGACCCTTGTCAGACCACACTTGGAGTACTGTGCGCATTTCTGGTCGCCTCACTATAGGAAGGACGTGGAAGCTATTGAAAGGGTGCAGAGGAGATTTACAAGGATGTTGCCTGGATTGGGAGGCATGCCTTATGAAGACAGGTTGTGGGAGCTGGGACTGTTCTCCCTGGAGAGACGAAGGTTGAGAGGCGACCTGATAGAGGTTTACAAGATGTTGAGAGGAATAGATAGGGTGGAGTCTCAGAGACTATTTCCCAGGGCTGAAATGGTCGCGACGAGAGGGCACAGATTTAAGGTGCATGGAAGCAAGTACAGAGGGGATGCTAGGGGAAAGTTTTTCACTCAGAGGGTGGTGAGTGAATGGAATCGGCTGCCGTTGGTGGTGGTTGAGGCGAACTCGCTGGGGTCTTTTAAAAGACTTCTGGATGAGTATATGGGATCCAATGGGATTGGGGGTTATAGATAGGTCTATGGCTGGGTAGCTTTTGATGTGTTCGGCACAACTTGTGGGCCGAAGGGCCTGTTTGTGCTGTAGTGTTCTATGTTCTATGTTTACTTTAAACTTTACTTTTACAAAGGGCCACAGTAGTATTTCCAATATTACCGTTTATTGATTCACTAAGTCTACTAACACTGACATCTATATTTGGAAAGAACACAAGGTGGTCTCCGCTCACATCTCGGACTTTTGACAAGCTCCTTTCTTGATTTCAGTTTCCTTGGATTCTCAGCGATTACACCTCAGAGGAGTTGGATTTGAACAATCCAGAAGTCTTCAGGGACCTCTCCAAACCCATTGGAGTCGCGAACGAAAAGAATGCCAAAGCTGTGCGGGAAAAGTGAGAGCCTGTTCTGAACTGATGTAGTTTTCTCCTCTGTCCCTTCCATGTTGGAATTTCCCCATTGCCTCGAGAACCCTGTCACAAGCCCGTGCTAATATTGATCTAGAGGCAGAAAGCTTTAAAATGATGCCACGAATGAACAATAATACTGCCTTCTCCCCAATGTTCCTGAACCCTGCTGTGTTGGAACTCTGCCCAGTTTTTATTAGGCACGTCATATACTGCTGTCTTGTGGAGAGATTGCTTCATGCCATCTCAACCACATCAGGCAGGGCTTAGTGGTCACACTCCTATCTGAGTCTTTTGGTCATGTGTTCGAACCTTACTCTGACACTATAGCATAACATCCAAGCGTATACTCTGCTGCAGCACTGAAGACGTGCCTTATTTTGACTAAAAGCTCCACCTGTCCCTTCGGGTGGATGTGATGGATGCTATGGCACTATCCAAAAAAGTGCAGGGAAGTTCCTGCTGCCGTGCAGGGCAACATTTATCCCACAACCAGCATATTTAATAACAGACTGTCTGATCATTACCATTTTGCTGCTTGTGCGACCTTCCTGTGAGCAGATTGGTTGCTGTGTGTTCTACGTTACAGCTCTGACCCCTCCTCTCCTCTTCCTCAACTACCTGCTCCTAAGTAGGTATTGGACTTCCATTGGCACTGTCCATTATTACGCTCGGCCAAGTGCCGCAGTGTCTTGCCATTACTTTCTGCAATGAGGCTAATCAGGAAACTCTCCCACTCTTACCGCCCGCAATCAGACAAATCAGGAGGATTTATTACCTCTTCTATTAACACAACCTTTTGTGGCTGTTGGGCTGTGAAGTGGGATTTAAATCTGGAGATACTTTTCTCGCAGTAAAGCCTCTACCTACCACCCACTGTACCACTACCCAGTGCACCCCCACCCCTCCCCGCAGCTGTGACTATGCTTCTGGAAGTATTTCATTGACTTTGGGATGTGAAAGGCAGTTTAAATATAACTTCCTTCTATGCTGTGCCAGATTTAAGAAGTTTGACAAACGAAGTGACTTTGAATATAATAAAGATCTCCATTAATCACAATTTTAGAATGTGATGCTTTGATGCAGTGATAATTATCTGCAATTGGATGACCAACTGCCTTTTGTTTAATCTGGTCTGGTCTTGCCTAGTCTGGTCTAGTGCAATCTAGTCTAGTCTGGTCTCATTTGGCTTAGCCCAGTCTCGCCTAACTTGGTCTTGCCTAGTCTAGTCGAATCCAGTACAATCTAGTTTGACCTGGTCTGATCTAGTCTAGTCTAGCCTGGCCTGGTCATTCTAGCACAGCTTAGTTTTCTTGTCTGCTCTAGTCGGGTCTAATACAGCGTATTCTGATCTATCGGGTCTAGTCCAGTCGATTTTGATCTGATGCTGCTCTGATGCATGTGTTTGGCAGAATATAATTTTTCACATCGACATCTCTCACAATGTGTATTGATACAGCAATAAGAGATATTGAGAAACTGCTGGATCACCTCCCAGATATTCCATAATGGAGAGGATCACCCTTTGCTGTCATATTGTAAGCAATCTGTTTCCTACAAGGCGCTGATCTGTCTCTTTTATCTTGTGCCACAGGTTTGATAATTTTGAGGACCCAACAGGGATGATTGACAAATTTCACTACGGAACTCACTACTCTAATGCTGCTGGTGTAATGCACTACCTGATCCGAGTGGAACCCTTCACTACGCTACACATTCAGCTACAAAGCGGCAGGTGAAGCCCCTCTACTTTCGTGAAATATCAACAGGGTAACAACTCCACAGACATTGACTCTGTGCCACCTTCTCAAACCAGGGATTGGCAATAAATGCCAAGCTTCATCAACATGTCAAGAATAGCTGGTGTGATTGGTATGGAGAGAAGAGTTTCAAACAGCTTTTTAGAAGGGAGATGACCCAGAGATGGGGTAAGGGTGACCGAGTGGTAATGTCACTGAGGTATTACTCCAGAGGCCCAGATTAATTCTCCTGGCCGTAAGTTCAAATCCCAGGCAGGAAACTGATGGAATTTAAATTCAACTAATAAAATTTGGATACAAAGCTGGCCTTAAGCTATCATTAATTGTTGGAAAAACCCATCTGGTTCACTAATGTCCCTTTATGAAAGGAAATTGCCATCTTTACCCAGTCTGGCCTATATGTGACTCCAGAGCCACAGTAATGCAGTTGACTCGCAGCTGTCTGCTGAAATGGCCAAGCAGGACACTCAGTTGAAGGGGCAATTAGGCAGCTCAGTCGGTTTGATAGTTGGTTGGTGATGCAAAGCGATGTCAAGGGCTCAGGTTATTCATAAATCTTCTCAAACTTGCCTGAGAAGTGGTGATCCTCAGGATAATCACCACCAGTCACCCCTCCTGCTCAAAGGAGAGAGCTGCCTATGGTCATCTGGGACTCTAGTAATTTTACTTCTTACAATTGGACCCTAGCTGGAATAGGACAACTGGGAAGAAAATTGTCAGCAATTCCCTTTGCCGGAATAATGTTAACTTTCTTTTATTTATTCATGGGACATGGGCGTCACTGGCTGGCCAGCATTTATTGCCCATCCTTAGTTGCCCGAGGGCAGTTGAGATGAACCACATTGCTGTGGCTCTGGAGTCATACGTAGTTCAGACCAGCTAAGAACTTCAGATTTCCTTCCCTAAATGACATCAGTGAACCAGATGGGCTTTTCTGACAATTGATAATAGTTTCATGGTCATCAGTAGATTTTTAATTCCAGAGTTTTTTAATGAATTAAAGTTATACCACCTTCCGTGGCAGTTTTCACATGCGGGTCCCCAGAACATTAGCTGAGTTTCTGGATTAATAGCATGGCAATAATACCACTAGGCCATCACCTCCCCACTAAGTCAACATTCAAAATTTCAAGCAATCTTTCTCAAGAAGAAACGGAAAATGGTGAAAATTGCCAGTTAATTTGTCTGACAAAGGATTAATATTAATGTTTACCTTACAAATGATAACTGATTTGTTTCATTTCATTATTCTCTGCTTTTTCTGGTGTGCAGTTAGTTTTCTTTAAACGTGGTTCTTGATGCATATCTGGGGACAACAGAGAAAGATTATGTTGATGGGGTTAGAGGAAGATTGGTTAAAAGTTTTAAAGTTTATTTATTAGTGTCATGAGTAGGCTTACGTTAACACTGCAATGAAATTACTATGAAAATCCCCAAGTCGCCACTCTCTGGTGCTTGTTCGGGTACACCGAGAGAGAATTTAGCACGGCCAATGCACCCTAACCAATGTGTCTTTTGGACTGTGGAAGGAAACTGGAGCATCCGGGGGAATCTCACACAGACAGGGGGAGAACGTGCAGACTCCACACAGACGCTGACCTAAGCCAGGAATCAAACCCCAATCTCTAATGCTATGAAGTAGCAGTGCTAACCACTGTGCCACCGTGCTGCCCAGTTAGAGGAGGCTTGTGTGGAGCATCAGCACCAGTCCAGCCAAAGATCGTGTTTTTGTGCAGTATGTTACATAATATTATGAACTGTAAGCCCCATTTATTCCTTTCTATGCTGCCTTTATCTTCAAGGTTCGATTGCGCAGATCGCCAATTCCATTCCATCCCTGCTACATGGCAAGCTCTCATGGAGAATCCCAATGATGTCAAAGAACTCATTCCTGAATTCTTCTACTTTCCAGAATTTTTGGAAAATAAGAACCGTAAGTATTCCTGCTCAACTGATACAGGAGGGGAGTTCTGAGTCAGATACTTTGGGCTGGATTCTCCGACCTCCCCATGCAGTGAACGGCGATTCAACTGAATGCCAAATTCTCCATTCTTACTGGCAGTGGGGCATGAATGGCCAGAGAATTCTAGCCCGTATCTGTTTCTGTTATTTTGAGAGGCAGACCAGACACTGACATAGCTTTTCATGCAATGTGTAATTCATTTAACCGAGGAGCAATCTGTGCCACACCCTGGAACTCAAAGTAGTGCTTAGTCCTTAGCATTCTTTTCAAGCAATGACCAACCTTGTTACTACTTGAATGGGTGTAAATCAAGAGAGGTGGATATTCAGTGACACCTTGGTGTCCTTGTGCATGTCACTGTAAGTAAATGTGCAGGTACAGCAGGCAGTAAAGAAGGCAAATGGTACATTGACCTTCATAGTGAGCGGATTTGAGTATAGCGATAGGAAATGTTTTGTTGCAATTGTGTAGGCCATTGATGAGGCCGTACCTGGAGTATTGTGTGCGGTTTTGGTGTCCTCACCTGAGGAAGAATGCCCTTGCTATAGAGAGAGTGCAGCGAAGGTTTACCAAGCTGATTCCTGGGATGGCTGGAATGTCAAATGAGGAGAGGCTAAGTCGCTTAGGATTATGGTCACTGGAGTTTAGAAGAGAGGGGGATCTCACTGAAAGTTTAAAAATTCCAATGGACTGGGTAGATTCAGAAAGAATGTTCCTGATGGTGGGGGAGTCCAGGACTAGGGGTCGTAGTTTGAGGATAAGGGTAAACCTATTAGAACTGAGGTGAGGAGAAATTTCTTCACCCAGAAAGTGATGAATGCGTCGAATTCACTATCACAGAATGTAATTGAGGACAAAACGTTGTGTGATTTCAAGAAGAAATTAGATATAACTCTTGGGGCTAAAGGGATCAAGGGATATGGAGGGGGAAGGGGGATTGGGATATTGAATTTGATGATCAGCAGTGGTCATAATGAATGGTGGAGCCGGCTGGAAGGGCTGAATGGCCTCTTGATGCTTCTAGTTTTTATTTTTTTGATGCTTCAAATCTAAAGACAACAGCTGCATTTATCGAGAATTCAGACTCTAACTAAGCTTTGAGAAGAAAATAAATCAATGAGGTAGGAATATGTCATTATGAGCCCCCCACATTCTACTCAATATCACAACCCCTTCCCTCAGTTACCCTCCATAGGTCTGCAACCTTAAAAAACTTACGTGAGAACTGGTTTTTTGATCCATTGTTGGAGAGCATGGATCCAATGAAATACTTTGTAATGTATCTTCCCATTAGCACACGTAAGCATTTCCCGAAGGCAGTGTCTTCTGTACAAGTGCTGACAGCTTGTCTAACACATATATCCATTATCATAGAGCTGGACCTGGGACGTTTACAGATTTCCAAGGAGCGGGTTAATGACGTGATACTCCCGAGGTGGGCCACATCGCCTGAGGACTTCATCTACAAGCACAGGAAAGCCCTGGTGAGTGTGGCTTCACCGTCTGTATATTTTGATGCATGAAAATATATAGAGAATACAACTTCTTAATTTCTAACTAGCCTCATCCTGCCATCTCACATTAGTCAATTTGTGCCCCAGTCTTAGGGAATATATAAAGAACAGTACAGCACAGGAACAGACCCTTTGGCCCTCCAAGCCTGTGCCAATCACATTGTCCTATCTAGATCAACCACCTGTATCCCTCTATTCCCCACCTGTTCGTGTGTCTATCCAGATAAGTCTCAAATATCGCTAATGTTTCTGCCTCAACCACTTCACTCGGCAATGCATTCCGTGCCCCAATCAGTCACCATGAAAAACTTACCCCGCACATCTCCACTGAATCTTTCCCCCTTATCTTGAACTTGTGCCCCCTTGTAATTGTTGTTTCTGCGCTGAGGAAAAGCTTCCAACTGTTCACCCTACCCATACCCCTCATAATTTTATAAACTTACCCCTCAGGTCTCCTCTCAGCCTCTGTCTTTCCAGGGAGAACAATCCCAGTTTATTCTCCTCATAGTTAATATCCACCATATCAAGCAACATCCTGGTAAGGTTTTCCGTAACTTTCTGCAAAGCCTCCACATTCTTCTGGTAATGTGGCAACCGGATTATTTTAAAACAGGCAGGCCCAAATTAGCAAGCAATTGCGTTATTTTTTTTTAGTTAAAGTATCTTTTATTTATAAAATTTGGAAAAGTGCATTCAGCATTTTTTGTATGTTACAGAGAGTACAATGAAATTCAGCTTTTCTCTACAGTTTGATGCGTTCTCAGAATCCTCAATCCAGTTTTTTATTCATTCACGGGATGTGGGCATCGCTGGCAGGGCCATCGTTTGCTACCCATCCCTAATTGCCCTTGAACTGAGTGGCTTGCTCAGCCATTTCAGAGGACATTGCTGTGAATCTGGAGTCACACATAGGCCAGATCAGATAAGGACATTAGTGAACCAAATCTGTTTTTACAGCAATCAACTATACTTCCATGGTTTTTTTATTCCAGATTTTTATGGAATTCAAATTTCACCATCTGCTGGATGGAATTCGAACCCAAATCATAGAATCCTACAGAGCAGAATCCTACGGCCCATCAAGTTTGCATTGACCACAATCCCATGCAAGCCCTATCCACATAACCCCATACACTTACCCTAGCTAGCTCCCCTGACACTTAGGGGCATTTTTTTTAGCACGGCTGATCTACCTAACGTGCACATCTTTGGACTGTGGGGAAAAAACTGGAGCACCCAGAGAAAACCCATGCAGACATGGAGAGAATGTGCCAACTCCACAAGACAGTGATCCAAGCTGGGAGTCAAACACGGTCCCTGGTGCTCTGAAGCAGCAGTGCTAACCACTGCCATCGTGCCTTGACATGCCACGCAGGTTAGGTCGATTGGCCATGGTAAATTGCCCCTTAATGTCCCAAGTTGTGAGCGTTAGGAGGATTTGCCACGGGGTAGGGTGAGGGTTAGGGCCTGGTAAGTTACTCTGTCTAAGAGTCAATGCAGAATTGATGGGCCAAATGGCCTCTTCTGCTCTGGCAGGATTCTGCGACTATTTCATTTAACTGCACTTGATGCAAAAACAAACATGGAAATAAGAAGCAAAAACAGAAAATTATGCAGCACCTGTGGAGGGAGAAACACAGTGAAGGTTTGACTTTTGTGAACCTACACCTTGATTCCATATCCAATTGCTTTTTCTGTGATTAAACCTTTAATGATCTCTTCTGAGCGATGTGGAGTTATGCTAAGCACTGACGGCAGTTTAAATAAAGCTCAGGAGCTGAAAACAAGTGGGTAAGTTTATGCTGGACATAAACAATAATGCAATGGCACTAACACATTACATTGACTGTCACATATAGCCAATAAATGGCGTTAATTTGAATGCAGCTGCTGTAAGCAGTGAGAACTCCACTGGAAAATTCTAATAATTTTCTCATAGAATCCTAGAATCCCTATCATGCTTGTCAACTCTGCACTGACTCTCTCTGATGGCGTATTTTATGTAACCCCACTAATCCTTAATGTACACATCTTTGAGCACTAAGAGACAATTTAGCATGGCCAACCCTCCAAACCACACATCTTTTGAGTTTGGGAGGGAACTGGAGCACCCGGAGGAAACCCATGCAGACACCGGAAGAACGTACAAACTCCACACAGTGACCAAAGGCCGGAATTGAACCTGGGTCCCTGGCATTGTGAGGCAGTAATGCCAATCACTGTGCCACGGTGCCACATCTCATGGTTATCACTGTGCCATGCATGTGGGAGCTTGCTGTGTGCAAACCGATATTACACTTAGGGCAACACATCATGAAAAGGTTTAAAGTTCATTTATTAGTGTTGTAACTAGGCCTACATTAACACTACAATGAAGTTACTGTGAAAATCCCCTGGTTGCCACAGTCCGGCGCCTGTTGGGATACACTGAGGGAGAATTCAGCATGGCCAATGCATTTTAACCAGCATGTCTTTCAGACTATGGGAGAAAACTGGAGCACTTGGAGGAAACCCACACAGACACACAGAGAATGTGCAAACTCCACACAGGTAGTGACCCAAGCCAGGAATTGAACCCGTGTCCCTGGTGCTGTGAGGCAGCAATGCTAACCAATGTGCCACCTTGCCACCCATGATATCCCATTCTCCCAATCGCACAATACAAGATTGAGATGCTGTCAAGAGGATTGGCGAAGGTCTTAATGGTTCTTAGAGTTGTGTTTTCCTCATTCCTTCAGGAGTCCGACTTTGTGTCTGCTCATCTTCACGAATGGATTGACCTGATATTTGGGTATAAGCAAAGAGGACCTGATGCAGCCGAGGCACTGAATGTTTTCTACTACTGTACATACGAAGGTAAATAATAGTGACCCAGGCAATGGCTATTTCTTGAATTCTCCAGCTGCCATCCAAGGAAGTGTTTTGGTAAATTGCTTTTCCAATCAAAATGGGTGCTGTCAAAATGAAAATGAATTGAAGCAATCCTGTGATTCCATTTATTTCAATAGTGAGTTAAACTATTCACCATCTAAACTTCCGTAGTGTTTCTCACCTAACGTTCAGGCATCTCTTATAGAAACTAGAAGCAGGAGTAGGCCATTTGCCCCTTTGAGCCTGCTCCACCGTTCGTTTTGATCATGGCTGGTCATCAAATTCAACATCTTGATTCCTCCCTTCTCCCCATATCCCTTGTTCCTTTAACCTCAAGAGCTATATCTAATTTCTTCCCGAAATCACGTTTTGGCCTCAACTACTTTCAGTGGGAGTGAATTCCACACATTCACCCCCTCTGGGTGAAGAAATTTCTCCTCACCTCAGTTCTAAAAGGTTTACCCTTTATCCTTAAACTGTAACCTCCTAGTTCTGGACTCCCCCTGCCATCAGGAACATTCTTTCTGAATCTATCCTGTCTAACCCTGCTAGAATTTTATAAGTTTCTAAGATATCCCCTCTCACTCTTCTAAACTCCAATTAAAACAATTGTAACTGACTTAATCTCTCCTCGTGTGACTGACCTGCTATCCCAGGAATCTATATATATATTAAAAAATATTATAATATAAATAAATGAGCAGCACAGTGGTGAGTGCTACTGCCTCATAGCGCCAGAGACCCTGGTTCAATTCGCAGCTGAATTGGGTCACTGCCTGTGCAGAGTTTGCACGTTCTCCCCATTCTCTATGTGAATTTCCTCTGGGGTGTTCCATTTTCCTCCCACAGTCCAAAGGTGTGCGAGTTAGGTCAGTTAGCCATGCTAAAATTGACCCTAGTGTCAGGGAGATTAAGAGCTTAAATGAGGGTTACAAGAACAGGATGTGGGTGGGATTGTGGTGGGCACAGACTTGATGGGCTGAATGGCCTCCTTCTGTACTGTAGGATTCTATGATTATATGATAACTACAACAAAATCCCCCATATCCCTCACCTCAAATCCTCTTGCTATGAACACCAGTCAACTCAGGAGAGACAGTGCTTTGAAATGTGCCAGCGGCATTGAGGAGAGAAATTTTACGTATGTACCCAAAGGCACTGATCTCAGACAAACCCCATCCTAATTCTGAATGTGTTTTGAAAGGAAGTATTCTTGCTAGGATCTGGTTTGAGAAATGTTGGCTATCTTAGCTTGCTGAATCCACCTGGCAAAGCAAGAAGCTGTCTCCAACAAAACGCAATGCAAGCAGCTTCTTCCTCCAATATTGGAAATGAGTTCTCGTCTGTGCCCTAACCTTTCCTCAGTTAGCATCAGCTGCTGCTCACAATGACAAGAACATGCACATCACTATCACAATGTTTGCGATGTGAACAGGCAGCTCTGTATGTGATCCACTGCTTAAATATGTTTCACTTAACAGTAGGGTCTGAAATAGAAAAGGTCAAGAGCTTCAAGTTTTTAGGTATTCAGATTACCAATGACCTGGTCCCCCCATGCCAACACTGTACTTAAGAAAGCCCACCAACACCTCTACTCTTCAGAAGACTAAGGAAATTTGGCATGTCCACCAAGACTCTCACCAACTTTTACACATGCACCATAGAAAGCATTCTTTCTAGTTGTATCACAGTTTGGTATGACTCTTGCTCTGATCAAGAAACTACTAAAGGTCGTGAATGTCGCCCAAATCTGTCACGCAAACCAGCCTCCCGTCCATTGACTGTCTCTACACTTCTCACTGCCTCAGAAAAGCAGCCAGCATAAAAACCCCACGCATCTTGGACATTCTGTCTTCCACCTTCTTCCATCAGATACAAAAGTCTGAGGTCTCTTACCAGCTGATTCGAGAACAGCTTCTTTCCTGCTGCCATCAGACTTTTGAATGGACCTATCTCACATTAATCTTTCTCTACACCCTAGCTATGGCTGTAACACTATGTTCTGCACTCTCCTTTTCTTCTCTATGCACGCTATGCTTTGTCTGTATAGCGTGCAAGAAAGAATATTTTTCACTGTGTCCTAATACATGACAATAATAAATCAAATGGTGAGTGCTGGCAGCTAGATTGATGGGGAGACATCAACGCTGGGTCTTCCTGATTTGGGTTAACGTCCTTTCCAGCATGGACCTTTTCACAGCAATCAGGAGCTCTATCCTCCCATCCAGCTCAGGCTCTGGGGTTATGGCAATCTCCAAGCCTCTGTTGTAAAATTGAGTCTATAAAATGAGGTCTCTTTAAAAGCAGGTTTTGTGTCAGTACTTGGATGTTTAAAATGTAGATGCACGTGGCTTACATAAATTGCAACATTTATAACAAGGACCAAACATCAGGGTTGCCTTATTAACAGACTTTTGAATTCAGCAGCCTATCAGTTTAAAGAAGACACTCAGCTATCAGGGACCTATCAAATTTGAATGTGTTGTTGTTGACAATAGCAGACCAATCCTGGTGTAAGAAAATTGATAGGTCATCAGTGTTATGAAGAGATCATCTACCTGCCTACAGTTCAACTGAAGGGCTGCCACCTCTCAACATCTAGAGAGGGCAAGAGTGGCTCCCTGCCAGCTTAAAATATCTCTTAAGAGAACTGTCAAACGAAGATACCAAATCAGAAAGAGCTTACGAGGCAGCGGAATCGTCAGAAAAACTCCAAAAAGGTCTTCCGAAGCCAAACCACCTGGTTGTATTATTTTTATGAGTGACTCAGTTCTGTTTTTGGTAATGAATGATCCTTGTATTTATTTGAACAGCATTCCAGTAGAACCTTACTTTAATCAAAATGTTACTTGTTTAGTTAAAGTTCCTGGTTGATTAAATAAATAACTTGTTAACAATTCATCAAAGTGAGTGTCAGGTATTTATGTTAATGAGCCTCTAAACATTGATGAAGAACAATTGACACCATCCCAAACACTTTTAACAGGTTATGAAGTGAGGGATTCCTCTTTGGGGGATTCAGCCTGGCTTCTCAAAAGGGAGTATCTGCATTGTAACACCTCACAGTTGGAAAAGGGTTTGAGGAGTGGTGCTGTTGTAAGAGAGTGATGTGTGGAATCAAATGCGCTTAAATTAAACAGGCCTGCCTTTTATTGTGACATGTTACAGGAGCTGTGGACCTGGATGCAGTCACGGATGAGAAAGAGCGAAAGGCGTTGGAAGGGATGATCAGTAATTTTGGACAGACTCCCTGTCAGCTCCTCAAGGTACTCTTTTCACAATGCTGCAGCAACAGTTTGCACTTGTGTAGCATTCTTAACATAGGCGAATGTTCGAATGAGACCTCACAAGAGTGTAAATAGTCTAACGTTTACATAGAAATAAAGAAGCAGACTTGGTTTTTGAGGTGGGTATTGGGGGTGTCAAAAAGGCAGAGGAAGAGGTGGTGAGGTTTAGGTAGGTAATTGCAGAGTTAATGAGCTGAAGGCACAATCTCTAAAGGAAATCAGGGCTGTACAAGTAGTATGTATTCGATTAAAGTTTAAAATTTATTAGTGTCCCAAATAGGCTTACATTAACACTGCAACGAGGTGCATTTGTGCAGAATTGTAGGTCTGGGGAGATTGCAGAGAAAGGGACAGGCAAGGCTGGGGAGAGATGTTGCTGGATCAGGAACCTTTGTAAGTCAGAGCACAGAGAGCTGATGGATGAACGGGATCTGGGGTGACAAGGCTTCAGATGAGCTCAACTTTATGGGGATAGGAAACTGGCCAGCTGTGTATGGGAATAGTTGAGTTCCAGGGTAACAAAATTGTGTGGATAGGGATTTCAGCAACACAGGAGCAGAGACAGGATGAGGCAGAGCCAGGTAATGTTATAGAGGAATGCTCAGTATTGGAAAGTAAACTTCACATCAGGCGGGAAACAGAGGATGCACCAAGGGTGCTGGTCAGGGAAGCGGATGGAATTACCGATTACCAGTCCTAGGTGTCCAATATCCTGTGAGACAACACAGAGGAATATGATAATGAGATGAAGTTGCCATTGTAGTGTACATGTGGAACATAGGAGCAAAGTAGACCACTGAGCCCCTCTAACCTGTTCTACCATTTAATAAAATGATGGCTGATATCATTGTGGTGTCAATTCCACTTTTCTGTCTCTCCCCTCCCACCCCTACCTCTTCGCCTTCCCCACCTCACCAACCTGCCTCCCCACCGCCCCTGCCACCCCTTCCATCATTAAACACGTGACTCCCTTATCAATTAAAAAATCTATCTAACTCAGTCTGGAATGAACTCCCAGAAATACTGCTTTCTGGGAGAGAAAGAAATTCTCTTCTTCTCAGTCTTAAACTGAAGAACCTTTATTGTTAAACTGCATGCCTTAGATCTAGTATTGGAACCTGAGGCATGTCATTGAGGCAGTATTTAAAACAAAGAACAATACAGCACAGGAACAGGCCCTTCAGCCTCTGCCCATACACATCATTCCCGGTCACCTCCTGTTCATGTGCTTATGAAGATGCATCTTGAATGTTACTAATGTGTCTGCTCCCGCCACCCCCACTGGCAGTGCGTTCCAGGCACCCACCATCCCCTGTATGAGAAACATTCCCCACATGTTTCCTCTAAATTTATCCCCCCTCATCTTAAACTTGTGCCCCCTTGTAGTTAACCCTTCCAACCTGGGAAAACGCCTATGAATATCCATCCACTCTACCTGTGCTGCCCTCTGACTCTGTGCCCTTTGTGCGTCACCCTCTGTGCCCTACCTGTGCCACCTTCTGACTCTGAAGCCTACCTGTGCCGCCCTCTGACTCTCCAGCCTACCTATAAAGACAAGGAATACAAGAGAGTTCATTGATAGATCTTTTGCTAGAGAGTGACAGGTAATCTAAAGCAAGCTTTGCTCCAGCAGCAAGTTTTGAGCTGTAGCCAGAACCACAATTACTCTCAACATCTCTAGTTCACTTATTTTTCTTGTCTCACTACAGGAGCCACATCCATCCAGGCTGACCGCTGATGAAGCTTTGAAGCGACAGGCTAAGATGGACAACTGCCCACTGAATATCTTCCAGCACCTGACTGAACTAAAGTCCTTCTTTGTGGAGGTAAACGTTGGCAGTTTTACCGTTTGTCTGCTGGTGGTATCTGTATAGTTTATTTTGATCAGTTTATTTAATGTCTTTGAACTTTGGTCTGTTTAGTGATGCGTCAAAGCACACACATATTAACGCTGACAAAAAATAGACCTTTTTTTACAGGCTGCTGTTTCAGACTTTTCTATCATTTGAATGTATAATTTGTTGAACTCTCTGTGAATTGGAGATAAGATGTGAGCCCAGAAACCATACTTCTTCATGTAGCTCCCACTTATGTCGAGCACCTCTGTCACTTCTACAGAGACCTTCCTCAGTGAATCCATTAACAAAGCGATGTAAGAGCACAACGGTTAGCACTGCTGCCTCACAGCGTCATGTACTCCTAGTTCAATCCTGGCCTTGGTCACTGTCTGTGGGAATTTGTATGTTCTTCCCATGTCTGCATGTCTTTTATTCAGGTGCTCTGGTTTCCTCCTACAGTAAGAAGTCTCACAACACCAGGTTAAAGTCCAACCAGTTTATTTGTTAGTAACCCCACAAGCTTTCGGAAACAGTGTTCCTTCGTCAGGTTTGTGGAAGGTTCTGATCAGAGAAGAGCATTTAAAGTTACACACGGTTTACAGAATACTGATTAGATTGCACCGTTTCCGAAAGCTTGTGGGATTACTATCAAATAAACTGGTTGGACTTTAACCTGGTGTTGTGAGATTTCTTACTGTATTTACCTCAGTCCAACATCGGCATCTCTCCTACATCATTTCTCCTACAGTCCAGATATGTGTGTTAGATAGTTTGATCATGCTAAATTGCCCCTAGTATCATGAGGATTAGCAGGTGGGGTTGTAGGAATAGGATTTGGGTGGGATTCTGGTCAGTACAGACTCAATGGGCCGAATGGCTCCTTCTGCACTGTAGGAATTCTATGATGAAGCTGACAGAGGTGTTTGATGTGAATGCATTCAGAATTTGAAAGATAATAAAGGCCTGTGTAACTCCTGGTTATGAATTTCGATGTCTCCTCCCCCACTCCAGTTTTGTTGATCCGAGTGTGTTTTCTTACGAGGAGAATCACTTGTTAATGAATTCTCTGAGGAAGCAGTAGCTTGGATAAATTTTCACTGCCTTTTGTCTGTTTGTCTGAAGGGAATCAGTGACACCATTCCCATCGTTAAAGCTGTGGTGCCCAAATGCCAGGCTCGTTCCTTTATGTCACAGGGAAGCCCGGATATCCTGGTAAGTCTTTCATTGCCACCCTCAAGAAGCGCAATCTCACAATTAAGGACTCAATCTGAATTGAAGCGAAATAACGCAGTGTTGGGCTGATGGAAAGGGGGCGAATGCATACTGCATACCGTTGGATGGAGGTGTGAGACAGACTGGGGAAACCTGGGCCCTTTGACTACCCGTTGTGTTATATATAGAGAATAAACAGCTTGGTGGCATAGTGGTTAGCACTGATTTCATTGTAGAATTAAAATGTCCATTGGTCTACCCTTTGGAGCCACAGTGGCATAGTGGTCAACACTGTTGCTTCATAGCGCCTGGGACCCGGGTTTGATTCTTTGTAGAGTCTGCATGTTCTCCCTATATCTGCATGGAATTCCTCCAGTTTCCTCCCACAGTCTGAAAGATGTGCTGGTTATTTGCATTGGCCATGCTAAATTCTCCCTCAGTGTATCTGAACAGGCATCAGAGTATGGCAACTGGGGATTTTCACAGTAACTTCATTGCAGTATTAATGCAAGCCTACTTGTGACTAACATATCAAAAACCTGACTGCAGTTAAAACGTGCAAGTGAGGCAAAGAGTTCACTGGCACAAGACACGTTTAAGACTAATTCCTGAAGAAAAACACTGCCTGGTGATCGGAATAATGGAAATAAAGTGGAACTAATGATGGACAATTGATTGCTGCAGTGGGATTTGAAGTTCTTTTTGATTGATTTATAATGGACTGAATAATCTCACAAACCTATCATTATTTGTGGTTAATATAAAACCTTGAATTTGCACCTCAATTCTCTACTGGTTTAAAAGCTTTGAGATGTTGCAATGTCAATAGGAGACTGCGGTCAAACAAGAAACCAACATTTATAATTACCTTTATAATACCTTCAGTGCCACCCACACTTCACCTGCTGCTAACACAGATGGAGCAATGTGACTGGAACAAGTTTGGCGTGATATGTGGCATGTCTTATATGGCATTCCTGACCCACATCATCGTGACATCCCTTTGACAGCTGAAGGAAAGAGACATTCTGAAATAGTAGTGAGGGCTGGGAGGGATATTCTGAGCTGGTTTGTGATGCGGTGGAAGAGTAACCTCCTCCCCCACTGCAGGGTCGACTGCTGCGCAAGCACCCCTCAGGGCCATCTCCATGGCAACAGCCTCAGCTGGTACCATCAACTCTCACACCAGCCATTCTCTAAACCACCCCCTTCCCCACGGGGTGGGGACAAAACTAGCACCTGAACAAAACAACACGGTCTCACAACACAAACTCCAACCATCGTCACTCCCTTCCAGCTTTCAGAGACTCCTTTGGAGAGAGGTTTCTATGCGTGGCGAGAAATACCAATGTGACTGTGTCCTAGTTGAAGGGATCCTGCGGTGATTGTTAGGGCTTGATGCAAGGGCCCATGCACAGAAATCACACTTGCACCCTCCTCACGGCACAGCAGTTGGGAACCACTGGCTTAGTATATCGTTTTTTTAACCTGCTCCTACGTCAATTAAATTAGCTGGGGGGTCAGTTGGGTTAGAGTGTATGTCAATCAGTTTATAGGGTCTGTCATGGAGATTTATAAAATTCTAACAGGACTCGACAGGGTAGACGCAGGGACGATGCCCCCAACGGTGGGGGGGGAGTCCAGAATCAGTCTGACGATTCAGGGTAGACCGTTTAGGTGAGGAGACATTTCTTCACCCAAAGAGTGACGAGCCTGTGGAATTCATTACCACAAAAAGTAATCGATGCCAAAACATTGAATGTATTCAAGAGGTGGCTGGATATAGCATTTGGGGTGAGTGGGAGAAAGGAGGATTAGGCTGAGTTGGATGATCAGCCGTGATCATGATGAATGGCGGAGCAGGCTCAAAGGGTCGAATGGCCTCCTCCTGCTCCTATCTTCTATGTTTCAAAGCAAATTACATGGCTGCAGTACACATTCCAATGGTTGATGAACAGAGTAAGGGTTCTTTGGCCGTGACCTCTTGTGTGCTGCCATTGCTCATTTAGATATTTGAAAGATAAAGCAACAAGCCCAAGTGTTAAAAATCCCAAAACTGTCACCTGGAGCGTGCACACATTCACAGATGGTCAATTGGAAGACAATTTCTCCAACTCACATGTTCACTAGCAGTAAATCATTGCAACAGCATGCCTGGAAACTTACTGAGACATGCTAACAATGCAGCTCACATCAACAACGTGTAGAAAAATTACATCATTGTAAGATCAGAATTGATTTAGAGAGTCACTAAGGCCACCCCCTCCCCCCCAACCCTCCAGTAGCAATTACCTACCACACAATACAGGTGGAGCAGTACTGAGTCACTGAAGCAGTAAACACCCATAGTACAACTTACAATAGTTGTGGCAGTTTCTATCCTCAACAGGAGCGTTTGGTTTTTTTTGCAAAGCATATTAAGCCTATGATTCTTCACTGTGCAGTGGTAAATAATGTTTAATAGGAGTGTTGAAATAGATACCAAAACATGATTTACCTCATGTCCTTTTGTGTGTGTTTCTTTGTAAAAAGTAGCATGATATAGGACCCATTTTACTGGATTATGTCTCAGTGCCAGGTTTGTGTTTATTTACAGGGGTGGTGTGGCCTCAGTTTCACCTACTCTGTATCTCAGTGCCAGGTTTGTGTTTATTTACAGGGGTGGTGTGGCCTCAGTTTCACCTACTCTGTATCTCAGTGCCAGGCTTGTGTTTATTTACGGGGGTGGTGTAGCCTCAGTTTCCCCACTCTGTATCTCAGTGCCAGGTTTGTGTTTATTTACGGGGGTGATGTGGCCTCAGTTTCCCTACTCTGTATCTCAGTGCCAGGTTTGTGTTTATTTACGGGGGTGATGTGGCCTCAGTGCCAGGCTTGTGTTTATTTACGGGGGTGATGTGGCCTCCGTTTCCCCACTCTGTATCTCAGTGCCAGGTTTGTGTTTATTTACGGGGGTGGTGTAGCCTCAGTTTCCCTACTCTGTATTGGCTTGGGAGGAGGAGACAGCGGGTATTAGTGGAAGGCTCTTTTTCCAACTGGAGGTGTGCCACAGGGCTCTGTACTAGGACCCCTTCTATTTGTGGTGTATATAAATGACTTGGAAGAGGGGGTAGGTGGTGTGATCAGCAAATTTGCTGATGACACTAAGATGATTGGATTGGCGGGTACTGAGGAGCAGTGCCTGGCAATACAACATGATATAGATAGGCTGGTAGATTGGGCAGATAGATGGCAAATGGAATTTAATCCGGATAAATGCGAGGTGATGCATTTTGGCCGGAATAATGTAGAGGGGAGTTATAGGATAAAAGGTAAAACTATCCGGAGTATAGAGATGCAGAGAGACCTGGGGGTGCAAGTTCACAAGTCTCTGAAGGTGTCAGTACAGGTGGAGAATGTGGTAAAAAAAAGCGTATGGTATGTTAGCCTTCATAGGAAGGGGTATAGAATACAAGAGTAGGAGTCTGATGTTGCAGGTGTATAGAACATTGGTTAGGCCTCATCTGGAGTACTGCGTCCAGTTCTGGTCGCCGTACTGCAGGAAGGATGTAGAGGCCCTGGAGAGAGTGCAGAGGAGATTTACCAGGATGCTGCCTGTTATGGAAGGGCTGTCTTACGAGGAAAGATTGAAAACACTGGGGTTGTTTTCCCTTGAAAGACGTCGGCTGAGAGGGGATCTTTTAGAGATGTATAAGATTATGAGGGGTATAGATAGAGTAAATGGTGGTAAGCTTTTTCCACCATTAGAAATGGATAGAACGAGGGGTCACGGGCTGAGGGTGAGGGGGGGCTATGTATGAGACGAATATTAGAGGGCAGTTTTTCACACAAAGGGTAGTGGGGGTGTGGAATGCACTGCCAAGTAAGGTGGTGGGAGCAGGCACACTAGGGTTGTTTCAGGGTCTCTTGGACAGCAGTCATGTTCAAGACCACTTGGACATGAGCGGTCTGCAGATAGAGGGATATAGCAGGACTGTTTGAATATCGGGAGGACCAAATAGTAGTAGACTATCTTTTAGTTTCGTCTCGGGAATGTCTTAGTTTTTTTTTAGCATGTTTAATTAAGTCTTATTTGTTTCCGCAGGCAATTCGGTCCACCTTGTTGACCAACAAGGGGCATGCATGCGGCATGTCGTGCGAGAGCTGCTCTTGGAGGTTGCTTCAGGAGTTGCCTAGTGCTTCACGTCGTCAGTGTATGCTTAAACTGGACCATCTGATGGGCAACATGACAGCTCAGAGACTATCGCTGTTGCTGTGCTGACACATGGATTTGGGCCTGTGTCTGCGGGAGTTTGTGCGTTCTCCCCGTGATTGCGTGGGTTTTCTCCGGGTGCTCCGGTTTCCTCCCACATCCCAAAAATGTGCTCTTAGGCTGATTGGGTAACAAATTGTCCCTATATTGGTCTCTATATGGGAATCTTCAACAATAGGCATAGCCTAAACTCAAGGATATGTCATTAAGACTTTAGGACGGCAGTGTGGGCTCGTTGGGCCGAAGGGCCTGTTTCCCGTGCTGTGTTGCTCTTTGTTCTTGTTCTTTGTTCTGTATCTCAGTGCCTGTACCTTAACTCCACAGGTGACTCTGAGTCAGAATTGCTTGATGGGAACCCATGGATGGCTGCCTTATGATAAAAACATTTCCAACTATTTCACGTTCTCCCGGGACCCGACAGTAGCTAATTCAAAGTAAGTAATTCTCACCGAGTATGATTCGTCATCTGTGGCAGCTAAGTGCCAGTCTCACCCGCATGGGGTTTGCAGTCATGCATCTGTAACTAATATATTTTTGTATTGCTGGAAAAAAAAGAGATGTACTGTTGAAGTTTTTTGTCTTGTACTTATCAAGTCAAAAACACAGATTAGCAGTTGTAAAGGGAACAACAGTTTTACCCATTGGCACAATTATTGTGGATCTGTCCCAATGAGAGCAAGGTGAAAAGTTTCAACAGCATGTCATTTTTTTCCTAAACGCTGTATTACCAAACAACTATCAGGTTGCTTTAGTGCAGGCAAGAGAGTAAAGATGGTGCGAACATGAATAGTGGGTGCCCAGCAAAGGTCAGTGCTACATTCTTAACTACTCTCCGTCTTTGTTAACCGTTTAGATGTTGGGATAGAAAACCTTATACCTTTGGCGATGATGTAAGGATAGGTAGCATTGTAAACAGTGTTGGATGGAAGCATAGAGTTACAAAGAGACATTGTTAAGACTAAGTGAATTGGCAAAACTGGGGCAAATGAATTTTAATGTATGTAAATGTGAGGGCACTCACTTTGGACCTCAATGGAGGGGTACATTCTAAATGGTGAAAGCTAGAAATAGTGGTGGTCCAAAGAGTCAAGGGGTCCCGTTAATGCAAATTATTAAAAGTTCCAAGAGCAGTGGAGGAAATGATGAAGGCGGCTGATGGAATGATGGACCTTTATAGAATCACAGAATCCATACAATGCGCAGTTTCACCCAGGTTCTAGTCTTGTAACCCCCTATATTTACCCTCCTAATACCTTGACACTAGGGTCAATTTTGTATGGCCAATCTACTTAATCCACACATCTTTGGACAGAGAGAGGAAACCAAAGCACCAAGAGGAAACCCACACAGACACGGGGAGAATGTGCAAACTCCACACAGACAGTGACCCAAGGCTGGAATTGAATCCAGATCTTTGGCGCTGAAAGGTAGCAGAGCTAACCATTGTGCCACCGTGCTGCCCCAAATATCAAGAGTACTAGAATGCATGGGGCTGGAAGCCATGCTTCAGTTTTCAAAGCCCTAGTTAGACCATATCTGGAATTAGCATGTTCAGCTGTATGTGCCACATCCTCAGGAAGGATATATTGGCCTTGGAGGAAGCGCAGCCTAGGTTTACCAGAATGATTCCTGGGCTGCAAGGATTGAATTGCAAGAGGAGGCTATACAAAATAGGGTTATAAGTTATGGGGGTGATTTGATCCAAGTTTTCAAGATATTAAGGGCCACAGGCTAGATCGGTGGCACAGTTGTTGGCACTGCTGCCTCGCAGTGCCAGGGAACCGGGTTCAATTCCCGGCTTTGGTCGCTGTCCATGTGGAGTTTGCACATTCTTCCTTGTGTCTGCGTGAGTTTCCTCCGGGAGCTCCAGTTTCCCTCCACAATCCAAAGATGTGCGGATTATGTGGATTGGCTATGATAATGGATTGTGAAGCATGGGTCTGGGTAAGATGCTCTTTCGGAGGGATAGTGCAGGCTTGATGGGCCAATTGGCCTTGTTCAGCACTGTCTGGATTCTCTGGATTCTGGAGAGAGAAACTATGTTTTGTGATTGGTATATCTGGGACCAGTCTAAAATTTGACCCTTGAGGAGCAAGGTTAGGAAACACTTTAGATACCCAGGCTGGTGGAAGCTTGGAACTCTTTCCCACAAATGGCAGTCGATTCTAGATGGGTTATTTTATTAACTCTGAGATTGTTCAAGAGTTATTAACTAAAGGTATTCAGGAAAGGGCAGAATGCTAGGGAATTCCAAGTAACAGAGTCAGATCATAGATCTCATTAAACAGCAGAACAGGGTTGAGAGTTGAAATATCATCCAATTATTCCTGAGTTTTTTGTATTTAGTGCAACTTCTAATTAATTTGCTTATCAGAGAAGCCCAATAGTGCAGACAGAGGCCATTCAGCCCATCGAGTCTGACCGACCACAGTCACACTGAGGTCATATCCCCACAACCCAGGACAGTTTGCTAATCAACCTAACCTGTACGTCTTTGGACTATGGGAGGAAAGCAGAGCACCCAGAGGAAGCCCACGCAAACACGGGGAGAATGTGCAAACTTCGCACAGACAGTGACCCAAGGCCATAATCCCTGGCACTGTGAGGCAGCAGTGTTAACCACTGTGCCACTCACCAGGATTGCCATCCTGATCCTTACCAGCACCACTGTACTCACTAATCTCATTCAGGTTACCCACTCACTAACATTCACTTTGGACACTTAAGCTCATTATTCAGCAGTTAGTTCCTATAAAAAGGGGATCTTGCCTTCCTCTGCTGCAACAGTGCTGTGATAGAGCTCTGTGAGAGTTGCTGCACTCTGCATTTCTGGAGAAGCTGAGCTCAGAACTCCTGGAGAGGAAGGAGAGGAACCGTGGTGTTGCATGGTTCCAGCAAAGTTGCAATGTAATGGTGACTTTGCTCCTTGGAAAAACCTGGGCCAATATTTTTTAGGAAACGGATATTCAATCCCATGAGCGTTCCTGCTTCCCACCACAGAGTTGTACCACCCTGTATAAGCCATCCTTGTGGGTCAGACTGTGAAATCACTTTCCGCTGCATGTTGTACTGTTTCAGCACCAGTGCTAACCACTGTGTCACCATGTCTCCCAAGGCAAGGCTTGTGGGCCTGTGGTGGCTCCCATCAGCACATAGGGTGCAATTTTCCTGTCATGCCCACCACGGGAATTATAGCAGCTGGGGGACACACACCATGCAAAGGTCCATTGACTTTGGGTGGGATTTTCCTGTTTTGGGGCAAGCGTGGCTGGAAAATTCTGTCCCAAGTGTGGCTCCCCAACTCTGTCCGTCCATTTTCAGTAACCACTTTATCATGTAGCGATCACGTAATCATTTACAGCAGAATCATAAAATACACTGATGTATGAACCTTAATGGTATCGCCATTCCCACTTACCAATTCGGAGATTTCTTCTAAACTTTCTTTCCTCACATCTTCAACGCCCTCTTGATAGCACCATTGACAATGTGTCAGTGGTGTACCAGCATGCATGGATTGTTAGTGGAACCACATTTATTTGCTGCTCAGTATGGGAAAGAAGTTGAGACAATAGAGGGTATAGATCAACTGAGACAATGTTAGGGGGAACCAGTCAAATACGGAAAGGCTTGAAATCTCAAGCTGTTTATTCATTCAAATAGAAGGGGAGATTTGATGAACGTGTTTAAGATGAAACATTGAGGGAGGGTGAATTTAATGGTATTGGGATTGCTGCTTGGTCAGTTTAGCTCAGTTGGCTGGACAAATGGTTAGCCTGCAGATGTGGAGAGATGTCAGCAGTGCAGGTTCTGTTTCCCTGCCGGCCAAGGTTATACATTGAAGGTTCTGCCTTCTCAATGTTGCCTGAGGTATAGTGATTCTCAGGTTAAATCACCACCAGTGTCTCCCCTTTGAGGAGGAAGCCATGATGTGGAGATGCCAGCGTTGGACTGGAGTGAGTACGATAAGAAGTCTCACAACACCAGGTTAAAGTCCAACAGGTTTATTTGGATTCACGAGCTTTCAGAGCACTGCCCCTTCATCAGGTGAGCAGATGCTGCAACTAACACTCACCCTGATAAAGAAGCAGTGCTCCAAAGCTCGTGAATCCAAATAAACTTGTTGGACTTTAACCTATTGTGAGACTTCTTAGAGAGGGAAAGCAGCCTACGATCACCTGGAACCACGGTGACTGCCTTTTCTAACCTTTGATTTGATTTATTATTGTCACATGTATTAGCATACAGTGAAAAGTATTGTTTCTTGCACACTATACAGACAAAGCACAGAGAAGGAAAGGAGAGGGTACAGAATGTAGTGTTACAGTCATAGCTAGGGTATAGAGAAAGATAAATTTAATGCAAGGTAGGTCCCTTCAAAAGTCTTTAGTAGCAGTGAAGAAGCTGTTCTTAAGTCGGTTGGTACATTATCTCAATACTGTGCAGGGACTGAATGCTGACAGAATGAATGGGCTGAACAGTCCATTTGTTGTAGTCACCATGCAATTCTGTGTAAACTCATTCTCTTTGCTTTGCATGGTATTGGTTTCAGCAGCCGAAGTGGGTAGACGCAGGATAGTCTGTGGAGCTGCCATTAGTTCAGCTGATTCTTACCGGTTTATTACTTTTGCAGAACGCAGCGTTGCGTCAATGGCCCCTTCACCCCGGGGCTGGAAGTCAACACAAAATTGTTCGTTGTGTCGCACGACGGGAAGCTGCTGTTCAGTGCAGGGCATTGGGATAACAGCATTCGCGTGACCTCCATCGCAAAGGGCAAGCTTACTGGGCAACACATCAGGCACATGGGTAAGTAGCATCAGCACAGAGGGTAACCAAGAATCAATACTCCCACAGCCATCTTGATTCTACTTACTCACAGCTGGGGTGACTCCATTCCATTCTCCCCCACTGTCTGCATTTTGTCATTTGTAAGACATGGGCATTGTTGGCTGGCCAGCATTTATTGATGTAAAGATGCCGGCGTTGGATTGGGGTGGTAAGAACTCAGTAAGAATTTAGCAACACCAATTTTTAATCCAACCGATTTATTTGATAGTAAAATTGCGAGCTTTCAACACTCTGTGTCTTCCTCAGGCATTTGCCTGAGGAAGACACAGAGTGTTGAAAGCTCGCAATTTTACTATCAAATAAATCGGTTGGATTAAAAATTGGTGTTGCTAAATTCTTACTCAGCATTTATTGGCCATCCCTAGTTGCCCTTGGAGTGCAGTTCAGAATCAACCACATTGCTGAGGCTCTGGAGTCGCATGTGCAATCACATGTATTATCAATGACAGCAGGGTGGCACAATGATTAGCACTGTTGCCTCACAGCACCTGGGACTTTGGTTCGATTCCTGGCTTGAGTCACTGTCTGTGTGGAGTCTGCACCTTCTCCCTGTGTCTGTGTGGGTTTCCTCCGGGTGCTCCGGTTTCCTTCCACAATCTGAAAGACGTGCTGGTTAGGTGCATTAGCCATGCTAAATTCTCCCTCAGTGTACCCAAACAGGTGCAGGAGTGTGACAACTAGGGATTTTCACAGTAACTTCATCGCAGTGTTAATGTAAGCCTACTTGTGACACTAATAAATAAACTTTAAACTTTAAAAACTTTAAACTTAAAGTTTAAACAATCACATATACAATTCCTATCATGCAGAAGAAGCCCATTTAGCCTATCAAGTTTACACTGTTCACAATCCCATCCAGGCCCTATTCCCATAACCCCATGTATTTACCCTGCTAATCCTATTGACACTAGGATCAATTTAACATGGCCAGTCAACCTAACCTGCACATCTTTGACTGTGGGAGGAAACTGGAGCACTGAAGGAAACCTATGCAGACATAGGAAAATGTGCAAATTCCTCACGGACACTGACCCAAGACTGGAATCAAACCCGGGTCCCTGGCGCTGTGAGGCCAGACCAGGTAAGGACAGCAGATTTCCTTCTCTAAAGGATGTTAGTGAACCAACAATGGTTTTGTGGTCATCGGTAGATTCTTAATTCCATATATTTTATATTGAATTTAAAATTCACCATCTGTCTTAGTGGGATTCAAACCCAGGTCCCCAGAGCATTAGTAGATTTTCTGGATTAATAGTCCAGCAAACATATCACTGGGCCATCGCCTCTGGATGTTTGATAGGATGATTCACAGAATCGAGTGAAGTGATGAAGGTTTTCAACACTGAGAAACTGAGAAAGTGCCAGTAATTATTTTTTAATGTGTTCTTTCATGGGATGTGGGAGTCACTGGCTGATGGGTTTTTTTTCCAACATAATGATACACGTCACGCAGAGTCAATCTTAGTCATTTGCAGGCAATACTGTCTTGAGACAAATTTCGTGGTTAATCATGCAATTGCTTCCATTTTTGCCTGAGACTAGTGCTGTTATTATATGCAGCTATCCTTTTACTATAAGGCCCCCTACCCTCCAATTCATCATGTGGACCATCAGAGGCCATATGCCAGCGACAGCTATCGATAGCAATAAGACATTGTGACGCAGTGGTTAGCACTGCTGCCTTACAGCGCCAGAGACCCAGGTTCAATTCCGGTCTCGGGCAATTCTGTGTGGAGTTTGCACATTCTCTCCGTATTTGTGTGGCATTCCTCCAGGTGCTTCTGTTTGCTCCCACAGTCCAAAGATGTGTCATTAGGTGGATCGGCCATGCTAAATTGCAGCTTAATGTGAGGGAGATTAGTTGGGTAAATACACAGGGCTATGGGGATAGGGCCTGGGTGGGATGTTGTTAGCACGGGCTCGATGGCCGAATAGCCTCCTTCTATGGGTATTCTATGATTCTGTGGCAGGCAGGCTGAAATCTTTTGAAGACAAATCTTCCCACAGCTCCAGAAAGATTTGTGTCTGGTTTGAATTTTGTATTTTATTCACTCTGTTTTCTGCTTCTGTTTCAGACATTGTGACCTGTTTGGCGACCGATTACTGTGGGATCCACTTGATATCAGGCTCACGCGACACAACATGCATGGTCTGGCAGATTTTACAGCAGGTCTGTATTCACAACCTCATTTCCAGTGAATATTCAGCATTGCAGCATGGTTAGAGCTCTGAATAAAATCCAAACCGGTTAGTGAAGTCAGAGTCAAGGCTTTGAGCTTTACTGAGAAAGCTCATCCACTCCACCCTGTCTTAACACTCCTCCCTAGCCCAGTATTCCATCTGTCCCCTATTTATATAGTTTGTGCTGAATTAAACATGTTAACAAGGGTAATAACCGTATGGTATTTCGATTGTTTTTGGTGGTATGGTGGCACAGTGGTTAGCACTGCAGTCTCACAGCTTCGGGGACTTGGATTCGATTCTGGCCTCAGGTCACAGTGTGGAGTTGCACATTCTCCCCATGTCTGCGTAGGTCTCTTCCGGGTTCTCCAGTTTCCCCTCTCAGTCCAAAGATGTGTGGGTTTATTGCATTGGCCATGATAAGTTGCCCCTTGGTGTCCCAGAATGCATAGGCCAGAGGGATTAGCAGGGTAAATATGTAGGTTTGGGTACAGGCCTGGTGGAATTATTATTATTGGTGCAGGCTGGATGGGCTGAATGGCCTCTTTCCAGATTCTATGATTGTTTGAAAGTTAGGCTACTCATATCTGTTTATATTTGGGCACAATCTATGAATTTGTAAGTCAGCCAGAATTTTTCATGATGGTAACTCATTTGTTCCTGTGTATGTCCAGACTGATAATTCTTCAACCTCTCTTGATTCAGGGAGGAATAGCTGTTGGCCTGGCACTGAAACCTGTACAGATTTTATATGGGCACTCCGAGGAAGTAACAAGCGTAGCCATCAGTACAGAGCTGGATATGGCTGTCTCAGGCTCCAAGGTAAGATTCTGGAGTGTCCAGCAGATTGTAGTGGTTGAAAACGCTGGAAAATCTCAGCAGGTCTGGCAGCATCTGTGGAGAGAGAATAGAAGCAATGTTTGGAGTTTGGATGGCCCTGCATCAACTTCAAACGAAGCAACTTTTGTGTGAATTATAGCTTCCCATAGGAACCAGTGTTAAAACTGGAATTAGGTTCCATCAGACATTTCTCACCCAGAATACTCATGTACAAAGTGAAATGCTGTACCATACATATCATAATACAGCACTGTGCATTCCTAGCTGAAACCATTTTCAAAAATAAAATAGATCCCTAAATATCACGCAAGTCCTATATACAAAAGAACAAAGAAAATTACAGCGTTGGAACAGGCCTTCAGCCCTCCAAGCCTGCACTATCCATGCTGCCAGTCTGAACTAAAACCTCCTACCCTTCCAGGGACCATATCCCTCCACTCCCATCCTATTTATGTATTTGTCCAGATGTTCCTTTAAAAATCACTATCGTATCAGCTTCCCCTACCTCCCTCGACAACAAGTTCCACCCTCAGCGTAAAAAAAGCCTGTCTCATACATCTTCTTTAACCGCTGCCCTTTACACCTTAAACCTGTGCCCCCTCCTAATTGACTCTTCCACTCTGGGAAAAAGCTTCTGATTATCCACTCTGTTCATGCTCCTTATAGTCTTGTAGACTTCTATCAGGTTACCCCTCGACCTCCGTCGTTCCGGTGAGAACTAACCGAGTTCATCCAATCTCTCCTCATAGTTAATGTCCTCCACAACAGGAACATGCTGGTAAACCTTTTCTGTATCCTCTCCAAAACCCCCACATCCTTCTGGTAGTGAGGCAACCAGAATTGAACACTATATTCCAAGTGTAGCCTAACTAAGGTTCTATAAGACTGCAACATGACTTGCCAGTTTTTAAACTCAGTGCGCCGGCCAATGAAAGCAAGCATGCGTATGCCTTCTTGACTACCTTCTCCACCTGGAATAAATTGAATAACACTCATCAACCTCGAAGTTTTGAAAGATCCGGTCTCAATCCTAATGGCTTTCCTTGACACCACAGGCTTGTATTTCTGGTTCCTGTTTGAAAGGAATTTAAAGTCTGAGCCATAGGAAGCACTCCTGAGGAGAGACTAAATTGGTTAGGATTATATTCACTGGGGTTTAGAAGAGTGAGAGGGGATCTCGTAGCAGTTTATAAAATTCTCACGAATAGATTCAGAAAGAACATTCCCGGTGACAGTCAGGAGTTCAGAACTTAGCGGGTCATAGTTTGAGGATAAGAGGTAAATCTTTTAGAACTGAGGTGAGGAGAAATTCCTTCAGCCAGAGCATGGTGAATGTGTGGAATTTAATCCCACAGAAAGTAGTTAAGGCCAAAATGCTGTGTGACTTCAAGAAGAAATTAGGTATAGTTCTTGAGGCTAAAGGGATTGAGGGACATGGGGGGGGGGGTATCAGGATATTGAATTCAATGATCAGATCGTAATGAATGGTGAAGTAGACTGAAAGGGCTGAATGGCCTCCTCCTGCTTCTAGTTTCTGCAAAAATCCTTAAAATCCAACCTTCTGGTTTTGGATTGCAGTGGGATTTTTGTTAAAAATCGATGCTTCCTTAGCACAGTACAAACAGCCTCCTTAACACGATCGGGTTGCAGCTCCTGATGTAACCTGAAGGGAGCAACATGTGATAACAATGGTCCGCAGTAGTGTGTGCGGGCTTGGGAAACAGCCAGCAATTAATACCAATAACATTAACTCCAAATCAGGAAATCGGACTCAAATTTAAGTTGTTTCATTTTAAAAGGAGGTTGTGTAAAGTGGGGATTTGCTGTATATTTACTAGTTGCTGCAGACATCTGTAAAGATTCCCTTTGTTTGTCTTCTCCAGGATGGAACGGTGATCATTCATACCATCCGAAGGGGTCAGTACATGAGGACACTGCAGCCACCGAGTGAGAGCTCGCTCCCTCTCATTATTCCCAACCTGTCTGTGTCCTGGGAAGGACACATCATTGTCAACACTGTGATCGAGGGAAAATCCAACTTCAAGGTACCGGCCCTTTGGCCTTCTCTCTGGTTACGCGATGTGGCCTTAAGCTTAAACTTTCCGAAACGCGAATCATTCAGTACAGTTGTAGGAGTACGTGATCCATGGGCACAGGCTTGGGCAGTGAGATTCACACACCCCTATTTCACCCACCCACCCTACTCTCAGCATTCATAGAATCCCTACCGTGCAGGAGGAGGCCATTTGGCCCATCCAACGTATACCAAGTCAAGTCTTTGACAGAGTATCTGAAATCCTGCCCCATTTCTGTAACCCCACCGCCCCTCCTCACTATTCATCAAATGTGCACATCTTTGGACACTAAGAGACAATTTACCATGGCCAATCCACCTAACCTGCACATCTTTGGACCATGGGAGGAAACTGGAGCGTCGGAGGAAACCCTGGTGACTACCAGGGCTGGAATTGAACCCAGTGGCCTGGCATTCTGAGGTAGTAGTGCTTGGATTGTCCAGAGCAGTTTGTACCAGCTCTGCTACAAGAGCTGTGGGAAGCTGCAGAAGAGACAGTTCCTCTTGTCCACAGGACTCCATTCTGTTGACGTTTACTCCCTCAGATTTCTGCTGCCCCATGACATCCACAAGTCCTTGAGGCTCTTTGCCCAGAGCTAGGGTCTGGTTCCATGGGCTTGTATGCCTTACATTTGGGTTCCAGGCTTTCTCTGCATCCCATGTATTTTAGCCCATAAGGTCCTCGGTTTATATAAGTCGCCATGGGGAGATACTGCAGAGGGCTTGCTGGTAAAGAGGCTATGTACTGAAGGGGGTCTGTTTAAGCACTGAACTGTCTTTACACAGCAGTTATATTGTTAATCAGCGTCAAAGCTGAGAGCAAGAGGTGATGATGGAGCTGAGTGCCACTCAACACCTAGTATACTATTGTACTCAATGCAGCACTTCAACCAGAGAGACACATGTTATAATATGTATTACATGTGCATGTCGTATATATGCCTCTTCTGCATCCTGACTACAGTGGGAGAGGCCACAGCAGGGCAATGTCTCAGTGCAGCCACGGGCCCAGAAAGGAGAAGAGAAAGGGAATTGGATAATATCCTAGATGTGAATCAATTGTGTGTCACAACAGCAGGGTAGGCACCCCTGGCTCACTCTAGCTTCAGCCTCTGAGCCTCACATACTCCCAGCAAAGTCCTCTGGTGCAAAAAACTGTATTTAACGGATACCCATAAACTCATTCCCACCGCCACATTTGCATTACTGGATGGTTTTGTCTAATTATTTATGTTATTACTCATGTCTGTCCTTCCCCTGCCCCTCTTCGGTTGTCTATGGCAGTTTGCCTGGCTTGCCTATCCTGCCTAAGGAGCCTGCCATGGGTCATCACCTTTGGCGGGACTGGAAAATCCCACCAATGGTAAGGGCTGGAAGTTCCTCTCTATAGACTGTACTAAAGATGATGCCACCAATCCCTGCCTCTTTCCCCACAGAGAAACCCCTACGATTTAGGCCGGAACATTGGCTGTACTGTGCAAATGCTTAATCTGATTAACGATGTGTTAAACTGCATTGCTACGTTTCTGTCAGAGCTACTGTCCTTTCTCCGCAGGATAAGAATGCGCTACATCTCTATTCTGTGAACGGTAAGCACTTGGCAAGTGAAACAATAAAAGAGCAAGTGACTGACCTGTGTGTCAGTGGGGAGCATATCGTCCTGGGCAGCATAGAGGGATTCCTGTCCATACGAGACTTGTACAGGTGAGTTTGAACATTGGCAAACAGGATGGGGAGGGGGGTAGTGTGCATCTTTGTCCGCGTTTCTATGTGTCAGTGTGTGCGTATTCCATTTAACATGTACTTTTCCCCAATCCCTGTTTGAATAGTACCTTTACATCATTTTTATTTCTCTTTGTTCATTGTACCTGTTTGCAATACACCTTGAGACATGTTTTAGTTCAGCCAGGAGTCTCTGAACTCATTGCTGTGACTGGGATTCTCTGACCTCGCTCTCTGGCTGGGATCCTCCTACCTCGCCTCTGGCTGGGATTCTCCACCCTCATCCCCATGGCATGGATTCTCTGCCCTCACCCCTGCGGCTGGGATTCTCTGACCTTGTGCCCCCGCAGATGGGATTCTCCGACTTCGCCCCTGTGGCTGGGATTCTCCGACCTCGCCCCCCCCGTGACTGGCATTCTCCAGTCCAGTTGCAGTAACTGGAGTTTTGGCTGAGTACTGAATTTCCTGTTCTCACTGGCAGGGTGAAAGGGTGTGGAAAATCCCGGTCACTATGTTTGCTTCAAATGCTATGTTTGAAATCTGGTATTTTTTAAATGAAATGTCATATGGAAATCCGTAATGTGGCCTCTGTAATCTCCTGCAGACTCCTTGAGCAGCATTCCCCAACCTGCAACCTCTATTATCTAGGATGTCAAGGACAGTAGATGCATGGGAACACCATTACCTGGAGATTGCCTCCCACGCCATCCTGACTGGGATTATACTGTTCCTTCACTGTCGCTCTGATAAATTTCCTGGAGCTGCCATTCTAACAGCACTGTGGGTATGCCTACACCACAGGGACTGTAGTGGTTCCAGACACCAGCTCCCCACCACCTTCTCAAAGATCATACAGTAAATACTGACCTAGCCAGTGATTCTAACCTCCCAAGAATATTCTTTTTTGAAATATGACCCTGAGATGAGTTAGTGTCTTCATATGTAAGCCGTTGTCCACTTAGTAACACTCTGACCTCTCAAAAGAGTTTAGGATCCAGTCTAAAGAGCTGAGGGAATGCAGCACTGTCAGAGAGAGGGCCCATGTGTTCTCTCAGGAGTGTAGGAATGCTCCCAGGCTGTTATTTCAAAGAAGAGTGAGTTCTCCCTTCTGTGCCTGGGCTGATATTTACCCTTTAACCCTGGGGGCAGTAATTTTGTTGGCACAGTGGTTAGCAGTATTACCTCACGGCGCCAGGGTCCCGGGTTCGATTCCTGGCTTGGGTCATTGTCTGTATGAAGTTTGCACATTCTCCCTGTGTCTGTGTGGGTTTCCTCCAGGTGCTCCAGTTTCCTCCCACAGTCTGAAAGACTTGCTGGTTAGGGTGTATTGTCCAAGTTAAATTCTCCCTCAGGCACCAGAATGTGGCAACGTGAGGATTTTCACAGTAACTTCATTGCAGTGTCAATATAAACCTACTTGTGACACTAATAAATAAACTTGTATTTTAATTTTTAACTTCACTAACAAGAGTCATATTGTGAAACATTTATCAAATCGCAGTATCTTAACAACCACAGTCTTGCTACTAACTACCATGAACAATGCTGAACCAGACAGAGATATCTTTTAACGAGATTCTAAAGGGTTTTACAAAAAAGTTGTTACTTGAATGATGCTATCTCACAAGTACGATCTTAAACACACTCTGTAAACCTGAAAGAAGCTAGTTCATTGGCATTAGACAGGGTTTTAAATAATCAGGGTGAGGAATCGCATGTGTCTTTACTGAGTCACTTGCAGGTTGCAGTGTCAGCGCACTGAACCCTACTTTAAACAAATCTCCAACCAACAATTTGCCTGCCTGGCCACTGCTTTTGAATCATAAAATCCCCCTACAGTGCAGAAGGGAACCATTCGACCCATCGAGTCTGCACTGACTCTCCAACAGAGCATCTCACCCAGACCCACCCCCTATCCCTTTTTACCCCATACATTTCCCATCTCCTGTCTACCTAACCTACACATCTTTGGACACTAAGGGGCAATTTACCGTGGCTAATCTCCTTAACCTACACATCTTTGGACGCTAAGGGGCAATTTACCGTGGCTAATCTCCTTAACCTACATATCTTTGGACGCTAAGGGGTGATTTAACCACCTCATCTGCACATCTTTCCATTGTGGGAGGAAACTGGGGCATCCGGAGGAAACCCATGGAAATACAGGGAGAATGTGCAAAGGGGGAGTGACCCGAGGCCGGAATCGAACCCGGGTCCCTGGGCGCTGTGAGGTGGCAGTGCTAACCATTGTGCCACCTTGCTGCCCATGAAGTGACTTCATTGGCTGGGAAGTGTTTCAGAACATCCTGAGGTCACGGAAGGTGGAAGTTTTTCTTTTGGCATTCCTCATTAATGATGATGACTCACCCTTTCTGCCGTGTTTAATTTCAGCCTGAAACTCAGCGTGGCTCCGATGGCAATGCGATTACCGATTCACTGTGTGTCCATCACCAAGGAGAACAGCCACATCCTGGTGGGACTGGAGGATGGCAAGCTGATCATTGTAGGCGTGGGAAAGCCAGCCGAGGTAAAATCCGCAGTCATGAACTACATCTACAAGACGGTGGAGAGCTCCCAGCTGCCCTTCGTATCGCAGCTCAGCCTAAAGCCGCCCAACCGACTCCGGGAACGGAGCAACCCGTTTCCAACGTCAAGCAAAGAGCAAAGCAGATCTCAGCGCTAGGGGTAGACGATGGGGAGGGGGACAATGGACTAGAGTGGCTCCTTATTCCTGCCTCCCTGTCATATCGTGCGGCATCATCTCAGTGAGGCAGTAGAGCATCCATAGGAGCTAATGAGAAGAATCCAGAGGAGAAAGGGAAGGTGGCATTCCCTTGGTGAAAGGTGGATTATTCAGAGTGTAGCGAGATCGACCCATGCGATTATCCAAAATGAGTAAACCTAGCTGGGAGCAATCCTTTGTCGATCATTGACATGGTTGAATGGCAGAGCGGAGTCGATGGGCCGAGTGGCCTAATTCTGCTCTTATGGACATGGCTTCTGCGGGGGGCGGGTGGCGTGTACAGCAGAAATGTCAATCCCCAAATGCAAGAGTAAGGAATGAGATAAGATTATATATCATGGATTTTATTTTGAGAAAAGGATTTATGTATTTTTTTTTTAATTGCATCAGCTCTCTTTTACGTCAGAGCTACTCTGTTTGTGGCCACCCCTTTGGGTGAGAAGTATTCATTAATCCTAACATATTATCTGAAGATTCTCTGACAGTTGGCATTTCAATAGTGGCAGCTGTTTCTATTAACCATAGGAAACAAGACCCAAAAGGAAATGCCCTGAATCTGAATGGAGGGCATTAAATACTAAACCTTATTAAATTAGAACATTTGAGACGCTGACTTAAAAATTCAGATGCAAGAAAACCCGTTAGAGTCCTCCAGGGTGTGCATTGCAATCAAACTGAACCTGTGAATTTTACTGCTTCTCTTAGTCACCTCCACACAATGGCAATGAACCGTTTCTTTCAAAACAAAGTTATAACATGGGCTTGCCTTGTGTGGAGCCCGTTTGACTGTGAACAAGGGATGCCGGAGTCTACCCACACTCATTCGTAGCTCTTGCTGAATCGGTTTTGCCGGGTTCTTCAAACTGCTGACTGTTTTCCCTCCGTTCTGCCCTCTCTCTCTCTCCCTCCCTTCCACCGACAGATGCGCTCGGGGCAACTCTCCAGGAAACTCTGGGGTTCCAGCAAGCGGCTGAATCAGATCTCATCCGGGGAGACAGAATACAACCCCCAAAGTGAACTCAAATGATGGGCGCAGAGGACCAAAGGAGAAAGAAGAATCCCCTGGCTTCTTGTCCGCTGTTACTGATCGCTTCTGACCTCCCCCTTTTTCTTCCTCCACAAGACTATGCAACATGTCAGCGCGTCAGGTTCCGATCATGTAGCACCGATTGCATTTCTGATGAACCGTACCCTGAATCCTCTGCAAAATCGTCATGGAGCTCCTCTTTCCACGCCCCCCATCCCCAAAATACTCCTGACACATCTGTGTGAAGAAGACCGCTCTCTTTCTTCCTACTGGTTTTCTTCAAGAGGATCAAGGCACTGGTGGATTTTTTTTTGTTGTTTAATTTTATCCCTCCGTCATTTTAAAACAAGGACCAGTTTAAGAACGAAGTAAAGACAGGAAGTGCTGGAAAAACTCAGCAAGTCTGGCAGTGCCCGCGGAGACAGAAACAAGAGTCAACGTTTCAATTCCAACCTGCTTCTTCGTGTCTACACGCTTTTTATGCCAGGCCAGGCAGCGTACCATCACTTCCAGGTTAGCCAGTGCTGGCGAGCTCGCCGTATCAGGGTCTCTCTCTGGACGAGAATAGACAAGATGCACTGACCGCCATCGGGAAAGATCGAAGCAGCAACCCATTGAGTTCGCCTGACATCTACTTTTAAAACTCGTAAGACGATGTGATTCTGCTCTCTTCCTCCGTGTAGTGGCATTCAACACAAGGCAGGGGAAATAGCGGATCCCCTTCAGGCACACTTGAAATCAGCGGAATAATTTCCCTCTCTAGCTTCCTTAGCTGAAGAAAACTTTATAAATCATTAGCTCTGTTCCCTGTTAATCAAGCACAATATTTTATGGCAATATGATTTTTGTTTTTACGTATCCACTCATTAATCTGTACTATTGCACAATATTAATCTCTGTTTCCCAGATGTACTGTTCTGTGTGCACTTTATATCTTAAACATAATTTATGGAATCAAAATTATTTTTATTTAATTTTAGTTTTGCAAGTTACTACTTTGCCTGAAGTGTGAACCTCTTTCCCAGCTGCTAGTACCAGGGACCCAGGGCAGGATTAGAAACACGTTTGTCTCCCCGCAGTCCTCTAGCTTACCTCTTGTTAGAGGACAGAGAATAGAATAATAAATAATAAATTGTGGAGGTGTCCTCTTCCTCCGAGCACATCGGCTGCTGAATGAAGGGTAAAGTGAAGGAGAGAGAAATGTTGGAGTAGGGAGTTAGACCTCAGGACCTCATCACTATCTACATATTTGGGGTCTCCCGCAGTGGACAGACCTGTGCTGTAGACCCCGCCCGCTGTATGGGGTGGGGTGAATGGCATTGCACAGCTATGGTATGTCGTGGTGGAAATGACACCCGGCCATAAAGCCTAAGGTCTATATCTACCATTTTATCAGGTCATCAGCTGCAGTGATCTGGGCTGGCCGCTCTCGGATGAGTGCAAGACATTCGGCAGCTGGGATTGTGGAATGTGTCTGTACGTACCACTCACAACCGAGAGAGGGGCTGAGAAGGGTGATGGAGGTAGAATAGGGTAACGTGGTGGCACAGTGGGTTAGCACTGCTGCCTCTCAGCACCAGGGACCCAGGTTCGATTCCCAGCTTGGGTCGCTGTCTGTGTGGAGACTGCACATTCTCCCCGTGTCTGCGTGGGTTTCCTCCGGGTACTCTGGTTTCCTCCCAGAGTCTGAAGGATGTGCTGGTTAGGGGGCTCTGCTAAATTCTCCCTCACTGTATCCGAACAGGTACTGGAGTGTGGCAACTAGGGGATTTTCACAGTAACTTCATTGCAGTGTGAAAGTAAGCCTATTTTTGACTAATAAATAAACTTTAAACTTAGGATTGACTAATAAAACAGAAAGGTATAAATCATAGGCACAGACTGGCATGTATGTCCTAGCGAACTACAAAGAATATATTGTTTTGGTGATGGGCACAAACACCTGACTTTATTCTGAGCATTGCACAAGGAGAAGGAGGTGGTTTTAAAATCAAAGACCAAAAGGAACTGACTTGCACCCTCACAGTGAGAGACAGATTGGGCAGATTCGCTTCCCTTTTGTACTAAGTGGTTGTTCGGAGAGGATTCAGTTCTGTCACTTTGCTGCTTTGCTCAGCCGCCCCATTATTCCTGTTCAGGATTAAATCCAGCTTCAAACAGCAGAGCTGACCCTTGGAGCCGCATTCTTATTGTAAGATTCAGCTGTTGATTCATTCAGAAGTGGCATGTACCCAGCAGAGAAATGTAAGAGTTCATCCAGGTGGCACAGTGGTTAGTAATGCTGCCTCACAGAGCCAAGGACCTGGGTTCAGTTCCAACTTGGGGTCACTGTCTGTGTGGAATCTACATATTCTCCCCGTGTCTGCATGCGTTTCCTTCAGGTGCTCCACTTTCCTCCCACAGTTAAAGCTGTGCAGGTTAGGTTGATTCCCGTGCTAAATTGAGCCTATTTTCAGGGTGACCAGCTAGGGTAAATATGTGAAGTTACTGGAATAGGGTGGGATTGTGGTCGGTGCAGACGTGATGGGCCAAATGGCCTCCTTCTGTACCGTAGGCATTCTGTGTTCTATAGCCATGCACCAACAATCTCAGCATCATCTGTATCGGCAAAGTAGGGATGTTATTAAACAAGTCAACAGGAAGATGCTTCAGCTGAGCAAAAGAACGAGAGAGATAACTTGAGCCAGTGATAGAAACCGCCTCCCACTCTCAACATTTAATCACTGCCTTTAATTAACTTGGCTTTTTTCTCCCCTAAAATGATGACTTGCATTTGTGTAACCATTTTATCATGAAAAATATCCCAGAATCTCACCTACTAGTGATGCAGGAGCCAGCTCAATGCGTTGGGCAGTGAGACTGAGTGACACCAGTTAATAAATATCATTTCCGTTTGTGTGACCAACTCTGCTATGAGAAGGCAGGACACTTCCCTATCTTAGTGCAGGTGAAAATGGACCCTTAAGGAGACTCCAAATTGGGATATCTGTTTGGTGTGTGCTGGTGAAACTGGCCTCGGATATTGTGTGGAGTTAGAACACAGAACAAAGAGAATTACAGCACAGAAACAGGCCCTTCGGCCCTTTAAGCCTGCACTGACCATGCTGCTATCTGACTTAGAACCCCCTATCCTTCCAGAATCATATCTCTCTATCCCCATCCTGTTCTTGTATTTGTCCAAATACCCCATAAAAATCACTATTGTATCTGTTTCCACTACTTCTCCTGGCAGTGAGTTCCAGGCACCCACCACTCTGTAAAAACAAACTTGCCTGATACATCTCCTTTAAACCTTGCCCCTCGCACTCTGCCTAGTAATTGATACTTCTATCCTGGGAAAAAGCTTCTGACTATCCACTCTGTTCATGCCTCTCATAATCTTGTAGACTTCTATCAGGTTGCCCCTCAACCCTGCGTCGTTTTAGTGAGAACAAACCAAGTTTTTCCAACTTCTCATAACTAATGCCCTCCCTGCCTGGCAACATCCTGTTAAGTCTCTTCCAGAGGGTAGGCTTATTGTGGCATGATGGCATACAGTGGTTAGCACTGCTACCTCACAGCGTCAGGGACCCAGGTTCATTGGTCACAGACAGATCACTGTCTGTTTTACACATTCTCCCTGTGTCCACGTGGGTTTCCTCCCACACTTATGGTGGTTAGGTGGATTGGCCACTGTCCCTTAGTGTCAGAGTGACTAGTTAGGATAAATGCATGGGGTTTTGGGGATAGGGCCTGTTTGGGATTGTGGTCAGTGCAGACTCGATGGGCCGAATGGCTGCCTCCTGCACTGTAGGATTCTATGAAAGTGCTGACAAGGAAGAATGGATCTCTCTCAAGAATAGAATGCACATTACATTCAGCACATGCTGCCACTAAATAGTCCAAATAGTGTGTGACCCCCTGTAGGGTCGGAGGCTACAAGTCTGGATAGAATATTCACCAGCCAGTGAGCTGAGGCTTTGTGGACCTGGTAAGCTAGCTAAAGAAGTGTGTGTTGGTTGCAAATTCCAGCTACTGTGGGTGTTTGGATCTCAAAATTCTCCAGTCAAAGCGGGGGCTTGTGTAAGACTCTGTAGCTCCAGCCGTACCCCCACCCCAATCCATCGAACCTGTATTCAGCTAATCTGGTACAGCCAAGATCTGTCACAGCCATTGCATCAGGACCTAGATTACAGCAAAGCTAACCAGGAGTTTCATGTAGACTTTGAATTGGAATGAGGATTTCCATACAGTGCAGGCATTATTTGATCATAGCGTATAATTGTATTAAGAAGCTAATTAAGATAATATAAATAGGTTGAGGAAAATATTCAGACTTTTATAGATTTTTTTTTCCCAATAACTGCTTAAGTATTTGACTGCAGGAATGGTTTTACATGTACAATTCATTTTGGAGAATGTTTTATGCCAAATAAGATGTTTCAGTGCTTTGGAATCTCTTGATTTTTAATCTGATTGGTGTAAGTGAATTGTGTATATCGATATTTTGTGATTTTCAAAGAAAATTCTCCATCAACCCATATATTTCCAGCCACGTTTGTGCAGAGACCAGGGGATGACAGATTCCTACTTTCTATTAGATTGTCCTGTAATTTAACCCCACTGCTTGTATATTTGATTTTTTTTTATATATATATGTATAGTGTGTTCGTTGAAGGATTTTTTTTTTGCACTTTTCAGGTACTGCGGATTGTAAAGTGTAAAGCTCTGATGTACACATTCTCTGTACATAACAAATTTCTCAGATTAGCTTTGTATACAGAACCAATAGGTCTAAAAACAATAAAGATGGGAATATAAAGAGTGTGGTGTTTGCGTTTTGTGTAAACATTAACAGGAGGGACTTGCAGTAATGAAGAATTTTAAAAATAAAGTGTCTTCATTGGATGGAACAAGAAGTCCATTGATCTCCAAAGAAGAAGCCAGTGGAAAATCTCAGCAGGTCTGGCAGCATCTGAAAGGAAAGAGCCGACATTTCAAGTCCAGAGGACCCTCTGTCGAACCACTGGTGAGTTGAAAAGTGAATTGTCAAACAGGGAATAGGTCTGGTCAGGATGGTAGTCCTGGTGAGTGGCACAGTGGTTAACATTTCCGTCTTACAGTGCCAGGGACTCAGGTTCAGTTCAGGCCTTGGTTCACTGTCTGTGGAGTTTGCACGTTCTGCCCATGTCTGCTTGGGTTTCGTCCCACAGTACAAAGACGTGCGGGTTAGGTTGATTAGCCATTCTAAATTGACCCTAGCGTCAGGGGAATTAGCAGGGTAAATACGTGGGGTTACGGGAATAAGGCCTGGGTGGAATTGTGGTCAGTTAATGGGCCAAACGGCCTTGTTCTGCACTGTGGGGATACTATGATTCCAGTTGGGTGAGGAGGTGAGTAGGGTAGTCATCAGGTAGTCAGTGGGGATAGTTAATGGAATTCAGGATGGTAGTTTGGGTGGTAGAGGGTGTCAGTTCTGCAATAATCCAAGAATTAGACTAGAGTTTTGCTCTCCATGCAGAGAAGCCCCACTGATCTATCCAAAGATTCCTATTCTAATTCACACAGGGTCTGGGGAAGAATAGAGAAAATAACGTTTCAGAAGTAATTTGGAAATTGTGCAGAGTATTAACATATCTTGGGCCAAACCACTGGTCTTTGATAAGCCACAGATTGGGAGATCTAGTTCATTATTGAAGCAATCATTCTATGATGAGGCATCTACTGAGTTCAATGTCTCTGAATCATGTGGAGCTGTTCTTGGTGCTGAATTTACTGAGAGGGAGAGTGTTACCCAAACAGCTGATGCTGGGTGATGAGTGACCTTGTTGATCCGCACGCATTAGGAATGGGTGGGGTCAAGATTGGTTGCAGGATACAAAGGATTGGTAGGCCAGGATTGGGTGAGTGAAGATTGGCCAGGATAGATTGAATGAGGGCTGAGAAATGAGGATGCAGAACCAAGCCCAGAGATGGGGTAAGATATGGATGGTTTTGCATAGATGAGACCCCGTGGTTTTGTATGTGTGAGACCCCGAGGTTTTGTACATGTGAGAGATCCCGGGATTCGGCACGTGTGTGAGACCCCAAGTTCGTACATAGTATCGCAGACACAAGCCCCAACTCACTTGGAGGAAAAGCCAAGTTGTCAAGATCTGGCAAGTATGAATGATTTGATTTGGTTTTATTATTGACACACATTAATATACTGTGAAAAGTATTGTTTCCTGCACATTATACAAACAAAGCATACCACTGATAGAGAAGGAAAGGAGAGAGAGCAGAATGTAGTGTTACAGTCATAGCTAGGGTGTAGAGAAAGACCAACTTAATACAAAGTAGGTCCATTCAAAAGTCTGATGGCAGCAGGAAATAAGATGTTTGAGTCGATTGACATGTGACCTCAGACTTTTGTATCTTTTTCCCGATGGAAGAAGGTGGAAGAGAGAATGTCTGGGGTTTGTAGGGTCCTTAATTAAGCTGGCTGCTTTCCTGAGGCAATGCAAAGTGTAGACAGAGTCAATGAATGGAAGACTGGCTTGAATGATGTATTGGGCTTTGTTTACAATCCTTTGTACTTTCTTGTGGTCTTGGGCAGAGCAGAAGCCGTGCCAAGCTGTGATACATCGGAAATGTTATAGCGAGAGATTTACTGAAGTGCCAGTTCTTTCTTAGATTTTACACACGTTTGGCAAGTGTGATGATGGAAACATGAGAGAGATAAGTTGACAGTGAATCAGAGAATCTCTCAGCAATGGAGTTGGCCATTTGACCCATTGTACTTGTGCCAGCCTCTTGCTGGAATAATCCAGTTAATCCCACCCGCCGATGCCCTTGAGTAATGTCCAGTTCCTTTGTGGAAGTTCCAAATGAAGCTGCTTTCACTGCCCTTTCAAGAGAGGCATCTGGATCACAACAACTCGCTATCTTTCCTTGTGACCCTGTTTGGAATATTGTGAGCAATTTTGGGCCCTGTATCTAAGGAAGGATGTGTTGGCCTTGGAAAGGGTCCACAGGAGGTTTACATCCAGAGGATGATCCCTGGAATGAAGAGCTTGTCGTATGAGGAACAGATGAGGATTCTGGATCTGTACTCGGAGTTTAGAAGGTTGGGGGAGGGGGGGAATCTTATTGACCCTTAGAGTGGGGATCAAAGGCTCTTTCTTAGGATGGCAGCCGGTGAATAGTGGTGTGCCTTGGGGGTCAGTGCTGGAACCGCAACTTTTCACAAAATACATTAACGATTTAAAGGAAGGAACTGAAGGCACTGTTGCTAAGTTTGCAGGTGATACAAAGATATGTGGAGGGACAAGTAATGTTGAGAAAGCAGAGGGGGCTGCAAAGGGAGTTGGACAGGTTAGGAGAGTGGGCAAAGAAGTGGCAGATGGAATAAAAAAGTGAAAACTGAGGTTTTGCACTTTGGAAGGAGGAATGGAGGCATTGACTGTTTTCTAAATGGGAAAATGTTTAGGAAATCAGAAACACAAAGGGACTTGGGAGCCATTGTTCAAGATTCTCTTAATGGTAACTCGCAATTAGAAAGGCAAATGCAATGTTAGCAATCATATTGAGAGGGTTGGAAGAGCACCCATGTATTTCTGAGGCTCTATAAGGTTCTGGTCAGACCCCCATTGAAGTACAGTGAGCAATTTTGGGCCCGTATCTAAGGACGGATGTGTTGTCCTTGGAAAGGGTTCATAGGAGGTTCACAAGAATGATCCCTGGATTGAAGGGTTTGTTGTATCAGGAATGTTTGAGGACTCCATGTGCACTCTTTGAAGTTTAGAAGGATGAGGGGGATCTTATTGAAACTTACAGGATACTGCGAGGCCTGGATAGAGTGGACATGGAGAGAATGGTTCTAGTTTTTCCTACTAGTAGAAACAGAGGGCACAACCTCAGAGTAAAGGGACGATCCTTTAAAACAGAGATGAGGAGAAATTTCTCATCTAGAGAATGGTGAATCTGTGGAACTCTCTGCCGCAGAAGGCTGCGGAGGCCAGGTCATTGAGTGTCTTTAAGACAGAGATAGATAGGTTCTTGATTAATAATGGGTTCGGGGTTATGGGGAAAAGGCAGGAGAATGGGGATGAGAAAAATATCAGCTATGATTGATTCTGCTCTGCCATTCAATGGGCCGAGTGGCCTAATTCTGTTCTTATGGTCTCATCATGTTAGAAATCTCAATCAAATCAGGAGGTGTGGTGGCACAGTGTTAGCGCTGCTGTCTCACAGCGCTAGGGATCCAGGTTTGATTCCTGCCTTGGGTTACTGTCTGTGAGGAGTCTGCACATTATCCCTGTGTCTGTGTGGGTTTCCTCCAGGTGCTCTTGTTTGCTCCCATGTCTGAAAGACATGCCGATTAGGTGGATTGACCGTGTTAAATTCTTCCTCAGTGTACCCGAACAGGAGTAGGAGTGTGGCGACTGGGGGGAATTTTCACAATAATATCATTGCATGTTGACGTAGGCCCATCTGTGACCCTAATAAATAAACTTCTGGGTGGCACGGTGCCGCAGTGGATTAGCTCTGCTGCCTCACAGTGCCAGGGGTCCCGGTTCGATTCCACCCTCAGGTCACCGTCTGTGCGGAGTCTGCACATTCTCCCCATGCCTGCGTGGGTTTCCTCCGGGTGCTCCCATTTCCTCCCACAGTCTGAAAGATGTGCTGGTGAATTGACCGTGCCAAATTCTCCCTCAGTGTCCCCTAACTGGAGTGTGACCACTGAGGGGATTTTCACAGTAACTTCATTGCAGTGTGAATGTAAGACTACTTGTGACACTTCATAATCTCTCCTCAGATTCCTCTGCTTTGAAGAAAATGACCCCAGTGTGTCCAGTAATTCCCTCGTTACTGCAGTTCTCCACATCAACATAGAGATGTTTGCTTTCTTTTTGCCTAAAGACAGTTTGTGTTCACAATCGGTTCAAACATCCTCGGGCAATGTGAAGTTTTCATTGGCCTGTCTTTCTGTGGGTTGGTCACAATAGAGAGATTATGTGAAGGGAATACTGACAAAACTGTATTCACTCAATGTGATAGCGACATGGCCTTGCGTTACTTTGAGGAGCGGGATCATGCCACCTTGTATGGGGAATACAGACCTTCTTCACCCAGTGAAGCCCAGAAGCTGATCCTTGACTATCTCCAGAGAAAGGTTAGAATATCAGCAATGTATAAATCAGTGGCACAGTGGGTTAGCACTGCTGCTTCGCAACGCCAAGGTTCGATTCCAGCCTCGGGCCACTTTCTGTGTGGAGTCTGCATGTTCTCCCCATGTCTCTGTGGGTTTCCTCCCAGTGCTCCAGTTTCCTCCCACAGTCCAAAAGAGGTGCTGGTTAGGGTGCACTTGTCATGCTAAATTCTCCCTCTGTGTACCCGAACAGGCACCAAAGTGTGGCGACGATGGGATTTTCATGGTAACTTCATTGCAGTGTTAATGTAAGTCTATTTGTGATACTTCTAAACAAACTTTTGAGTGGCACAGTGGTTAGCACTGCTGCCTCTCGGCACCAGAGACCCGGGTTCGATTCCCGGTTTGGATCACTGTGTGCGTGGACCTTGCATGTTCTCCCCGAGTCTGCGTGGGTTTCCTCTGGGCACTCCAGTTTCCTCCCACAGTCCGAAAGACGAGCTGGTTTGGGTGCATTGGCCGTGCTAAATTCTCCCTCGGTGTACCCGAACAGGTGTCAGAGTGTGGCGACTAGGAGAATTTCACAGTAACTTCATTGCTGTGTTAATGTAAGGATTAATTGTGACTAATAAATGAGTAAATAGTATTCCTCTGGGTGGAAAGGTGGCAAGTTGAAGTCCCACTTCAGAGATTTGAGCGTACGATTCAGACCAACACTTTGATGCAATACTGAGGGGGTGCCTCAAGGTCAGAGGTGATGGAGATACTGAGCCTCTATCTATCCGCCTGATGTGAAAGATTCCGTTTGGAAGATGTACGGGGGAGCGTTCCCGCTCTCCTCCCTCCACGTCCTGGTCTATACTTACCCCTTCACCAATATGTCAGCCTATCTTGTTCTTTATCTCACTACTGTATGTGGGATCTTGCTGTGTACAAACTGTGGGACATTTATATCCCACATTACAACAGGAGCAATATTTCAAAAGTAGTTCACCGGCACGTGAAGGACTTCCTGAGAGATGCAAAAGGATGGTAACTCTTGTCTTTTTCTCTCAGCGAGTGTTTGGAGGGGTGTAACGCAGGGTCTGAGAGTATAGAATCCCTACAGTGCAGCAGGAGGCCATTTGATCCAAAAACAGTCCCGCCCAGGTTCTATCCCCATAACCCCATGCATTTACCTTAGTTAGTCCCCCTGACACTAGGTAGTAATTTAATGCGGCCAATCCACCTCCTTGGGGTGTGGGAGGAAACCGGAGCACCCAGCGGAAACCCACGCAGACACGGGGAGAACGTGCAAACTTCCCATAGACAGCGACCCGAGCCGGGAATCAAACTCAAGTCTCTGGCGCTGTGAGGCAGTAGTGATAATCACTGCCACTGTGCCAACCCCCATGGATCGGTAGAGGCTGGTCCCATTGTGACTTCGAGAGGGGCGTTGGATTGTTATTTGAGGGGGAATGACCTACAGAATTACAGGGAGAAGGCGAGGCAATGGGAAAAGTTGCTTTTGCAATGGCTAGCATGGGAAACGATGGGGCAAATGGCCTCAATCTGTGCTACTCTACAGTCAACCTATCTTCCTTTTAGCAGTCGCTTTGACCCGAGCTGAATAACTTCCAAAGTGTTTTGTTGTTTTCAAGAGATGTTCCAGTGGTGGAGTGGATGCTGCCTCTGCTTCCTGGGTTCAAGTCCCACTCCAGGACCTGGCAGCGAGTCAGGCTGAGTTCAGAATGTGGCCAAACAGGTTCTCCATCAATCTGTAAACCCTTCTGTGCCAGCGGAAGCGGCCACGCTTATCCCAAAACTGGAAAATCCCTTCCAGAGTCAACGGAACGTTGCATGGTCTGTGTCCCGTGATGGGGGAGATGGGAAAATTCTGCAGACACTACCAGCCCACCCATCTTTGCTACATTCTCTCCCAATTCCCTCATAGAGTCGGCAAAGTTTACAGAATGGAAACAGGCCTTTCGGCCCAACTTGTCCGTGCTGCCCTTACTTTTATCCACTAAGCTAGTCCCAATTGCCTGCATTTGACCCATTATCCCTCTATACCCATCTTACCCCTGTAACAGTCTAAATGCTTTTTAAAAGACAAAATTGTACCTACCTCTACTACTACCTCTGGCATCTTAGAACATAGAACATTACAGCACAGAACAGGCCCTTCGGCCTTCGATGTTGCGCCGACCAATATAAAAAGCAATGCCCCTCCAAACTAAACCATTCCCTTCTCTTCCATATACTTATCAACTAACCTCTTAAACGCCACCAAACTTGGCGCATCTACAACTGCTGCAGGCAGGGCATTCCACTCCCGAACCACCCTTTGGGTAAAGAACCTACCTCTGATATCCGTCCTATAACTATCACCCCTTAATTTAAAGCTGTGTCCCCTCGTGCTAGCTTTCTCCATCCTAGGAAAAAGGCTATCACTGTCCACCCTATCTAAACCTCTAATCATCTTATATGTTTCTATTAGGTCCCCTCTTAGCCGCCTCCTTTCTAACGAAAACAACCTCAAATCCCTCAGCCTCTCTTCATCAGACCTGCCCTCCATACCAGGCAACATCCTGGTAAACCTCCTCTGTACCCTCTCCAAAGCCTCCACATCTTTCTTATAATGCGGGGACCAGAACTGCACACAATACTCCAAGTGCGGCCGCACTAGAGTTTTGTACAGTTGCAACATGACGTTGCGGCTCCGAAATTCAATCCCCCTACCAATAAAAGCTAAGACTCCATATGCCTTCTTAACAACCTTCTCGACTTGACTGCCTACTTTCAGGGATCTATGCACATACACACCAAGATCCCTCTGTTCATCAAGACTACTAAGAATCCTACCATTAGCCCTATACTCTACACATTTATTATTTCTGCCATAGTGCATTACCTCACACTTTTCCACATTAAACTCCATTTGCCACCTCTCGGCCCAGCTCTGCAACTTGTCCAAGTCCCTCTGCAAACTATAACACCCCTCTTCACTATCTATCTTGTTCCAGGCACACACTCTGTGCGAAAAAAATTGCCTCTCAGGACACTTTTGTATCTCTCACCTTAAACCTGTGACCTCTAGTTCCAGACTCCCCTACCTTTGGGAAAAGATACTGACTATCCAGCTGATCTGTGTCCCTCATTATTTTATAGATCTCTATAAGATCACCTCTAAGCCTCCTACTCTCCAGAGTTAAATGTCCCAGTCTATTCAGCCTCTCCTTGTAACTCAAACCATCAAGTCCTTATTACTTTATTGAGCTCTATAGAATCATTCCTCCCCCAGCGCCTTCCTTTACATATAACATCATCACATTCCTCCACCTCTCAGCTCCTAGGAAGAGTTGTACAGTCTGAAGAACTTTAGCTCTTGTTTCTCTTCCCTCAGATGCTGCCAGAACACTGGAGCTTTTCCAGCGTTTTTTCCTTTTTTGACTCAAAGGTTCTTTCACCCCCATTTCGGAACATTCTGCCACCTTCCGTGGAACATTGCTGTTCCCTGTTTCCTCGCTCACCAATAGCCCTTCCCCGTCTATCACTTTGGATCTGTTAGGGTTATTGCCAAGGAGCTGACAACCGGGGACAACTCCCAGAGTCACTGGTCTCGACATAAGTTTATGGAGAAGGTGGTGGCCTGTGGTATTGTTACTAGATTATCAATCCAGGAATGCAGCTAATGCTCTGGGGACACGGGTTCGAATCCCGCCTCGCCAAATGGTAGAATTTGAATTCAATAAAATATATCTGGAAGTAAGAATCTGTTGATGATGGTGAAACCGTTGTCGGAAAAACCCTTCTGGTTTCCTTTAGGGAAGGAAATCTGCCGTCCTTACCCCGATCTGGCCTACATGTGACTCCAGAGCCACAGCAATGTGGTTGACTCCCAATTGCCCTCAGTCAATTAGATCCTTCACCATCCAATTGGGGTAATGAAGACCCTGCTTGCTTCCTGATTGGCCGTGGGTACGTTGGTGGAACCAATGGTGGGACAGGGCAGTTAATGGAAGTCAGTCATGTGACAAAATCAGCAGGAAAATTGGGCGGCACAATGGTTAGAACTGCTACCTCACAGCGTCAGGGACCCGGTACGATTCCCAGTTCGGGTCACTGAGTGTGCAGAGTCTGCACATTCTCCCCGTGTCTGCATGGGTTTCCTCCCACGTGCTGGTTAGGTCCATTGGCCGTGCTAAATTCTGCCTCAAAGGGGCACCGGAGTGTGGATTTTGGGGGGGGGGGGGGTGGTGGTTTCCACAGTAACTTCATTACAGTGTTAACGTAAGCCTTACTTGTGACACTAATGAATAAATATTTACCTCTCCCCCCATATCCCCCCCTCCACCACCCACTCTCCCATCTTTCCCCTGATCAAATTTGGCAACTGGAGTGCCAACCCCCCACCCCCACTACAGCTGGAGGTTCGTCTGTTGGTGCAGGAACCATTCTGAATGCGCGCGGTTGTACAATTCTAATAATCGAGGCCCGGAGTTAGCGAGCGCAGATATTTCTATGAGGGAGAAGGAGCGTGTGTGTGTTTGACTGGAGATGTCCTTCTCTGCTCAGAAGGACAGGCCGTTCTCGCTGGCGGTGGATATCGGGTGTGGCTCGGGCCAGAGCACCAGGGGACTGGCTTCTCACTTCGACAAAGTGGTTGGAGTCGATTTGAGCGAAGCCCAGATCGAAGAAGCCAGGAAGACTGATGGACCGCATAACGTCTCTTACAGGTAACCATAGCCACCGCTGGGATTTTACAGCAACTTCAAGGACTACAGCCCGGTTTCACCTCGTTGGGAATAATCGATTTTAGTTCCGGGAGATTGATCCCATTCAGGCTGATCTAGACTAATCAAAATCATAACCGTGGGAGTTCTCGACGGATTTGAATAAAACAACCAGGGTGATAACAGGAAGTGTAAATCCCAGAAATAGATACGAGGAGGTTTCGTTAGCAATGTTGGGAAAAAATTTGGGTTTGATTATGGATCATCTATGTGGGTGATAGGATGGCGCAGTGGTTAGCATCACTGCTTCACAGCACCAGGAACCCGGGTTCAATTCCGGCCTGGCTCACTGTCTGTGTAGAGTTTGCATGTTCTCCCCATATCTGCGTGGGTTTCTTCCAGGTGTTCCAGTTTCCTCCCACAATCCAAAGATGTGCAGGTTAGGTGGATTGACCATGTTAAATTGTCCCTTAATGTCCAAATATGTATAGGCTAGGTGAATTGGCCGTGCTAAATTATCCCTTAGTGTCGTAAGATGTATAGGTTAGGTGGATTAGCCATGTTAAATTGTCCGTTAGTGTCAGAGGGATTAGCAGGGTAAACACGTGGAGTTATGGAGATAGAGCCTGGGTGGGATTGTTGTTGGTGTAGACTCAATGGGCTGAATGGCTTCCTTCTGCACTGTGGGGATTCTATGATAACCAGGGGATGGTAACCTCGGATGCAGATAAGGAGTTTAACGTATTTCTGTGATATCTCTGATACGTTAGCAGTCTGTATTTCTGTGTTTGTTGATCCACTTGGCAGATTGGGACAGGCAGAGGAGCTGGAGTTTGTAGACGGTTCCGTTGACTTGGTAACTGTCGGACAGGCAGTCCATTGGTTTGATCTGCAGAAGTTTATGAAGGAGGTGGCGAGGATTCTCAAACCCCGAGGGTGTGTGGCTTTCATATTGCCTCAAACTTCCCGAACTGTGCAGTTATGCTGATTTCCCCTGGGAACCCAGCCCAGATTGTCAAAGAGATAAGCAAGGTTTGCATTTATATAGCAACTCCCACAACCTCAGCACATTCCCAAGCCAGTATAGCCACAAGTGTGGAAGCCAAATTGTACACAGCAAGATCCCACAGCCAACGACGTTGTTAACGGGCTGATTGCGATGGTGTCCTTTCTCAGGAAGCTGTCATTGGTAAAGAATTCACTCAGGATTGGCCATGAGAATACAACCTTCAACTAGATCTTTGACAAATCTCCACAAAAGGGCGCATGCTTCTGTCTATAAAAATATTACTGACACTACCTTTTAAGAGTGGAAAAAGAATGAAAGATCAAAATGTCACCCATCAAAGAAGCCTCAAATTCCCTTGGCAAATGAATCTGTTATTCCGTGTTCAAATGGGCAACTAGGCTTGGCTTAGACACCAGATAAATTGTCCCCTCTCTACCACATCAAACACTCCCAAATGGAAATTCTTCCTCCCAATTCTTAATTCACAGAATCATAGAGTCTCAGAGTACAGAAGGAGGCCATTCAGCCCATCGAGTCTGCACTGACCACAATCAAACGCACGCCTATCCCCAGAACCCAATGCATCCTAGTTAGTCCCCCTGACATTAAAACAGTCAATTTAGCCTGGCCAACCCATATCTTCGGATTGTGGGAGGAAACTGGATCACTGGGAGGAAACCCACGCAGACACAGGGAGAATGTGCAGACTTTGGACAGACGGTGGAGAACAGAATTGGAACACCTGTCCGGCAGTGGGGGAATTTCCAATGTCCCCTCCCGGCATTGGAGGAGAAGTGAACAGGCTCCACATCCCATCCATGAACATGTAAAATGAAGTCCATATGTTCGCTTGATGGGTAATCATTCAAAAAGAGGTGGGGGCCTGAGTTTGATATCTCTTCTGAACGACTGCACCTCCAACAGTGCCGCACTCCCAGGCGGAACTGCGGCGTCAGTGACAAACCTTCGCACAAAGTGTCTGCAGCCCACCTCCAACCATCTGACCCAGGGACAAGATGGCTGCCGCCTGGGCCCCATACAAGATGGTCCTGGTATAAATAGATTTCTACTCAGACAGAACATTGCTGTCAGTATCCCAATGGTATAAAAGTGAAGGAGCGTAATGTATAACACGCAATTAATTGCACAGTGGGTATTGCCCAGGCTAGAATTGCCAAAGTGGCAGGGTGGCACTGCCAGTGGGGTGTTGCCCCAAGGGGCACCACCACCCCCCTCAGGGAAATGGGCATAAAGTGGTGCTAAAATCCCGCCCCGAGCGAAGACAAAAGGCGCCTGTTGACCAGGAGATGCTGCCCCAGGTCTTGGGGAGGTGGGCTGGAGTTTACTACGGTCTTCGTTCAATTCGAGACTGGAAAATCCCGCCCAGGTTTAATGGACCTTTCCATTGTCTGCCCCTTCCTCGCCCGCTCCAATTCCCGGGGCCGGCGGGACTGTAAAATTCCAGCCTCTGATTTGGTGAGGGGCCAGTGTTCCAATGAAGCTGCTGTTACAGTAGCCTGGACTTCCAATGAAGGAAATGTATTTGATAAGCGTTGACTTTGAGCATGTTTAGAACACAATGACCCAGTGTGGTGAATCTTTCCAGTTACAGACGTTCAAAATGTTTAAACCTTACGAAGCTCCGATAACAAAATTAGTTTGGGACGAATACAGGGAAATATTTGATGCAATCACATTCCCTGACAAAGAGAGGTAAATATCTAACATATACCAAACACTAGTGCCCATTAGACCCAAAATAATTTCTTATTCTCTTGCCGGGTATGAGAAATATTATTATATCTAATATTTACTGCCATTAATCTGAAATGTAACAGATATTTGTAAGGCTGGAACTGCCACAGAGCCCTGATTTTTCCATTTTGATCGGGATCGCTAAACGCATTCAAAACACAACTTTAATAAACTTCAACAATTGAACGAGCCTCGCTCCCATTTCCGGTGAGAGGTTGACCATGTCGGAAATTGTAAAGTTGCGCTAGTTGCAAAAACCGGCGCCATTTCCCTCGCTGTTTTAAGCCTGATTTTACTGCATTTTCCCACTGCAAAATAGGTGTAAGGTCAAATTCTGCCCAATGTGTATGACTGCAGTGTTTTGGGTTATTTAAGAGTTACTCTTAAATTGCTGAATGAGATAAATGTTTAATAACGTATCAAATGCCACAGTATCGCATCTGTCCTCTCTGCATTGTCTGGTCAAATGACCATCGTGATTTAGTGCCACTCCCCGAATTTCTCCCCGCACCCACAGTGCAAAAAGAGGCCACTCGGCCCGCCGAGTTTGCACCGTCTCTCCGACAGAGCACACAAGTCCCACGTTTGTGCTTTGTCCTGATTTTAGCATTGCCTCCTCTGATGCGGAGCTGAAGACGTCTACGTCAAGACGGAGAAACCCATCTCGTGGATATTCAGATTTCTAAAATCCTTGCACGTGTATCAAAGATTCCTGAAGGAAGACCCAGAGAATGCCAAAGCCACAGTGGAATAAGTGGAACAGAGGTACAAAGCAAAACGCGCTGGAAACCGTGGCCCAAGGGCGGGATTATTCCGAGCGCGCTCATTCCCAAGACTGGAAAATCCCACCCAGAAGTCAACGGACCTTTGCATGGTCTATGTCCCACTTGCTATAAGAACAGAGAACTAGAAGCAGGAGTCGGCCATTTGGCCCCTCCAGTCTGCAATCTGGCATGGCCAATCCACCTAAAAGACACATCTTTAGCCTGCTCCGCCATTCAATAAGGTCATGGCTGATCTTCTTGTGGACTCAGCTCCACTTACCCACCCGCTCACCTTAATCCCTTCACTGTTCAAAAATCTATCTACCCTTGCCTTAAAAACATTCAATGAGGTGCCTCAACTGCTTCACTGGGCAGGGAATTCCATAGATTCACAATCCTTTGTGTGAAGAAATTCCTCCTCAACCCAGTCCTAAATCTGCTCCCTCTTATTCTGAGGCCGTGCCCCCCCCGCCCCGGTTCTAGTTTCACCCACCAGTGGAAACAATTTCCCTGCTTCTAGCTTATCTATTCCCTTCATAATCTTGTATGTTTCCATAAGGCTCCCCTCATTCTTCTGCTTCCCAATAAGTGCAGTCCCTGTCTCTCCTCATAAGCCAAATCTCTCAACTCCAGAATCAACCTCGTGAATCTCCTCTGCACCTCCTCCAAGGCCAGTAAAACTTTGAGAAACTTACTCCTTTCTCAAGTAAGGAGACCAAAACCGTACACAGTACTCCAGGTGTGGCCTCACCAGCATCTTGTGTGTTATTCCTGGGTGGGCAAGTTCTATCCTACTGTACTAAGACTCACCTCTCCACCTCCCCCCACCTCAGTCACCCCAGAACCAGGTATAAGGTCCCCCAACCCCTTCCACGTGTGTAAATGCTGGGGACTGACAGATGAATTTGATCTAATTGGTAAGCCGATAAAATTCTCTAGTACAGTTACGAACAGAGATGGACAGCATCAGTATGTCACTGTTCGAGAACAGATTGTCCCTGTTTCTTTATTATTGTCAGCCTTACGTTGACGCTGCAGTGAAATTGCTGTGAAAATCCCCTAGTCGCCACACTCCAGCGCCTGTTCGGGTACGCTGAGTGAGAATTTAGCACGGGCAATGCACCTAATCTTTCGGACTGTGGGAGAAAACTGGAGGAAATCCATGCAGACACGGGGAGAATGTGCAAACTTCACACAGGCAGTGACCCAAGCAGGGAATCAAACCCGGGCCTCTGGCACTGTGAGGCAGAGCAGTGTTAAACCACCGTGCTGCCCGTACGTGGCTATAGCTGGCTAGTCCAGCACAGTTTCTGGTCAGTGGTAGTCCCCAGGGTGTGGGTTTGATTTTCTACATGGCGCTGTGGACGATACCATACCAATCCCACTCCTGTGCCAGATCCTTACATTACAGTGATAACTTTCCAAAAGAATTGGATGAATCCTCGAAGGAGGGTTAATTTGAGGTTATGAGGTGAGAGCAGGATAGTGGGATTAATTGTTGCTCTAACAAAGGATGTGCTGAGTTGGCTGGCCTCCGGTGTGTCATGCTGAGAATCTACCCCATTTATTGTCTATCCGATGGGTCTCGCGTCACTCCAAAGTCACACTGCTTTCTACAAACAACAATACAGCATGGGAAACAGGCCCTTCGGCCCAACGAGCCCACGCCGCCATTTTAACATTGAGTGCCCTCCTTTACCTATGACCTTTGTCTACACCTATTAGGGAAGATTGAGGGAAGACTAATTTTGGGACACTTTGATACACCAATCAGCCTAAGAGCACGTTTTTTGGCATGTGGGAGGAAACCGGGATACCCGGAAAAATCCCACACAATCATGGGGAGAATGTGCCAACTCCTATAGACACAGGCCCAAATCCACGTATCTGCACAGCAATAGTGATAGGCACTGAGCTGTCATGTTGTCTATAAGTTGAGTAGAATTTAATTCTGAGGAGGAAATTTTGATTAATTTTCTCTTTCTCTCGCTCTAGACTTTTAAAAGCACTCAGAGTGTCCAGTGAGTCCCTTGTGGAATTCAGAACGAAATATTTTTGTGTCTTGGCCAGTAAACAGGAGTAAATCTGAGTGACGTTTGTAGGCCGTTTCCCAGAATCCTTCACAGCTGGCCTACACAGACTAACGTCCTCTGACTCTCCCAGCACAAGGTCTCCCTCGGAAATGGAGCCCATCTTCAAACACAGCTAAAATGAAGTGGATTGCTGGATGGTACAGCAGCTCGAGATTTTGGGAATGGTTGCTTTGTAATGAGGTTGCTTGGAAACAGTTCCCTAATAAACAACTCCTGCCCACCGGACTCTGTCTCTTGTGGTGATTGCGAGTATTGTCCGCTTACCTCTGGGTCACTTTTTATTCATTTGTGGGTGGCATGGTGGCACAGTGGGTTAGCTCTACTGCCTCACAGCGCTAGGGACCCGTGTTCGATTCCAGCCTCAGGTCACTGTCTGTGCGGAGTTTGCATGTCCTCCCCGTGTCTGCGTGAGTGCTCTGGTTTCCTGCCACACTCCAGAGTGTTGGTCAGGGTGCACTGATCATGCTAAATTCTCCCTCACTGTCCCCGAAAAGGAGTGTGGCGACTAGGGGGTTTTCACAGTAACTTCATTGCGGTGTTAATGTAAGCATGCATGTGACACTGATAAATTAACTTTAAACACGGGCGTCGCTGGCTGGGCCAGCATTTATTGCCCATCCCTAGTTGCCCTTGGAGGGCAGTTGAGAATCAACCACATTGCTCTGGAGTCACACGTAGGCCAGACTGGGGTAAGGACGGCAGATTTCCTTCCCTAAAGGACATTAGTGAACTAAATGGGGTTTTCCGACAATGGTTTCACCGTCACCAAATGATTCTTGATTCCAGATATTATTTATTAAATTCAAATTCTGCTGTAACGGGTTTCGAATCTCAGTCCCCAGAACATGAGCTGAGTTTCTGCATTACTTTCCCATAAGAACTGCTTAACAAGGGCACTGGTGGGACGGGGAGCCGGTAGCCTAGTGGTATTATCACTCGACTATTAACCCAGAAACTCAGCTCATGTTCTGGGGACTGAGATTCGAAACCCGTTACAGCAGATGGTGGAACTTGAATTCAATAAAAGATATTTGGAATTAATAATCTACTGATGACTATTGTCGATTGTCGGAAAAACCCATCTGGTTCACTGATGTCCTTTTAGGGAAGGAAATCTTCCATCTTTCCCCAGTCTGGCCTACGTGTGACTCCCAGAGCCACAGCAATGTGGTTGACTGCCCTCGGGCAATTAGAGATGTGCAATAAATGGGGTGGCACAGTGGTTAGCACAGCTACCTCACAGCGCCAGGGATCCAGCTTTGATTCCCTGCTTGGGCCACTGTCTGTGTGGAGTCTGCATTTTCTCCCCGTGTCTGCGTGGATTTTCTCCGGGTGCTCCGGTTTCCTCCCACAGTGCAAAAGACATGTTGGTCATAGCTAAATTCTCCCTCAGTGTAGCCGAACAGGCACCAGAGCGTGGCGGCTAGTGGATTTTCACAGTAACTTCATTGCAGTGTTAATGTAAGCCTTACTTGTGACTAATAAATAAAGTTTAACTTTTTCCAAATTTAATTTTATGTCCTACAAATTAATAAAGAACCTTTTGGGCTGAAGCCCTCGAATGTGGACGCCTCGGGGATGAGGGGACGTTTCGTGGTGCTTACTATATCTTGGCCAAGGGTATCTGTGAGGTTTGAGTGCCTTGGTTTCATTCGAATGGGTGTGAGGGTTAATTGGCTTAATTTGGTCCCCTTATTTGCAAAAGGATATATTGGCCTTGGAGGGAGTGCAGAGAAGATTTACCAGGCTGATATTGGAGATGAGGGGGGTTCGCTTCTGAAGAGAGATTGAGTAGATTGGGCCTGTACTCATTAGAGTTTAGAAGGTTGAGGGGTGATCTTGTAGAGATATATAAGATAATGAAGGGGCTAGATGGGGTAGAGGTAGAGAGATTCTTCCCAATTAGAAAAGAGGGCACAGCCTCAAAATGGGAGAGGGGGGCCAGTTTAGAACAGAGTTGAGGAGAAATTTCTTCTCCCAGAGGATAGCGAAGCTCTGGAATTCTCTACCCTTTGAAGTGGTGGAGGCTACCTCGTTAAATATGTTTAAGTTGCGGGTAGATAGATTTCTGACAGACAAGGGAATTAAGGGTTATGGGGAGAAAGCGGGAAAGTGGAGCTGATCCACTTCAGATCAGCCGTGATCTTATTGAATGGCGGGGCAGGCTCAAAGGGGCTGGATGGGCCGACTCCTGCTTCTATTTCTTATGCGCTGTGACGTTTATTGATTTCTTCCCCAGTGGGATGAGGAGTAATCGTGCTGACTGGATTGAGGGAGTGTGTCAGAAGTAACGAGGGGCCTTACAGAGAGCTGCATATTTCACTGTCAGAAACATTCCCACACGCGACAAGAGAATTCCTGAACCATCCAAAGACGTGACCTTCTTGATTTGATTTATTATTGTTCACATGTATTAACATTCATTGAAAGGATTTGTTTCTTGTGTGCTACACAGACAAAGCATACTGTTCATAGAGAAGGAAACAAGAGCGTGCAGAATGTAGTGTTACGGTAGGGTGTAGAGAAAGATCAACTTAATGTGAGGTAGGCCCACTCAAAAGGTCCGACAGCAGTAGGGAAGAAGCTGTTCTTGAGTCGGTTGGTACGTGACTTTTGTACCTTTTTCCTGAAAGATGGAAGAGAGAATATCCGGAGTGTGTGGATTCCTTAATGATGCCGGCTGCTTTGCCGAGACAGCGGGAAGCGTAGACAGAGTCAATGGATGGGAGGCTGGTTTGCGTGATGGATTGGGTAAAATTCACAACCTTTTATAGTTCCTTGCGAGTGGGTAGGATTGGGTGGGAGTGGATGGGAGTGGGTAGGATTGGGTGGGAGTGGATGGGAGAGGGTAGGATTGGATGGGAGTGAATGGGAGAGGGTAGGATTGGGTGGGAGTGGGTGGGAGTGGGTAGGATTGGGTGGGAGTGGGTAGGATTGGGTGGGAGTGGATGGGAGAGGGTAGGATTGGGTGGGAGGGGGTAAGATTGGCGGGAGTGAATGGGAGAGGGTAGGATTGGGTGGGAGTGGGTAGGATTGGGTGGGAGTGGGTAGGATTGGGTGGCAGTGAATGGGAGAGGGTAGGATTGGGTGGGAGTGGGTGGGAGTGGGTAGGATTGGATGGGAGTGAATGGGAGAGGGTAGGATTGGGTGGGAGTGGGTGGGAGGGTAGGATTGGGTGGGAGTGGGTAGGATTGGGTGGGAGTGGAGGGAGAGGGTAGGATGGGTGGGAGTGGGTTAGGATTGGGTGGGAGTGGGGTAGGATTGGGTGGGAGTGGATGGGAGTGAATGGGAGAGGGTAGGATGGGTGGGAGTGGGTAGGATTGGGTGGGAGTGGATGGGAGTGGGTAGGATTGGGTGGGAGTGGATGGGAGAGGGTAGGATGGGATGGGAGTGAATGGGAGAGGGTAGGATTGGGTGGGAGTGGGTGGGAGTGGATGAGAGTGGGTGGGAGTGGATGGAAATAGATGGGAGTGGATGGGAGTGGGTGGGAGTTGGTAACCTTGTGAATTACCAGCAATTTCTTGTGATTGGACTGAAAATTTCTTTAAAGGACCCCCCCCGACCCTTCACACCACCCCCCCCCCTCCCAAGTTGACCTGTATCACATGTAGTTTATGGACAGGCTGAGATGGGTGGGTCTGACTGTCTGAACAAGAAAATGGTGTCAGGGGCTCCTGTTCAGTTCAACCCTGTTTAGATCCACAGCCTTCCCGAAGGGAAAGTGCTTGCATTGAAATAGTGCCTTTTGCAATCTTGGGGATGGCTCAAAGTCCAATATTTAATGGGTTGTCACTACTAGTGAGAGCCACAGCCTGTGAATGAACTTATGAAGTATTGTTAATATTCCTTCTGGTTTGGCACAGTCTCTTAGATCTGATACTCGAGATCTGGACGGATATCCAGAGCAGGGCTGAAGAGATAGTATATTGTTCGATGTAGCTGTTATAGCTCAGTCATGAACATGGGAACAGAAGGCGGCCATTCGGCCCCTGGAGTCTGTTCCTCCAGTCAGTAAGATCAAATCCCATCTGCGACCTAACCTCCCATCCCTTCCACCTCTGCTCAATTAAATTCTGACTAAATTCAAATCAGAAATTGATTTTAACTTGATTTAATTTATTATTGTCGCATGTATTAGTATACAGTGAAAAGTGTTGTTTCTTGTGCGCTATTCTGTTCAAAGGAAAGGAGAAGAGAGAGTGCAGAATGTAGTCATAGCTTGGGTGTGGAGAAAAATCGACTTAGCGCGAGGTAGGCCCATTCAAAAGACTGATGGCAGCGAGGGAGAAGCTGTTCTTGAGTCGGTTGGTAAGTGACCTCAGACTTTTGCAACTTTTTCCCCATGGATGAAGGTGGAAGAGAGAATATCCGGGGTGTGTGGGATCCTTAATGATGCTGGCTGCTTTGCCAAGGCAGTGGGAAGTGTAGATGGAGTCACTGGATGGGAGGCTGGTTTGTGTGATGGATTGAGAACTTCCAACCATTTACTGTTTTACAATTAGAACTCATCCTCATTGGAGATTAGTGTGTAAAATTAAAGCTAAAAGATTGGGGGCAGTTTATTGAGATGGATGGAAAACTGATTGGCAGACAAGGATCAAAGTTTTCCTATACTCTCCCCCTCTCCCCCAAAGTTGGAAAAACCCTGTCCATGGTCAACAAATCTTCACATGGTCTGCCTCCTGCCACCCCCTGCCCCAACCCCCCCCCCACAACACACCCACTTTACTTCCATGGCAGGTGGGATGGGGAAATTCTACCAAAAAGTAGAAATAGGCTTGTCTTTTCCCAAGTGTCAGGCTCTGACTATTGCCAACCACAGGGATCGGGACTCCAGCTATTCGCTATGTTCGTATATCAATGATTTGGATGCAGGAACTATGTGTAATATCTCCAACTTTACAGATGACACTAATCTGGGTGGGAGGGTGAGCTGTGAGGAGGACGCAGAGAGGGTTCAGTGTGATTGAGATAAGTTGAGGGAGTGGGAAATGCATGGCAGGTGCAGTTTCAGATAAAGATAAATTATCCACTTTGGAAGAAAAAAACAGGTAAACAGGTTATCTGATTGGTTAGAAATTAAGATAATGGTGTATGCACCGAGACCTGGGTGTCCTTGTAAGCCAGTCACTGAAGATAATCATGCAGGATTAATGCATATGTGTTGATGTTAGTGCATGTACTGGGATTAGCCTGTGTTCTGGGATTAGGGGGTGTGTGTGTGTGTGTGTGTGTGGTGTGTGTGTGTGTGTGTGTGTGTTGTGTGTGTGTGTGTGTGTGTGTGTGTGTGTGTGTGTTGGTGTGTGTGTGTGTGAGAGAGAGAGCTAGGACAAAGTATGTATATGTTGGGATGAATGTGTGTGTCCTGGGATGTGTGTGTGTTGGGATTATTGCCTGTCTGCTGGGATTATTGTGTGTGCACTGGGACGTGTGTGTGTGTGTGCTGGAGTCTCTCTCTCTGTCTGTGCTGGGATTAGTGCGTGACTGTTGGGATAGTGTGTGTGTGTGTGCTGGAGTCTGTGCTGGGATGAGTGTGTCTGTGTTGGAATTTGTGTGTGTGTGCTGAGATCTCTCTCTGTGTGTTGGGATTAGTGTGTGTATGTGCTGGGGTCTGTGCTGGGATGAGTATGTGTGTGTGTGTACTGGGGTCTCTCTCTCTGTGCTGGGATGAGTGTGTGATTGTGTGTGTACTGGGGTCTCTGTGTACTGGGATGAGTGTGTGTTTGTGCTGGGGTCTCTCTCTCTCTGTGCGGGATTGTGTGTGTGTGTCTGTGTGTGTGTGTGTACTGGGATCTCTCTCTCTGTGCTGGGATGAGTGTGTGTTTGTGCTGGGGTCTGTACTGGGATGAGTGTGTGTGTGTATATGTGTAGTGGGGTCGCACTCTGTATGTGTGTGTATACTGGGTCTCTCTCTCTCTCTCTCTCTCTGTGCTGGGATGAGTGTGTGTGTATGTGTGTACTGGGGTCTGTGTGCTGGGATGAGTGTATGTACTGGCTCTCTGTGTGCTGGGATGTGTGTGTGTGTGTGTGTGTGTGTGTACTGGGTCTCTCTTTCTCTCTGTGTGTGCTGGGATGAGTGTGCGTACTGGCTCTCTGTGTGCTGGGATGTGTGTGTGTGTACTGAGTTTCTCTCTCTCTCTCTCTCTGTGCTGGGATGAATGTGTGTGTGTGTGTGTGTGTGTGTGTGTACTGGGGTCTCTCTCTCTCTCTCTGTGCTGGGATGAGTGTGTATACTGGCTCTCTGTGTGCTGGGATGTGGTGTGTGTGTGTGTATACTGGGTCTCTCTCTCTCTCTCTCTGTACTGGGATGAGTGTGTGTGTGTACTGGGTCTCTCTCTCTGTCTGTGCTGGGATGTGTATGTGTGTGTGTGTGTGTACCGGGTCTCTCTCTGTGTGCTGGATGAGTGTGTGTGTGTGTGTGTACTGGGTCTCTCTCTCTCTCTCTGTACTGGGATGAGTGTGTGTGTGCTGGGGTCTCTGTGCTGGGATGAGTGTGTTTACTGGCTCTCTGTGTGCTGTGGTGTGTGATGTGGTGTGTGTGTGTGTGTACTGGGTCTCTCTCTGTGTGCTGGGATGAGTGTGTGTGTGTGTGTGTGTGTGTACTGGGTCTCTCTCTCTCTGTGCTGGGATGTGTTTGTGTGTGTGTACTGGGTCTCTCTCTCTCTGTGCTGGGATGTGTGTGTGTGTGTGTACTGGGTCTCTCTCTCTCTGTGCTGGGATGTGTGTGTGTGTGTGTACTGGGTCTCTCTCTCTCTGTGCTGGGATGTGTGTGTGTGTGTGTACTGGGTCTCTCTCTCTCTGTGCTGGGATGGTGTGTGGTGTGTGTGTACTGGATCTCTCTCTCTCTCTCTCTCTGTGCTGGGATGAGTGTGGTGTGTGTGTGTGTGTGTGAATGGGTCTCTCTCTCTGTGCTGGGATGTGTGTGTGTGTGTGTGTGTGTGTACTGGGTCTCTCTCTCTGTGCTGGGATGTGTGTGTGTGTGTGTGTGTGTACTGGGTCTCTCTCTCTGTGCTGGATGTGTGGTGTGTGGTGGTGTGTGTGTACTGGGTCTCTCTCTCTCTGTGCTGGGATGTGTGTGTGTGTGTGTACTGGGTCTCTCTCTCTTGTGCTGGTGTGTTGGTTGTGTTGGTCTCTCTCTCTCTGTGCTGGGATGAGCGTGTGTGGTACTGGTCTCTCTCTCTCTCTCTCTGTGCTGGGTGGTGTGGTGTGTGTGTTATGGGTCTCTCTCTCTCTCTGTGCTGGAGGTGTGTGTGTGTGTGTACTGGGTCTCTCTCTGTGCTGGGATGAGTGTGTGCGTGTGTGTACTGGATCTCTCTCTCTCTCTCTCTCTGTGCTGGGATTGGTGTGTGTGTGTACTGGGTCTCTCTCTCTATGCTGGGATGTGTATGTACTGGGTCTCTCTGTGTGCTGGGATGAGTGAGTGTGTGTGTACTGGGTCTCTCTCTCTCTATGCTGGGATTTGTGTGTGTACTGGGTCTCTCTCTTTGTGCTGGGGTGTGTGTCTGTGTGTACTGGGTCTCTCTCTCTCTGTGCTGGGATTTGTGTGTGTACTGGGTCTCTCTCTTTGTGCTGGGGTGTGTGTCTGTGTGTACTGGGTCTCTCTCTCTCTCTGTGTGCTGGGATGTGTGTGTGTGTACTGGGTCTCTCTCTCTGTGCTGGGGTGTGTGTGTGTGTGTACTGGTCTCTCTGTGCTGGGATGTGTGTGTGTGGTGATGGGTCTCTCTGTGCTGGGATGTGGTTGTGTGTGTACTGGGTCTCTCTGTGCTGGAGTGTGTGTGTGTGTGTACTGCTGGTTCTCTGTGCTGGGATGTGTGTGTGTGTGTGTGTACTGGGTCTCTCTGTGCTGGGGATGTGTGTGTGTGTGTGTGTACTGGGTCTCTCTCTCTCTGTACTGGGATGTGTTTGTGTGTGTGTACTGGGTCTCTCTCTCTCTGTGCTGGGATGTGTGTGTGTGTGTGTACTGGGTCTCTCTCTCTCTGTGCTGGGATGTGTGTGTGTGTGTGTACTGGGTCTCTCTCTCTCTGTACTGGGATGTGTGTGTACTGGGTCTCTCTCTCTCTGTACTGGGATGTGTTTGTGTGTGTGTACTGGGTCTCTCTCTCTCTGTACTGGGATGTGTTTGTGTGTGTGTACTGGGTCTCTCTCTCTCTGTACTGGGATGTGTTTGTGTGTGTGTACTGGGTCTCTCTCTCTCTGTACTGGGATGTGTTTGTGTGTGTGTACTGGGTCTCTCTCTCTCTGTACTGGGATGTGTTTGTGTGTGTGTACTGGGTCTCTCTCTCTCTGTACTGGGATGTGTTTGTGTGTGTGTACTGGGTCTCTCTCTCTCTGTACTGGGATGTGTTTGTGTGTGTGTACTGGGTCTCTCTCTCTCTGTACTGGGATGTGTGTGTACTGGGTCGCTCTCTCTCTGTACTGGGATGTGTGTGTGCTGGTTTAGTGGATAGCCGGATTGAGTCATGTGGATATTTATTGCTCTCAGACACTCAGAGAGAGAGAGAGAGGCAGAGCTGTCCCAGTCTCTGCGCTGACACAGGGATACTGGCGAGCAGGGATGCTCCGCTATATTTTGGAATCAGGGACCCCTCCAGCCAGCCAGCCACTGCGGAATGAAGACTCTGAGACAGGCTGCCGCAGACACTCTGAGCCGCTTAGGTAAGTGTGCAGCGACCGCCTTGAATTTCCCAGTCCCTCTCTCCCCCCTGGAGCCACCCAGGCCGGGCCAGCTCCCAGATACAGACCGGCAGCACTGGCTATACACTGGCTAAACACTGGCTATTCACTGGCAGCACTGGCTAGCAAGTTGTTAACCCTTTGGTGTCAAGGGGCAGGTTGGTCTTTGAGGATCTGAGTGCAGCAAGGAGCAGTTTTGCAGAGACAGGCCAGCTCTGATATCTCTGCCCTCAGCCCAGGGTAGGTCTGAAACACATTGCTGCTGCTGATCGCTACTCTCCCACCCGCTGGAATTGTGTTTGTGTGTATCCATACCAGTGTGTATATTTTTATGTGTCTATGTGCGTTTCCACGTGTATTTTTGTGTGTCTGTGGACGTGTTTATGTGTGTCTCTCTATGACTATGTGCCTGACAGTGTGTTTATCTGTGTGTCTGTGTGTGTGTGTGCCTGTAAGTGTCTATATCCCTGTGGTTCATGTGCCTGTGTGTGTGTGTATGATTGAATGTGTGTGCCTGTGTGTCTCTGTGAATGCATGTGCAAGTGAGTACATGCGTGAATCAGTGCATGAGTGTATGTACGTGTGTGTGCATGTGAGTGTACGTGTGTGTGTGCATGTGAGTGTACATGTGTGTGTGTGCATGTGAGTGTACATGTGTGTGTGTGCATGTGAGTGTACATGTGTGTGTGTGCATGTGTGTACATGTGTGTGTGCATGTGAGTGTACGTGTGTGTGTGCACGTGTGTGTGCACGCGTGTGTGCACACGTGTCTGTGCGCACGTGTGAGTGAACGTGTGCATGTGTGAGTGTACATGTGTGAGTGTATGTGTGTGTGCATGTGTGAGTGTGTGTGTGTGTGCATGTGTGTAGTGTACGTGTGTGTGCATGTGTGTGTGTGTGTGCGTGTGTGTGTGTGTGTGTACGTGTGTGTGTGCATGTGTGAGTGTACGTGTGTGGTGTGTGTGAGTGTGTGTGTGCATGTGGTGTGTGTGTGTGTGTGTGTGTGTGTGTGTGTGTGTGCTGTGTGTGAGTGTGTGTGTGCATGTGTGTGAGTGTGTGTGTGTGCATGTGTGAGTGTGTGTGCATGTGTGAGAGTATCTGTGTGTGTGCATGTGTGAGAGTGTGTGTGTGCATGTGTGAGTGTGTGTGTGCATGTGTGAGAGTGTGTGTGTGTGGTGTGTGAGTGTGAGTGTGTGTGTGAGTGTGTGATGTGTGCGTGTGTGAGTGTGCGTGTTGTGTGCATGTGTGTGTGTGTGTGTGTGTGTGAGAGAGTGTGTGTGTTTGATGGTGAATGTGTGTGTGTGTGTTTGCATGTGTGAGTGTGTGTGTGTAGTGTGAGTGTGTGTGTGTGTGTGTGTGTGAGTGTGTGTGTGTGTGTGAGGTGTGTGTGTGATGTGTGAGTGTACGTGTGTGTGTGTGATGTGTGAGTGTGTGTGTGTGTGTGTATGAGTAGAGTGTGTGTGTGCATGTTTGAGTGTGTGTGTGTGTGTGTGTGTGTGTGTGTGTGTGTGAGTGTATGTGAGCGAGTGTGTGTGTGTGTGAGAGTGTGTGTGTGTGTGTGTGTGAGAGAGAGTGTATGTGTGAGAGAGTGTGTGTGTGAGAGTGTGTGTGAGAGAGTGTTTGTGTGTGAGAGAGTGAGTGTGTGAGAGAGAGTGTGAGAGAGAGTGTATGTGTGAGAGAGGGAGTGTGAGAGAATGTGTGTTTGAGAGAGTGTATGTGTGAGAAAGAGTGAGAGAAAGTGTGTGTGTGTGAGAGAGTGTGTGAGAGATTGTGTGTGAGGGAGTGTATTTTTGTGTGTGTGTGTATGTGAGAGTGTATGTAAGTGAGTGTATTTTTGTGAGTGAGTGTGTGTGTGTGTGTGAGAGTGTATGTAAGTGAGTGTATTTTTGTGTTGAGTGAGTGTGTGTGAGTGTGATGTTGGGGTGTATATTTTGTGTGTGTGTGGTGTGAGTGTGTGTGTGTGAGAGTGTATGTAAGTGAGTGTATTTTTGTGAGTGAGTGTGTGTGTGTGTGTGTGTGAGAGTGTATGTAAGTGAGTGTATTTTTGTGAGTGAGTGTGTGTGTGTGTGTGTGTGAGAGTGTATGTAAGTGAGTGTATTTTTGTGAGTGAGTGTGTGTGTGTGTATGTGAGAGTGTTATGTAAGTGAGTGTATTTTGTGTGAGTGTGTTGTGTGTATGTGAGAGTGTATGTAAGTGAGTGTATTTTTGTGTGTGAGTGTGTGTGTGTGAGTGTATGTAAGTGAGTGTATTTTTGTGAGTGAGTGAGTGTGTGTGTGTATGTGAGAGTGTATGTAAGTGAGTGTATTTTTGTGTGTGAGTGTGTGTGTGTATGTGAGTGTGTGTGTGTGGGGGGGGTGTTTTTTCTTGTATTTTGTGTGTGTGTGTTGTGAGTGTGTGGCGCTTGTGTGAGAGTGTATGTAATGAGGGATTTTTGGAGTGAGTTGAGTGTGTGTGTGTGTGTGAGATGTGTATGTAAGTGAGTGTATTTTGTGATGTGTGTGTGTGAGTGTATGTAAGTGAGTGTATTTTTGTGAGTGAGTGAGTGTGTGTGTGTGTATGTAAGTGAGTGTATTTTTGTGTGTGAGTGTGTGTGTGTGTGTGAGAGTGTATGTGAGTGTATTTTTGTGAGTGAGTGTGTGTGTGTGAAAGTGTATTAGATGAGTGGTATGTTTGTGAGTGAGTGTGTGGTGTGTGTTTATGTGAGAGTGTTATGTAAGTGAGTGGTATTTTTTGTGTGTGGAGTGAGTGTGTGTGTTGTGTGTGAGTGTATTTTTGTGTGTGTGTGTGTGTGTGTAGTAATGTGTGTATTTTGTGTGGAGTGAGTGTGTGTGTGTGTGTGAGATTGTTGTAATGAGTGTATTTTTGTGAGTGAGTGTGTGGTGTGTGTGTGTGTGTGAGAGTGTATGTAAGTGAGTGTATTTTTGTGTGAGTGTGTGTGTGTGTGTATGTAAGTGAGTGTATTTTTGTGAGTGAGTGTGTGTGTGTGTGTAATGTGTGAGTGTATTTTTGTGAGTGAGTGAGTTGTGTGTGTGTATTTGTGGTATGTAAGTGAGTGTATTTTGTGAGTGAGTGTGTGTGTGTGTGTTGTGAGAGTGTATGTAAGTGAGTGTATTTTTGTGTGTGAGTGTGTGTGTGTGAGTGTATGTAAGTGAGTGTATTTTTGTGAGTGAGTGAGTGTGTGTGTGTATGTGAGAGTGTATGTAAGTGAGTGTATTTTTGTGTGTGAGTGTGTGTGTGTATGTGAGAGTGTATGTAAGTGAGTGTATTTTTGTGTGTGTGTGTATGTGAGAGTGTATGTAAGTGAGTGTATTTTTGTGTGTGAGTGTGTGTGTGTGAGTGTATGTAAGTGAGTGTATTTTTGTGAGTGAGTGAGTGTGTGTGTGTATGTGAGAGTGTATGTAAGTGAGTGTATTTTTGTGTGTGAGTGTGTGTGTGTATGTGAGAGTGTATGTAAGTGAGTGTATTTTTGTGTGTGTGTGTATGTGAGAGTGTATGTAAGTGAGGTGTATTTTTGTGAGTGAGTGTGGTGTGTGTGTGAGTGTTGTAGTGAGTGTATTTTTTGTGTGTGGTGTGTGTGTGTATGTGAGGTGTATGTAAGTGAGTGTATTTTTGTGTGTGTGGTGTTTGAGAGGTGTATGTAAGTGAGTGTATTTTTGTGAGTGAGTGTGTGTGTGTGTGTGAGAGTGTATGTAAGTGAGTGTATTTTTGTGAGTGAGTGTGTGTGTGTGTGTGTGGAGTGTATGTAAGTGAGTGTATTTTTGTGTGTGTGTGTTGTGAGAGTGTATGTAAGTGAGTGTATTTTTGTGAGTGAGTGTGTGTGTGTGTGTGAGAGTGTATGTAAGTGAGTGTATTTTTGTGAGTGAGTGTGTGTGTGTGTATGTGAGAGTGTATGTAAGTGAGTGTATTTTTGTGATGAGTGAGTGTGTGTGTGTGTATGTAAGTGAGTGTATTTTTGTGGTGAGTGTGTGTGTGTGTGTGAAGTGTATGTAAGTGAGTGTATTTTTGTGAGTGAGTGTGGTGTGTGTTGGTGAGAGTGTATGTAAGTGAGTGTATTTTTGTGAGTGAGTGTGTGTGTGTGTGTATGTGGAGTGTATTAAGTGAGTGTATTTTTTGTGAGTGAGTTGTGTGTGGTGTGTGAGAGTGTATGTAAGTGAGTGTTTTTGAGTGATGTGTGTGTGTGTTGTGTGAGAGTGTATGTAAGTGATGGTATTTTTTGTGATGAGTGTGTGTGTGTGTATTGGTGTATGTAAGTGATGTATTTTTGTGGAGTGAGTGTGTGTGTTGTGATGTAAGTGGTGTATTTGTGAGTGAGTGAGTGTGTGTGTGTGTGTGAGTGTATGTAAGTGAGTGTATTTTGTGTGTGAGTGAGTGTGTGTGAGTGTGTGTGTGTGTGTGGAGTGTATTTTTTGTGTGTGAGTGTGTGTGTGTGTGTGAGAGTGTATGTAAGTGAGTGTTTTTTGTGAGTGAGTGTGTTGTGTGTGGGGGGGGGGGGGAAGCTAATCAGAGCTCGTTATCAAATTGAAGTTCATAAGTTCATAAGAACAGAATTAGGCCATTCAGCCCATCGAGCCCACTGTGCCATTCGATCATGTCCGATATTCTCCTCATCCCCCCCCTTCCTGCCTTCTCCCCCTAACCCTTCAGCCCATAGACAGATTTTTAATTGGCAAACTCCTCCTTAAATTTACTCACTGTCCCGGCATCCACCGCACTTTGGGGGAGCGAATTCCACAGATTCTCAACCCTTTGGGAGAAGTAGTTTTTCCCCGACTGTGTTTTAAATTTGCTGCCCCTTTTCCGAGACTGTGACCTCTCATCCCAGAATGTCCCACAAGAGGAAGCATCCGCTCCATGTCTACTTTATCCAAACCTTTTATCATCTTGTATACCTCAATCTGATCCTCCCTCTGAATTCCAGAGAGTGTCGGCCTAAACTGTTCAATCTCTCTTCATACGACAAACCCTCCCATCTCTGGAATCAATCTATTGAACCTCCTCTGAACTGCCTCCAATACCACTACATCTTTCCTCAAGGGGACCAAAGCTGTGCACAATACTCCAGATGGAGCCTCACCAATGCCTTGGAGAGTTGCCACTATAGAAGTCTTTGGTGAGAAGGAGTTTTTATGTGGTGAATTCTAAGCTGGCTGGAGTTTGTTCATTTTGCCGTTTGGTGTTGTTAGGGATCCATTGAACCTCTAGCTGACCATGTTAGAGTCAGCTGATAAACTGGCCAATGCAGGGCGAGGAGGCATCACAGGGAACAGCAGGAGGCCATTCAGCCCCTCGGGCCCTGTGCTATGAGGTCACTTCTGACATCCTAACTCCATGTCACAGAACAAAGAGATCGAGAGGTACGTGTTCATTGCTCCTTGAAAGTGGAGTCACAGGCGGACAGAGTGGTGAAGAATGTATTCATCATGCTTGGTTTCATTGGTTAGAATATTGAATACGGGAGTTGGGACGTCTTGTTGAAGTTGTACAAAACATCGATAAGACCACACTTGGAATAATGTGTACAGTTCTGGTCATTCTATTATAGAAAGGATATTATTAAACTAGAAAGAGAGTTGAAGATATTTATTAGGATGCTACCGGTGTTTGATGGTTTGAGTTATAAGGAGAGGCTGGATAGACTGGGACTTTTTTCTCTTGAGCTTAGAAGGCTAAGGGGCGATCTTATAGAGATCTACAAAATAATGAGGGGCATTGATCAGTTAGGTAGTCAATATCTTTTCCCAAAGGTAGGGGAGTTTAAAACTAGAAGGGATAGGTTTAAGGTCAGAGGGGAGAGATACAAAAGTGTCCAGAGGGGCAATTTTTTCACACAAAGGGTGGTGAGTGTCTGGAACAAGCTGCCAGAGGTAGTAATAGAGGCGATTACAATTTTGTCTTTTAAAAGCATTTAGACAATTATATGGGTACAATTGAGTGTGGAGGCATATGGGCCAAATAGAGGCAATTGGGGCTATCTTAGGGGTTTAAAAAAGGGTAGCATAGACAAAAACATAGAACATAAAACCCTACAGTGCAGAAAGAGACCCTTCGGCCCATCAAGTCTGCACCAAACACAATCCTATCCAGACCCTACCCCCGCATGAAATATAGGGCTAATGGAAGGACCCTTAATAGTGTTGTCGAGCAGAGGGATCTTGGGGTACAAGTACATAGCTCTTTGAAAGTTGGCACCCAGGTTGATAAAGTTGTTAAGAAGGCGTACGGTGTGTTAGCTTTTATTGGTAGAGGGATTGAATTTAGGAGCCGTGAGGTTATGTTACAACTGTACAAAACTCTGGTGCGGCCGCACTTGGAGTATTGCGTACAGTTCTGGTCGCCGCATTATAAGAAAGATGTGGAAGCATTGGAAAGGGTGCAGAGGAGGTTTACCAGGATGTTGCCTGGTATGGTGGGAAGGCCTTATGAGGAAAGGCTGAGGGACCTGAGGTTATTTTCATTAGAGAGAAGAAGGTTACGCGGTGACCTAATTGAGGCGTATAAGATGATCAAGGGATTGGATAGGGTGGATAGTGAGAGCCTTTTTCCTCGGATGGTGATGACCAACACGAGGGGACATAACTTTAAATTAAGAGGTGGTAGTTATAGGACGGATGTCAGAGGCAGGTTCTTTACACAGAGGGTGGTGAGGGCGTGGAATGCCCTGCCTGCAGCAGTTGTGGACTCGCCTACTTTGGGGGCATTCAAATGTTCGGTGGATAGGAATATGGATGATATTGGAATAGTTTAGGTTAGAGGGTCCACTGGCCGGCGCAACATCGAGAGCCGAAGGGCCTTTACTGCGCTGTAATGTTCTATGTTCTATATCCTTACACATTATACCCACCAATCCCTCTAACCTACTCATCCTTGGACACTAAGGGGCAATTTCTTAGCATGGCCAAATCAACCTAATCTGCACATCTTTGGACTGTGGGAGGAAACTGGAGTAGCCAAAGGAAACCCACGCAGACACGAGGAGAATGTGCAAACTCCACTCAGACAGTGACCCGAGCTCGGAATCGAACCCAGGACCCTGGAGCTGTAAAGCAGCAGTGCTAACTACCGTGCCACCCAAGTTGGGCTGAAGGGCCTGTTTCCGTATCGTAAACCTCTGTAACTCTTATGATTCCCAGCTTGAGATTTTCAATGGACCCCAAGCTTTTGTTTCTGGGGTTGGGGGGGGGGGGGAGCGAATTCCAGATTTCCACTTCCCTTCGTGTGACACAGACAACACCCCCTCCTTCCCCCCCCCACCCACGTTGGATTCACACCCTACCCCCACTCCCAACCAAACTAGAGAGAGAGGCCGGAACTTCCCCATCCCACCCGCCATGAGAATTGTAGCAGGGGTGGGAGGGGGTCGGGCCATGCAGAGGCCCAGTGACTTTGGGTAGAAACATTAGCCTGTCGACTCTCCCTCGCTCCAACCCATCGAAAACTTTAATCATCTTAAACACCCCAATCAGACCACCCCTCATTTTATTTTACCCTTTTGTGCTGGGCCAGCATTTCTTGCTCCATCCCTAATTGCCCCTTGAACTGAGTGTCTCGCTCAGATATTTCAGAGGACAGTTAAGAGTCACCCACATTGCTGCGGCCCAGAAGTCAAATGTAGGCCAGGCTGGGTAAGGATGGCAGATTTCCTTCCCTGAAGGGACATTAGTGACCCAGATGGGTTTTTATCTGATTTGTTTTGATTTTATTATTGTCACACAGTATTATTGACAATAATACTGGTATGCTGGTAATACTGGTTGTTTCTTGCGCGCTACACAGACAAAGCATACCATTCATACAGAAGGAAAGGGGACAGTGCAGAATGTAGTGTTACAGTCATTGCTAGGGTGTAGGAGAATTTAATGCAAGGTAGGGCCATTCAAAAGTTTAACAGCAGCAGAGAAGAAACTGTCCTTGAGTTGGTATTCAGACTTTTCTCTTTGCAAAAGGAGAAGGTGGAAGAGAGGATGTCCGGGATGTGTGGGGTCCTTAATTATGCTGCTGCTTTGCTGAGGCAGCGGGAAGTGTAGACAGAGTCAATGAATGGGAGGCTGGTCTGCATGATGGACTGGGCTTTGTTCATAATCCTTTTGTAGTTTTTTTTTATTAAGCAACACAGCACGGGAAACAGGCCCTTCGGCCCAACGAGCCCGCGCCACCGTAATACCAAATCATTATCCTATTTTAATATTCCTATATAATAATATATATATTAATCCTAATTTGGAAAATTTTCACCATAGGGACAATTTGTTACCCAATCAGCCTAAGAGCGAATTTTTGGGTTGTGGGAGGAAACCGGAGTGCCCGGAGAAAACCCACGCAACCACGGGGAGAACGCGCAAACTCCCGCAGACACCGGCCCAATTCCAAGTGTCTGCACAGCCACATCGATAGTCTCTGAGCTGTCATGGTGCCCTTCAGGTGGTCCACATAAAGCACTCATATACGACATGAGGTACCAGGCAACCCATGAATCAACATCCAAGAGCTGTACCCGCACCACCTGCCGAATGCGTGCTCAAATTATGGACCGAATTACCTGTGGAAAAAAGCCGTAGCTAAACAGTCCTAATATATCCCTCTATCTGCATACCGCTCATGTGGCTGTCCAAGAGACCCTTAAACAGCCCCAGCGTGCCTGCTCCCACCACCTTACTCGGCAGTGCATTCCACACCCCCACTACCCTTTGTGTGAAAAACTGCCCTCTAATATTCGTCCTATACATAGCCCCCCTCACCCTATGGCCATGACCTCTCGTCCTATCCATTTCTAAAGGTGGAAAAAGTTTACCTCCATTTACTCTATCTATACCCCTTATAATCTTATACACCTCTATGAGATCCCCTCTAAGCCGACGTCTTTCAAGGGAAAACAACCCCAGTCTATCTAATCGTTCCTCATAGGACAGTCCTTCCATACCAGGCAGCATCCTGGTAAACCTCCTCTGCACTCTCTCCAAGGACTCCACATCCTTCCGATAGTACGGAGACCAGAACTGGGCGCAGTATTCCAAGTGAGGCCTAACCAAAGTTGTATACAACTGCAACATCAAACTCCTACTCTTATATTCTATACCCTTTTCTATGAAAGCTAACATACTATACGCCTTCTTTGTCACCTTCTCCACCTGTGAGGACACCTTCAGAGACTTGTGAACCTGCACCCCCAAGTCTCTCTGCGTCTCTATGCTCCTTATAGTTTTACCTTTTATCCTATAATTCTCTTCTACATTTTTCCGGCCAAAATGCATCACCTCGCATTTTTCCGGATTAAATTCCATTTGCCATCTATCTGCCCAATCTACCAACCTGTCTATGTCCTGTTGTATTGCCTGACACTGCTCTTCTGTACCCGCCAATCCAAGCATCTTGGTGTCATCAGCAAATTTGCTGATCTCACCACCTACCCCTACTTCCAAGTCGTTTATGTAGACCACAAATAGAAGAGGACCTAGTACTGAGCCTTGTGGCACTCCACTAGTGACAGGCTTCCAGCTGGAAAAAGAGCCTTCCACTACTACCCTCTGTCTCCTCCTTCCGAGCCAGTTTTCGACCCATCTACATACCCGACCCTGTATCCCATGCGCCTTCACCTTCTCTATCAGTCTACCATGAGGAACCTTGTCAAACGCCTTACTGAAATCCATGTAGACGACATCAACAGCCTGTCCTTCATCAACTGTTTTTGTCACTTCTTCAAAAAATTCCACCAGATTCGTAAGACAAGACTTCCCCTTGACGAAGCCATGCTGCGTATCCCTGATCAGATCGCAGCGCTCCAGATGCTCATACATCCTGTCCCTAAGGATCCTCTCCATTAGCTTACCTATAACTGAAGTCAAGCTCACCGGCCTATAGTTCCCTGGGTGATCCCTCTGACCTTTTTTAAACAACGGTACTACGTTTGCTATCCTCCAGTCCTCTGGGACCTCACCTGTGTCCAAGGAAGAGACAAAGATTTGCGTCAGAGGCCCAGCCAAGTCTTCCCTCAACTCCCTTAGCAGCCTGGGGTAAATGCCATCAGGCCCCGGAGCTTTATATGTCTTTAAGCTGCCTAACAGCCCCAACACCTCTTTCCTCGTAATCCTTATTTCCCTCAACCAATCCTCAACTTTGTCAACATCAGGCACAGACATCTGTCCAGTCTCCTGCGTGAATACCGACGCAAAGTATTCATTCAGGATCTCCCCCATTCCCTCAGGCTCTAAGCATAGATCCCCTCCACTGTCCCTAAGAGGTCCAATCTTGCCTCTAACCATCCTTTTGCTCCTTACATAGGTGTAAAATGCCTTTGGATTTTCTTGCGATCTTGGGCAGGATCCCATACCGAGCTGTGATACAACCAGAAAGGATGCTTTCTGTGGTGCATCTGTAAATTTTACGACAATCGACAATGGTTTCATGGTCGTCATTAGACTTTTAATCCCAGATGTTTATTGAATTTGCCTCCACCACCACCGACGGCAGCCGATTCCACTCACCCACCACCCTCTGAGTGAAAAACTTACTCCCCGGCACCTGTGTCCTCTTGTGGCAGCTATTTCAGCCCTGGGAAATAGCCTCCGAGAACCACCCTATCTATTCCTCTTATACACCTCTATCAGGTCACCTCTCAACCTTTGTCTCTCCAATGAGAAAAGACCGAGCTCTTTCAACCTATCCTCATGAGGCATGCCTCCCAATCCAGGCAACATCCTTGTAAATCTCCTCTGCACCCTTTCAATAGCTTCCGCATCCTTCCTGTAATGAGGCGACCAGAACTGCGCACAGTATTCCAAGTGGGATCTGACAAGGATCTTATAAAGTTGCAGCATTACCTCCCGACTCCTAAACTCAATCCCTCGATTAGTGAAGGCTAGCACACCATATACCTTCTTAACCGCATTCTCCACTTGTGAGGCCAATTTGAGAGTCCTACGGACCTAGGCCCCAAGCTCCTTCTGATCCTCTACAATGCTAAGACTCCTACCTTTGATGTTATTATCCCAGAGCTCGAGGGAGGGGTTGGGAGGTGGGGGGGTGGATTCTGGAAGGAGAAACATCTCGCAGTGCGGAGCGAGGGAGGTCACCATGGTAACCACAGAAGTGTTTCCATGGCAAATGCCTCCTTCTGCAGGATGTGTGTGTGTGTGTGTGTGTGTTGGCACTTCACGCTATAAAGGGCCATCCTTGGAATGGAAAGCCCTTCAGTTGTTGTGTGGTTTTGTGATGAGATTTAAACAAAGCCTCTTGGGGGGCGGGGGAGGCCCCTTTCAGGGGTTGTGTTCAAAGGTCAAGTGCTTCAACGAGGTGACCCCAGCAGCGCGGAGCTCAACAATTTGATGCCAAAGCTTTGCTGAATTCCCTCACTTACTGTTAGCCATGGTTTTGTGTAGTGTCCTTACAGGAATAACGTAGTAAAGCAAATATGGATCCGGGATGGGGCGGGGGGGGGGGGGGGGGGGGGGGGGGTTGGGTATGGGCAGGATACAGCTTCCAGAACTTTCACCATAAGATGTTGTAGCAGGAACAGGACATTCGGCTCACCGAGTCTGCTCCGCCATTAAGTGAGCTCATGGAAGGAGTTTTCCACTCCCACCCTCCGCGAGAAGCGGGGGGTCAGACCTTGGAAACATCTGTTGACCTCGGGTGGGTTATCTGGTTTTGGGGGGAATGCAGTCGGAAAATCCTGCCCCGTGACTGACCAGATATAGAATCCCAGCAGTGCAGGAGGAGGACATTTGGCCCATCGAGTCTGCACTGACCACAATCCCACTCAAGCTCTATCCCTATAACCCCTCATATTTACCCTGCTAATCCCTCTGACACTAACTAAGGGACAATTTAGCATGGCCAATCCACCTAACTTGCACATCTTTGGACACTAAGGGACAATTTAGCATGACCAGTCCACCTAACTTGCGCATCTTTGGACACTAAGGGGGTAATTTAGCATGGCCAATCTGCCTAACCTGCACACCTTTGGAATATGGGAGGAAACTGGAGTTCACAGGGGAAACCCATGCAGACACAGGGAGAATGTGCAGACTCCACACACACAGTGACCCAAGTGGGGAATTGAACCCAGGTCCCTGGCACTGTGAGGCAGCAGTGCTAACCACTGTACCACCATGCTGCTTAAATAATCCCCAACTCCACTTTCCCACTTTATCCCCTTACTGATTAATAATTTATCTATCTCAGCATGGAACATATTTAATGAGCCTCTACGTCCCTTTGTGTAAAGAATCTCACGGATTCACCACCCTCCAAGAGAAGAAATTCCTCCTCTTGTCTGTTTCCAGTGGGTCCTAGACTCTCCCACAAGAGAAAACAACCTCTCAGCATCGGTGACACAGTGGTTGGCACTGCTGCCTCAGAGCACCAGGGACCCGGGTTCGATTCCCATCTTGGGTCACTGTCTGTCGGAGCCTGCACATTCTCCCTGTGTCTGCATGGGTTTCTTCCGGGTGTTCCAGTTTCCTCCCACAGTTCAAAAGACGTGCTGGTTAGTGGATTGGTCTTGCTAAACTCTCCCACAGTGTACCCGAACAGGCGCCAGAGTGTGGCGACTAGGGGATTTTCACAGTAACTTCATTGCTGTGTTAATGTAAGCTCACTAATAAATAAACTTTAACTTGAACTTCAAGTCCCCCTGAAAGTCTGATAGCCTCACTTCCCCTGCCCACTTCCCTTGCCCACTCTCCCTGCCCACTCCTCCTGCGGGCAGAGGGAGTGGGCAGGGGAAGTGAGCAAAGAGACTGGATAGGGAATGTGTGTGGGGGAGTGGGTAATACGGAAGGGCTATCTCTCATTCTTCCAAACTCCGATGAATACAGGCTCTGTATCCTCAATCTCTCCCAAGTTAACCCTGCCGTCCCCAGGAGCTAGGATCAGGTGTTAATGCTCTGGCAGAATTAATACCCATCCCTAATTGCCCCCTGCAAATCAAGACTATCCAAAGCCCCACTCCCTGCCTCGTAACTCACACCGTTCCATCCCGTGCCCCTCTTCTCCCCTAAGCTGCAATTTCTCCTGCGTTAAAAATGATCATTCTGATTTTTAAATCCCTCTGTGGTCTCATTGCTCTTGATCTCTGCCACCCATTCCCATCCTACCAGCCTCTTTGCGCCCCTTTCAATCCCGGCTTTATACCTGATCTTAATCGCTGTGCCATTGGTGGCTGTACCTACAGCTGCCTGAGTCCCAGGCACTGGAATTCCCTCCCTAAATCCGCCTCCTGTCTCTCTCTGTCTTTCAAAAACTGACCTCTACCCTCCTTGTGCGACTCAATGTCACATTTTCCTTCCTGTGAATTGGCTGGGGGACATTTCGTTAAAGGGGCTATATAAGTGCAACTTTTTGTAATTCCCAACCCCCCTCTCCCACCCATCTTTCTCCAGATGTTGGAAGATGGCTGGGAATTTCTCTACTCTGAAATCTGGTTCTCTATGAGTGATTAACGTCTGTGCTCGGTTTTGGGAACACTAAATTTGTGATTTTTTTCCCACAGGTTTCACACAACGTCATCCTGGATATAAAGAGGTAAAGATCCTGCCTGTGGCTCCCTCTCGCTTTGGGATGGGGGGGGAGGGCGTCCCTCGGGTTGTAGATGTCATCACCGTGTCGAGGACAATCTGGGTCGTATGAGGAACGGTTGAGGACTCTGGGTCTGTACTCGTTGGCGTTTAGAGGGATGAGGGGGGAATCTTATTGAAACTTACAGGATACTGCGAGGCCTGGATAGAGTGGATGTGGAGAGGATGTTTCCACTAGTGGGAAAAACTAGAACCAGAGGGCACAACCACAGGGTAAAGGGACAATCCTTTAAAACAGAAATGAGGAGGAATTTCTTCAGCCAGAGAGTGGGGGATCTGTGGAACTCTTTGCCGCAGAAGGCTGTGGAGGCCAGGTCATTGAGTGTCTTTAAGACAGAGATAGATAAGTTCTTGATCAAGAAGGGGATCAGGGGTTATGGGGAAAAGGCAGGAGAATGGGGATGAGAAAAATGTCAGCCATGATTGAATGGTGAACAGACTTGATGGGCTGAGTGGCCTAATTCTGCTCCTATGTCTTATGGTCTTATAGATTTGAGGGTGCTTCATGCTTTGACAAGGTGCTGGGAGTGGGCAGGGAGAGTGGGCAGGGGAACTGAACAAAGGAACTGGATAGGAGAACGGGGCAGGGGGAGTGGGCTCCTCACTGGACTCTGTCTCACTTCCATCCACTGGCGCCTATCATAAGGCCACAGTTCCACTGGGCTTTAACTCCGCCCCCTCTGCTCTAGCTCCTCCTCTTTTCCTCAAGCCCCTCCCCTTTTCTCTCTCCTCTCCACTTTTACTCCAGTCCCCCTTACACCAGTCACTCTCTCTATTCCAGCCCCGCCCCTTTCCCTCCAGCCCCGCCCCTTTCCCTCCAGCCCCGCCCCTTTCCCTCCAGCCCCGCCCCTTTCCTCCAGCTCCGCCCTTTCCTCCAGCCCTGCCCTTTTCCCTCCAGCCCTGCCTTTTCCCTCCAGCCCTGCCCTTTTCCTCCAGCCCTGCCCTTTTCCCTCCAGCCCTGCCCTTTTCCCTCCAGCCCTGCCCTTTCCCCTCCAGCCCCGCCCCTTCCCCTCCAGCCCCGCCCCTTTTCCTCCAGCCCCTCCCTCAGACCTCTCATTCACCCTCGGGCTGGAGGGACCTTCCTTTTGCCCTCACTGTGATCCATCTGCATTGTTTTGCTAAATAGCCCCTGCTACCTTGGCTGTGACCCCTCCCCCTTTCTGTGCTTCAGTCCCTCCCCTTTGGGACCACCCTTCCTCACTGAGGAATGGCCCCTTCCCCCCTTCAACCGGGCAACAGGAAAGGCCCCACCTTATGAGGTTTAGCTCCTCCTTCTCTGGGTTTTAGCTCCACCCCATTCTCCGTAGCCCCTACCCTTCAAGCATCTAGCCCCACCCTTCTCTGCCAATGGCTCCTCTCCCTGTGGAGTTTTGCTCCACTCTGCAGAGTTCCTGTTCCAGCTGTTCCCTTGCTCCAAGCAGTGGTCCCAGCTCCTTCCCCGCACCCCCATTCCTTCCCCTTTGCTCTCCCACCTTCTCCGTACCTGAATCACCCTCGCCCCACACACCTTGTCGCCCTGGCCAAGGACTCCCGCAGATGAACAGCGACATTCCTACACTTTGCTGTACCGTTCCCAGCTCGGGGAGAGGCCGGCCTTGCTGCTGCTTGTGGTTTCAGAGCTCTCGGTCTCCTGACAAGGGCCCTGTTGTCAGGAGTCATGAGACTGGAGCTCTGTGACTGAGCAGTGAGTGCCTGGCCTCGCTCCCAGAGGGCTGCACAGTGAGAGGTAGAATGTCCAAGTGGAGGAAATGGGGGAATTTCTGCTGCTGCCCAGGATCGGAGTCCAGTCCGCGGAGCGTTCAGAGTGAAGCCGGAGCTTCCTTTGAGGTAATTCCGGCCTGCCGGCTGAGGATGATGAACAGAGGCGAATGTGAATTCCAGACAGAATTGTGGGTGTGATGACTAACCCTGTCTCCTTCCCTCCTCACCACGAGGCCCGTGGGGAGTCACAGATTGATCTCCCCATGAGTGGAGTTCCCCTGGTAACAGGCAGCGGAACCCAAATACCTGAGCTTTTCATAAAGCAGGCCCAAGACTGGGCCTGCTGAAGTATAGTCCCAGGTGTGGGCTGGTGTGTGTGTACCATGGTGACGGATTTATTGTGCATGCTGTAATAAAGGATGTTCCCTTCCAGTTGGGTGGGCCTGTTAGCAGGGAGAACTCGTACTGAATGAGCCCCACAGGGAGGTTGATCGGTGATTCCCCAGCTGGGTTTATTACAGTGCGAAACGTGAATTATCATACTGGCGATGAGAAACAGAAATAATCGGACAGCTTTGCCCTTTAATGACCCCGATTAGACATTGAGGGAGAGATATTGGAAATGTTTCTGATTTGGAAACTGGAGCTTTATGACACGGGTGCAGAGGACTGGCCTCAGTACACCAAAAGAATGAGAATTTCATCATGGGATAGAAATGTCCAGCAGAATGTCATTCTCCTTCCCACTTGTGGGGCCCGGGCATCCCTGGATTTTAAAATCTTTTTCTGAGTTGTTAATGTAGTATCGGACCCAAAGTTAGACCTCAGGGCAGGTTTAACAGGGCAACTAGACTCCCTGGGGAAACCAGCCACTTCGTTCCTATTGAGACTGTGGTGGAACATTGTAAGCACGGATCAGCCCTCCAGGAACTGTTCAGGGATCGATTAGTCTGTGGAATTAATAATACTGCGACCCCCCCAAAGGGTTGACCCAACTCTCGACCTCAAGAGAGCTGTGGAATTCCCAGGAAGGCACGGAAAAGGAGTCCAAAGATGGTACCGTCCTCAGCCTTAGGTGACCCCCGCCCCCCGCCATACTGCAAAACCAAGTCCCTGGCAGGAAACGTCTCCCATTTGCTGCCGAGAAAGAGCGATGGGAGCCGGAGGCTGCGAGATTCCGGAACCGGAAGGGAAGTGTCTCCACAATCCAGCGAGGAGCAGACGTATCCGTGCTGGCCGTCATTGGGCAAAATGCACACCGGCCAGGCCAAAGGGAAAAGCTATCTCAGGACGGAGCTTACAAATAAACCAGCCCGAGATTGGGGATTTGATGCAGCTAAATTGCTTTACCGCACCCAAAGGGGCCCCAATCCAGATTACACTCCAGGTAAATGGACCACTCTCGGGATTGCTGCATCTATTATTGCGAAGCAAACCACAAAGCTGGGCCCTGTTTCTTGCACCACCAGTAGGGAGAGTCAAACTGTCTATCATCCCTTGTCTAATTGGGGTTGCAGTGGTCCCAACAGTAGGTAAAGGCTCTCCAGTGTAGGTGGCCAGTCTAAGCCTGATTGGATATCTTGCCTTTAAGTCAATGGAACATCAGGCTTAGACTGGCCACCTAAACTGGGGAGCCTTTACCTATTGTTAGGACCACTGCAACCCCAGTTAGACAAGGGTGATACACAGTCTGACTCCCCCCCCACTCAGTGTGCAAGGAACAGGGCCCAGCCTTGTTGGGAAGGGGCTGACCGTACCTACCTGGATTGTCAACAGATCTTCAAAATGGGCGCTGGCAATTTATACAAAGGCATGGGGGAATGTTCCAGAAGGCCTCAGAAAGATGTGCCAGGGCCAAGATCTACTCAGAGGCCTGACCTTCAAAGCATGACTGGTGCCCCCGTATGCCAAAGTAGGGGCCGAATTGGGACGTCTAGAGGAACTTGGCATTGTACGCCCAACTTGGTGAACGGGCCACGCCGGTAGTCCCAGTTTTGAAACCTGACCATTCAGTCCGCCTCTGAGGCGATTATAAATTGACAGTCAACAGAGCCTCCCACTTAGACAGATAACCGTGGCTACATATGGAAGACGAAGCTGGCTCTTGGGTGACTTGACATGAGCCATGCCTCTCTCCGTCTGGAGTCTGAGGAATCATCAGGAAGTACGTCACGACCGATCGGAGGAGTATTCTCGATTGCACTATGGGGTGTCTTTGACTTGTGCCATTTTTCAAAGGGTGATGGGGAACACCCTTTAAGGGGGGCCCGGAGGGGTGTGATCTCTCTGGATGACGATTTAATCTCAGGCGTTACTGCAAAGGGACACTCGGGAGAAGTCTTATGGCTTTTTTTTCCCTGATGCTGGCGTCCGATTGAAAATGGAAAGATGTGTTTCCCAGAGGTGACATACCTCGGGCAAGGATAGATTGCACCCTGTCAAAGGTGAAGGCCAGGGAAGGGGCTCCCACTCCATGGAGTTGAAGGCTTACCTCGGTCCCATAAACTATTGTGGAAAGTTCACACTAAGCTTGTTGACTCCAGGTACGGTTCCAAAAACGGTGGTGCCAGATTCCACAAGCTTTGCAAACGATATACAACAGTGGCCGTCACACTCGCACATCATGACCCGCTGAGACCTCTCATTGTAACCTGCAATGCCTCCCCTATGGGATAGGAGGGGTATTGTCGCCCCCATTGGGATGATCTAGAACGTCCAATTGCATACGCATCTGGTGGCTGTAGGGAGGAAGTATGCCCAGATTGAAAAATGTTTGGCCAAGGTGTTCGCGGTAATAAGGTTCCACCGGTGGTGGGTATTTCACCATGATTAACCTCTGCTGGGCCTCTTCAAGGTGATTCCTCCCATCCCATCACATCGTACTGGATCCAGTGACTGTACCTCAGAGCATTGTCCAGGGAGACGTGTCAAGAACATGGATGCTTGTGCCACCTGCCGCTCCCCGCCTCCGAATATGGATAGTCGTTGTGACTTCATGGGCACTCTGCCAATATGTGCCAAGCAAATCTAGCCGTGAACCTCTGTTGGCAAAACTATGTCACTTTGTCCAAAGTGCTGGACCACAAAGACGTCCTACAGAGGATGTGAATCCTCGGCCGGAATTTTACTGGCCCACCGCCGGAATGGGAGCGGGCGAGGGACAGGTCACGGAAATGTTTGTGGATCTCGCGGGACTTTAGGGTTTTGGGACAAATGAGGCCATAAAATCCTGCCCGCCATCTCTGAGAATATCAGGAGTTGAGTGCAGAAGATCTTGTGCGGAACCCCCGATGGTTGTCCCATGTCCTGAGCAGCCACCGATCCTGCAAGAATTGTACAATGGCCACCCAGGGATGTTCAAGACCGAAAAGGCTCGCAAAGAGCTAGGTCTGGTGGCCAGGCAAAGACTGTGATATCGGAAACCTGGCCAAGCGATGCAAAATCGGCCCAGGAAAACCAAAAGGACCCCACCAGCAGCCTTGGGAATGGCCGTAGAGTCCTGGATGTGAGGAAATGCAGGCCGCGCAGGGCTATTTACGGACGCCGTGTTTTTTAATTCTCATCGACGATTCGCTCAGAACGCACCAACATGCCTCCACTTGTCAGAATGTAACCAGCGCCAACTTTGTACTGGATGAAATGTGACCAATGGTAACAAGCTGGGAGGGTCAGCTGACTCAGTAGACCCATGGAACCAATGACAGAATGAGGTGATAGTCAGCTGACTCACCATAAAGCTTTGTTCCCAAGGGGTGGGGGAGCCCAAAACCAGGGGTCACGGTCTGAGGATTTAGGGTAGACCATTTAGGACGGAGATGAGGAGAAATTTCTTCACCCAAATAGTGTTGAATCTGTGAAATTCATTCCCACAGGAAATAGTTGATGCCAATAGATTGAATGTATTCAAGAAGCAGCTGGATGTGGCACTTAGGGCGAATGGGATCAAAAATTACGGGGAGAAAGCAAGATGTCAGCCATGATTGTGATGAATGGTGGAGCAGGCTCAAAGGGCCTCCTCCTGGCCTCCTCCTGCTCCTATCTTCTAAGTTTCTATGTAAATAAGAACCTGTTGGGAATGTGGGGGAGCTGGCCCAGGATGAGGCCTCAAGTTTGGAGTAATGAAGTTTCTTCATTCAACCCTTTCTCTGATTTATAAGTAAATTTTGTTATATTTTTTATTCTGCGTTTGAAGAGTTCCTTCTGAGAAACATCCGCTGTCTCTTACAACACCGCAGAGAAGCTCCATTAGTCCTTTGGGATATATGGTATACCCGAGGTTTGTGTGACAGACAACAGGAGCCTGTTCACCAGCGCGGAGTTGGAAACCTTCATGAGTGCGAGCGGAATAAGGCACATCCCATCAACGCCCTATCACCCAATGACCTGGGCAGTCCAGACAATTGGAAATGTAGAAACAACCCACAGGATCTCCAGCAACAGAGCTCCGACACTGCCTTTTTAACCACAGGATTGTGCCGACGGCAATAGCGTCAGGGAGATGGATTGACTAGGCTTAGCTGGACCTTCCCAAATTTGGTCAGCAACACCGAGTTAGAACGGAAAGGCCAGAGAAGGGGCCGCGACGGACAGAGACTTCAAACCGGGAGATACAGTCCACACCAGGAATTTCGGATAGGGTTCTGCGGGATTTAGTCAGGAAAACAGGTCTTAATAGGTGAAAAAAATTGGGAAGGAGACCTGAAAGAGACACGCGGACTAGCTCCGTCACACGAACCTTCCTCAGAGACAACTGATCGTAGGATTGGCTACCGTCGGCATCCTTCACGTCAGCTCGTGGAAGGGGAAACTCCGCCTTCTCGAACCGGCCAGCCACACCACCTCCCCCCACCCCGCAACCCGCAGCCAGACCCTACAAGCGATGGAGGTCAGGGCTAAGTGACGGAGAGGGTCATCATCATGGGAATGAGGGGGGAAACCCTTGGACTCGGAGGGGTGTGATAGCCCCATGATTGATCTCCCTGTGGGGCTGATTGGGTACAAGTTCCCCTGGCAACAGGCAGTGGCGTGCCCAGCTGAAATGCGTCCCCTGGACCTTTTATATAAGGCAGGCTCCAGACTAGGTCTGCTGAACGGTCGTCACAGGCAGGGACTAGTGTGTGTCCACAACGGTGGTGGATTCTGTAATAAACTACCTTCTTTTCCAGCCAAGTTTCCTGTGGGAGAATGAGATAGAGAGTTACATTGATTGAGTTGGATGAGCAATGGTGAGGAGGCACCGGTGGAGCGGTTGGATTGTATTGACATTTCTTAGTTGGAAATGTGTGTGTGTAATTCTATGTAAAAGAGATGGATTGTAGTCCTCAGCTTGCTGCTAATGGGCAGGCCAGTCAGAGATGGATAGTAGCTGGAAGCTTTCGAAAGCAAGCTCTGAATGCAGAGAGAGAAAACAGCAATAAGGAGCTAAGGACTCAGCAAGCTATAGATCTAAAAGCAGCATTCAGAATCAAGAGTTACTGGCCCACGCTGGAAATCTTCACATTAAACCACGGTTAGCTAATGCCTTTCCAGGGAAGTAACCCCGTGATTTGTTAAATTTGCACTGTGCTTGTTTTCCGATACAGTCGTTGGGAGGTAAATAGGGAAGGGTTCTCCCACAGAATGTTGTGGGTGCGACTGACTGGGATAGGTTCCTGTCGGGGTGTCTGGATGTAGATGGGTTTATTAACGGCCCAGGCTGGTTTTGGGCCTGAGCAATGTGGTGCCGGCAATAGGCCCTGCCAATAACCCTGCCCCCAACAGCAGGCCCCCCCCCCCATAACCCCACCCCTATCCCTGCATCTCTCATAACCGTACCTTTAACAATAGCCCCGCCCACTACCCATTCCTAATAACAGGATCCTCCCATAACCACACCCCCTAACAACAGGCCCCTCCGTAACCACACCCTAACAACAGGCCCCTCCGTAACCACACCCTAACAACAGGCCCCTCCGTAACCACACCCTAACAACAGGCCCCTCCGTAACCACACCCTAACAACAGGCCCCTCCGTAACCACACCCTAACAACAGGCCCCTCCGTAACCAACCCTAACAACAGGCCCCTCCGTAACCACACCCAACAACAGGCCCCTCGTAACCACACCCTAACAACAGGCCCCTCCGTAACCACATCCTAACACAGGGCCCTCCATTACCACACCCCCAACAACAGGCCCCTCCGTAACCACACCCTAACAACAGGGCCCTCCGTAACCACACCCTAACAACAGGCCCCTCCGTAACCACACCCTAACAACAGGCCCCTCCGTAACCACATCCTAACAACAGGGCCCTCCATTACACACCCCCCAAAAACAGGCCCCTCCATAACCAACCCCCAACAACAGGCCCCTCCATAACCACACCCCTAACAACAGGCCCCTCCATAACACACCCCAACAACAGGCCCCTCCGTAACCACACCTAACACAGGCCCCTCCGTAACCACACCCTAACAACAGGCCCTCCGTAACCACACCCTAACAACAGGCCCCCTCCGTAACCACACCTAACAACAGGCCCCTCCGTAACCACACCCTAACAACAGGCCCCTCCGTAACCACACCCTAACAACAGGGCCCCTCCGTAACCACACCCTAACAACAGGGCCCTCCGTAACCACACCCTAACAACAGGCCCCTCCGTAACAACACCTAACAACAGGGCCCCTCCGTAACCACATCCTAACAACAGGGCCCTCCATTACCACACCCCCAAACAACAGGCCCCTCCATAACCACACCCCCAACAACAGGCCCCTCCATAACCACACCCCCAACAACAGGCCCCTCCATAACCACACCCCTAACAACAGGCCCCTCCATAACCACACCCCCAAAAAACAGGCCCCTCCATAACCACACCCCCAAAAACAGGCCCCTCCATAACCACACCCTAACAACGGGTCCGTCCATAACCACATCCCCAACAACAGGCCCCTCCAATAACCACACCCTAACAACAGGCCCCTCCATAATTGCACCCCCAAAAACAGGCCCCTCCAAAACCACACCCTAACAACAGGTCCGTCCATAACCACATCCCGACAACAGGCCCCTCCATAACCACACCCTAACAACAGGCCCCTCCATAACCACACCCCCAACAACAGGCCCCTCCAAAACCACACCCTAACAACAGGCCCCTCCAAAACCACACCCTAACAACAGGCCCCTCCATAACCACACCCTAACAACAGGCCTCTCCATAACTACACCCTTAATGATATGCCCCATCCCCTAACCACACACCTAACTCCAGGCCTCTGAGGGGACAGGTATTTCTCTGGCTACCTGCTGGGATCTCACCAAGATCTGGCTGACTCTCTGCTGGGACCTCCCTGACTCTCTGCTGGGATCTCCCTGCCTCTGTACTGGGTTCTCCCTGACTCTGTTGGGATCTCCCTGGCTCTCTGCTAGAATCTCCCTGGCTCTCTGCTGGGATCACCCTGCCTCTGTACTGGGATCACCCTGCCTCTGCACTGGGATCTCTCTGACTCTCTGCTGGGATATCCCTGGCTCTCAGCTGGGATCCCACTGGCTCTGTGCTGGGATCTCCCTGCCTCTGTACTGGTATCTTCCTGGCTCTCTGCTAGGATCTCCCTGCCTCTGTACTGGTATCTTCCTGGCTCTCTGGGATCTCCCTGCCTCTATACTGGTATCTTCCTGGCTCTCTGCTGGGATATCCCTGGCTCTGTACTGGCATCTCCCTGACTCTCTGCTGGAATATCCCTGGCTCTCTGCTGGGATCTCCCTGGCTCTCTGCTGGGATCTCCCTGGCTCTCTGCTGGGATCTCCCTGGCTCTCTGCTGGAATCTCCTGCCTCTGTGCTGGGATCTCCCTGCCTCTGTGCTGGGATCTCCCTGCCTCTGTGCTGGGATCTCTGGATCCCAATCCTCTCTGTGCTCCTGGATGATGCAGTGAAGTGCCTCTGGTGGGGTTTGACGCCACCACACTCTGACCCCTGAGCTGTAGCGGCAGGAGAAGTGTGTGGGTGTCCATGGGGGGCGGGGGGAACCACATGGCGTGGTTGGATTGGCCAGGGAGGAGGGTCAGGTGAGCCTCTGGGCGATGGCGATAATTGGGCGTCTATCCCAGCACTGTCTGTTTTCTCTTTTCACAGCTGACTGAGGTCGCTGAATCGCCAAGGAGCCCGTTTGCGTGTGAGCCCCGTCTGTACCACACACTGCAGACCCGAAAACCCAGCGGGCACCGGAATCGCAGCAACAGCATTCCGATTGGCTGCAAGGCCTACACCCAGGGTCACCGATGGGTATGCTGCATCAACGCTCATCTCCGTATCACTGCCCCTAACTGCCGAATAGCTTCCCTAAGCCTACCGGGAACGCCATGCCTTTAACGTTATGATATAACCTCCTCTAGACCTATCTGAGGGAATGCTCAATAGGTAGCACTTTCATCTCAGCCTCAGAAACTTGAGGAGTCCAGTTCCTACACACCCAACAAGTCCTGCCCATAACCACACCCCCAAGAACAAGCCCTGCCCATAACCACACCCCTAACAACAAGCCCTGCCCATAACCACACCCCTAACAACAAGCCCTGCCCATAACCACACCCCTAACAACAAGTCCTGCCCATAACCACACCCCCAATAACAAACCCTGCCCATAACCACACCCCTAACAACAAGCCCTGCCCATAACCACACCCCTAACAACAAGCCCCATCCCACAACCACACCCCTAACAACAAGCGCCTCCCATAACCATACTCCAAACAACAAGCCCCTCCCATAACCACACTGCCAACAACATTCTCCTTCCATAACCACACCCCCAATTACAAATCCCTCCCATAACCACACCCTAACAACAATCCCCTCCCATAACCACACCCCTAACAATAAGCCCCATTCCGTAACCACACCCCCAACAACAAACCCCTCCCATAACCACACCCCCAACGACATTCCCCTTCCATAACCACACCCCCAATTACAAATCCCTCCCATAACCACACCCCTAACAACAAGCCCTATTCCATAACCACACCCCCAACAACAAACCCCTCCCATAACCACACCCCCAACGACATTCCCCTTCCATAACCACAGCCCCAACAACAAACCCCTCCAATAACCACACCCCTAACAACATGCCCCATCTGATAACCACACCCCTAACAACAAGCCCATCCCATAACCACATCCCTAACAGCAGGCCACTCCCATAACAACAGGCCACTCCCATAACCACACCTGTAACAACATGCCCCATCCCATAACCTCACCCCTAACTCCAGGCCTCTCCCACACTCAGGGGCCGGGGATTTCCCTGGATCTCTGCTGGGATCTCCCTGACTCTGTGTTGGGATCTCCCTGGCTCTCTGCTGGGATCTCCCTGGCTCTGTGTTGGCATTTCCCTGGCTTCAGCTGGGATTTCCCTGGCTCTCTGCTGGGATCTCCCTGATTCTGTGTTGGGATCTTCCTGGCTCTCTGCTGGGATCTCCCTGCCTCTCTGTACTTCTGGATGATGCAGTGAAGTGCCTCGGGTGGGGTTTGAACCACCACATTCTGACCCTTGAGCTGCAGCGGCAGAAGTGTGGGTATCCCTGGGGGGAACCACATGGCGTGGGTGGATTGGCCAGGGAAGAGGGTCAGGTGAGGCCGGGCAGAGCCTCTGGGTGATGGCGATAATTGAGGTCTATCCCAGCTGAGTAAAAGCAGGAGTAGGCCATTTGAGCCTGCTCCGCCATTCATTTTGATCATGGCTGATCATCAAACTTGATATCCTGATCCCCACTTCCCCCGCACATCCCTTGATCCCTTTAGCCCCAAGAGCTATATCTAATTTCTTCTTGAAGTCACACAACATATAGGCCTCAGCTACTTTCTGTGGAGTGAATCCCTGACATTCATCACCCTCTGGGTGAAGAAATTTCTCCTCACCTCAGTCCTAAAAAGTTTCCCCTTATCCTCAAACTATGACCTCTAGTTCTGGACTCTCCTCCACCATCAGGAACATTCTTTCTGAATCTACCCTGTCTAACCCTGTTAGAATTTTATAAGTTTCTATGAGATCCCCTCTCACTCTTCTAAACTCCAGTGAATATAATCCTAACCGATTTAATCTCTCCTCAGATCCCTTGATTCCTTTAGCCCCAAGAACGATATCTAATTTCTTCTTAAAAATCACACAACATTTTGGCCTCAACTAATTTCTGTGGGAGTGAATTCCACACGTTCTCCTCACCTCAGTTCCAAAAGGTTTATCATCCCAGGAATCAGCCTGGTAAACCTTTGCTGTACTCCCTCTATAGCAAGGACATCCTTCCTCAGATAAGGACACCAAAACTGTCCACAATATTCCAGGTGTGGCCTCACCAACAGTCGCAGTAATATATCCCTATCCCTGTACTCAAATCCTCTCGTTATGAAGGCCAACATACTATTTGCCTTCTTTACTCCTGTTGTACTTGCGTGCTTACTTTCAGTGACTGATACACAAAGTCTCACTGGGTATCCAACTCTCTTAATTTGCACCCATTCAAGTAACAAGCTGTCTTCCTATTATTGCTACCAAAGTGGATAACCTCATATTTACCCTGAAGATGCCTGAAGAGATTTACCCTGAATACTTACCTTCTGGCCAACATGCACCCCTCTACTAATGCCCCCAAGACTAGCTGGTCATTATCCAGTGATCTGACGTCATCCCAAGTCTAAGGGTAGCATGGTGGAACAATGGTTAGCACTGCTGCCTCACAGTACCAGGGCCCGGGTTCAATTCCGGCCTTGGGTCACTGCTCGGAGTCTGCACGTTCTCCACATATCTGCATGGGTTTCCTTTGGGTGCTCAAGTTTTCTCTCACGGATCAAAGATGTGTAGGTTAGGGGGATTGGCCATGCTAAATTGTTCTTTAGTGTACAAAGATGTGTAAGTTAGGGGCATTGGCCATGCTAAATTGCCCCATAGTATCCAAAGCTGTGAGGGTTAGATGGATTGCTCATGCTAAATTGCCCCTTAGTGTCTAAAGATGTATAGATTGGGTGGATTGACTATGCTAAATTGTCCCATAGTGTCCAAAGATGTGTAGGTTAGATGGATTGGCCATGCTAAATTGCCCCTTAGTGTCCAAAGATGTGTAGGTTGGGTGGATTGATTGTGCTAAATTGTCCCTTAGTGCCTGAAATTGTGCAAGTTCGATGGATTGCTCACGCTAAATTGTCCCTTAGTGTCTAAAGATTTGCAGGTTAGGTGGATTGGCCATGCTAAATTGCCCCTTAGTGTCCAAAGATGTGTAGGTTGGGTGGATTGATTGTGCTAAATTGTCCCTTAGTGCCTGAAATTGTGCAAGTTCGATGGATTGCTCACGCTAAATTGTCCCTTAGTGTCTAAAGATTTGCAGGTTAGGTGGATTGGCCATGCTAAATTGCCCCTTAGTGTCAGGAGAATTAGTAGGATAAATACTTGGGGTTACGGGGATAGGTGCGATTGCTGTTGGGCCCAGACTTGATGGGCTGATTATTTCATTGCGGGAGCTTGCTGTGCACAAGATGACCGCCACGTTGCTCACAATGCATCAGCAATGACTCTTCAAGAGTACTTTCCACTGGCGGTGAAGCGATTTGGGGCGGCCTGGGGCTGTGAAGGGCGCTTATAGGAATGCGAGCCTTTCACCAGAGGGAATCGTAACTTGAGTTTCTACGTTGCAGCAAAGCGGCCTGCGATTTGGAACAGCAGCTTCCTATCTGAACCTGGAGAAGCTGGGGGAAGGATCCTACTCCACGGTGTACAAGGGGATTAGCAGGTGAGGATGAATTCCTCGGGGTATCCCCATTCGGGGCTGGCTCCTCTGTCACTGAAAACCTCCGGCGCTGGCCGGCAGCGATACATTACCCAGTACGGTGCCCGTCAAACTCAACAAAAGATTACCTCCAATTTCCTGAAGGAGGGATAGAGGGGAGAGGCTGACTGTGGGAGGGGGAGGGGGAGGAAAAATAGAGGGAGCAACGTGGAGGGGGAGGTAACGGTGAAAGGTGGGGGAGTGATGGCAGCAAGGCACAAGAAGGGGACTGACAGCGCCATGGGGAAGGGGTGATCTCTGATTTAGTTGGCTGATGTTCCTCGGGATTGAAGTGGGATTGAAGGGAGGGAAAAGGGGCAGGGAGGAGGAGTGATGGGGCCTCACTCCCCGATTCCAGAGCTTTCTTTGTTAAATTTTCTTACCACCTTATGACCAGACTGGAAGGGTTTTTAAAATGTTTTTGTTATGCTGATGCTCTGAGATACTCCGGTGTGACTTGATCCTGGGTGTTAACTCTTCTCTCACCCTGCACAGGATAAATGGCAACCTCGTGGCCCTGAAGGTGATTAAAATGCAGGAGGAAGAAGGCGTCCCGTTCACGGCAATCCGTGAGGGTAGGTACAGAGAGAGGGTGTGTTTTATATACACCGTAATTCACTGCTGTGAGGGTAGGTACAGAGAGAGGGTGTGTTTTATATACACCGTAATTCACTGCTGTGAGGGTAGGTACAGAGAGAGGGTGTGTTTTATATACACTGTAATTCACTGCTGTGAGGGTAGGTACAGAGAGAGGGTGTGTTTTATATATACTGTAATTCACTGCTGTGAGGGTAGGTACAGAGAGAGGGTGTGTTTTATATATACTGTAATTCACTGCTGTGAGGGTAGGTACAGAGAGAGGGTGTGTTTTATATATACTGTAATTCACTGCTGTGAGGGTAGGTACAGAGAGAGGGTGTGTTTTATATACACTGTAATTCACTGCTGTGAGGGTAGGTACAGAGAGAGGGTGTGTTTTATATACACCGTAATTCACTGCTGTGAGGGTAGGTACAGAGAGAGGGTGTGTTTTATATATACCGTAATTCACTGCTGTGAGGGTAGGTACAGAGAGAGGGTGTGTTTTATATACACCGTAATTCACTGCTGTGAGGGTAGGTACAGAGAGAGGTTGTTTTATTATACTGTAATTCACTGCTGTGAGGGTAGGTACAGAGAGGGGTGTGTTTTATATACTGTAATTCACTGCTGTGAGGTAGGTACAGAGAGAGGGTGTGTTTTATATATACTGTAATTCACTGCTGTGAGGGTAGGTACAGAGAGAGGGTGTGTTTTATATACACTGTAATTCACTGCTGTGAGGGTAGGTACAGAGAGAGGGTGTGTTTTATATATACTGTAATTCACTGCTGTGAGGGTAGGTACAGAGAGAGGGTGTGTTTTTATACACCGTAATTCACTGCGTGAGGGTAGGTACAGAGAGGGTGTGTTTTTATATACTGTAATTCACTGCTGTGAGGGTAGGTACAGAGAGAGGGTGTGTTTTATATATACTGTAATTCACTGCTGTGAGGGTAGGTACAGAGAGAGGGTGTGTTTTATATACACCGTAATTCACTGCTGTGAGGGTAGGTACAGAGAGAGGGTGTGTTTTATATACACTGTAATTCACTGCTGTGAGGGTAGGTACAGAGAGAGGGTGTGTTTTATATATACTGTAATTCACTGCTGTGAGGGTAGGTACAGAAAGAGGGTGTGTTTTATATATACTGTAATTCACTGCTGTGAGGGTAGGTACAGAGAGAGGGTGTGTTTTATATATACTGTAATTCACTGCTGTGAGGGTAGGTACAGAGAGAGGGTGTGTTTTATATATACCGTAATTCACTGCTGTGAGGGTAGGTACAGAGAGAGGGTGTGTTTTATATATACTGTAATTCACTGCTGTGAGGGTAGGTACAGAAAGAGGGTGTGTTTTATATATACTGTAATTCACTGCTGTGAGGGTAGGTACAGAGAGAGGGTGTGTTTTATATACACCGTAATTCACTGCTGTGAGGGTAGGTAAAGAGAGAGGGTGTGTTTTATCTCTCCATTGGAGCAGGTTGAGAGTGGGACTGTGTTATGTACACTGTAATTCTTTCCAGTGGGAGTAGTTAGTGTGACGGGGTGTTATATACACTGTAAATGATTGGGTAGGTGAGTGTGCTGTTTGTATATGGGGCAGAACTGTTATTCTCGATGCTTTTCTTTCTGTTCTCGGGGTCTCTTCGTGCTATTCCATTGCCTCCTGCAGCCTCGCTACTGAAAGGGTTAAAACACAGCAACATCGTCCTGCTCCATGACATCATCCACACACAAGAAACACTCACTTTTGTCTTTGAATATGTGGTGAGTTCATTAATGGTGGGAGAGTGCGTGAGAGAGAGTGTGTGTGTGAGAGAGAGTGATGTGTGTATGTGTGAGAGTGAGTGAGTGATATGTGTGTGTGTATGAGTAATATATGAGTGTGTATATGTGTGTGTGTGTGAGAGAGTGAGTGAGTGATGTGTGTGTTGGCAGTGTAAGTGTGTGTGTGTGTGAGAGAGAGAGAGTGAGTGAGTGATGTGTGTGTTGGCAGTGTAAGTGTGTGTGTGTGTGAGAGAGAGAGAGTGAGTGAGTGATGTGTGTGTTGGCAGTGTAAGTGTGTGTGTGTGTGAGTGCGATAGGGGTGGTGTTGTGAGAGAGTGAGTGAGTGTGTTGTGTGTTGCGTGTAGTGTTGTGTGTGTGTGAGAGAGAGAGTGAGTGAGTGATGTGTGTGTTGGCAGTGTAAGTGTGTGTGTGTGTGAGAGAGAGAGTGAGTGAGTGATGTGTGTGTTGGCAGTGTAAGTGTGTGTGTGTGTGAGAGAGAGAGAGTGAGTGAGTGATGTGTGTGTTGGCAGTGTAAGTGTGTGTGTGTGTGAGAGAGAGAGAGTGAGTGAGTGATGTGTGTGTTGGCAGTGTAAGTGTGTGTGTGTGTGTGTGTGTGTGAGAGAGAGAGTGAGTGAGTGATGTGTGTTTGGCAGGTAGTGTGTGTGTGTGTGTGTTTGAGTGTGTGTGTGTGTGTGAGTGAGAGAGAGTGAGTGAGTGATGTGGTTGGTGTTGGCAGTGTAAGTGTGTGTTGTGTGTGAGAGAGAGAGAGTGAGTGAGTGATGTGTGTGTTGGCAGTGTAGTGTGTGTGTGTGTGAGAGAGAGAGAGTGAGTGAGTGATGTGTGTGTTGGCAGTGTAAGTGTGTGTGTGTGTGTGAGGAGAGATGAGTGAGTGATGTGTGTGTTGGTTTTGGTGTGTGTGTGGGGGGGTGAGTGAGTGATGTGTGTGTTGTCAGTTGTAAGTGTGTGTGTGTGTGTGGAGAGGAGTGGTGGAGTGATGTGTGTGTGGTTTGTGGGGTGTTGGTGTTGTGTGTTGGGGTGGTGGTGTGTGTGTGTGTGTGTGTGTGTGAGAGAGAGTGAGTGAGTGTGTGGGTGTGTGTGTGTGTGTGTTTGAGAGAGTGAGTGAGTGATTGTGTGTGTGTTGGAGTGTAGTGTGTGTGTGGTGTGTGTGTGTGTGAGAGAGAGAGAGTGAGTGGGTGATGTGTGTGTTGGCAGTGTGTAAGTGTGTGGTGTGTGTTGAGGAGAGAGTGGGAGTGGTGATGTGTGTGTTGGCAGTGTAAGTGTGTGTGTGTGTGTGTGTGTGCGAGAGAGAGAGTGAGTGAGTGATGTGTGTGTGTGTTTGAGTGAGTGTGTGGCAGTGTGTGTGTGAGTGTCTGCGCGAGACAGAGAGAGAGAGAGTGAGTGATGTGTGTGTGTTTGAGTGAGTGTGTGTGGCAGTGTGAGTGTGTGTGAGTGATGTGAATGTGTGTGGCTGTGTGAGAGTGAGTGATGTGTGTGTATGTGTGTGACAGAGTGGGTGTGTGTGAGCATAACCAAACAAATTTTGTGTTTTATAATGGACCTTAAAGAAGTTGGGAGAGATGGAGTGAAAGAGGGGGGAGAAGGTGAAAAGTTGGAGAGATTTAGTGAGGGAAGTCCAGAGCTTAGAGCCCCAGGCAGTTGAAGGCAGACAGCCAATGTTGGAGAATGGAAGTGGGTGATGGGAATTATAGAGTGTATATTTCAGAGAAACTGGAATGAATTTGGAGTGAGCAGGAGAATCATGGCACCATGAGCAGGCCATTCGGCCCCTTGTGCCCATCCAGTTAGATCATTGCCAATCCAAATTCCCAGCCCTGTTTACCACTGGCCTGGGAAGGTCACACAGTTTTCTGATGACAGTGCCTCTGGGGGAAAGTTCACAGCGAAGGAGAGTGTCTGGGGGGATGAATGCCATGGTCACATCAGTGTGCCACACAGCTAGACTCTCAGAACCTGGCTTGATGCAGAGGAGATGGTGTGGGGTCCCGATGAAGGTAAACTCTCCTCGGCACACAGTGATGTAGAGGGTGGCGGGGGAGGGGCAACCATGCAAAGGTCTTGGGCTGAGCATGGCCAGAAAATCCCACCCCAAGCCTGCACGAACCCTTCCGATCAGAATGGGAAGCAGAGGGGTTGATGGAATTGGATACAGAAATATGCTCGTGATCCCTATGAACTAGCCTTGCACAAGCTGACAGGAATGGTGTGGAGAGGTCAGATAGCCTGTTTTTGCTCTGTACAGTAAGAAGAATTGTTTGTGCTTCATGGAGGGCACAGTGATTAGCCCTGCTGCCTCACAGGGTTCAATTCTGAGCCCTGGGTCTGTGTGAAGTTTGTACATTCTCGCCATGTCTGCATGGATTTCCTCCGGGTGCTCCAGTTTTCTCCCACTGACCAAAGATATGGTTAGGTGGATTGGCCATGCTAAATTGCCCCTTAGTGTCCAAAGAAGTGCAGGTTAGGTGGATTGGCCATGCTAAATTGCTCCTTAGTGTCCAAAGAAGTGCAGGTTAGGTGGATTGGCCATGCTAAATTGCTCCTTAGTGTCCAAAGAAGTGCAGGTTTGCAGGTTGGGTGGATTGACCATGATAAATTACTCCCTTAGTGTCCAAAGATGTGCAGGTTGGGTGGATTGGCCATGCGAATTGGTCCTTAGTGTCAAAGTGTGCAGGTTGGGTGGATTGGCCGTGCTAATTGTCCCTTAGTGTCCAAAGAAGTCAGGTTAGGGAGGATAGGCCATGCTAATTGCCCCGAGTGTCCAAAAAATGTGCAGGTGGGTGGATTGACCATGAAAATTACTCCTAGTGTCCAAAGAGTGCAGGATTGGGGGGAGGTGGCAGCTAAATTGTAACCTTAGTGGTCCAAAGATGTGCAGGGTGGGTGGATTGAGCCATGACTAAATACCCTCCTAGTGTCCAACGATGAGCAGGTGTGTGAATTGGCCATGCAAACTTACCCCTAGTTCCAAAATGTGCAGAGTTGAGGGGGATGGCCCGTGTTAAATTGTATCCTAGTGTCAAAGCAAAGATGTGTAGGTTAGGTGGATTGGCCATGCTAAATTGCTCCTTAGTGTCCAAAGATGTGTAGGTTAGGTGGATTGGCCATGCTAAATTGCTCCTTAGTGTCCAAAGAAGTGCAGGTTAGGTGGATTGGCCACGCTAAATTGCTCCTTAGTGTCCAAAGAAGTGCAGGTTAGGTAGACTGGCCATACTAAATTGCTCCTTAGTGTCCAAAGAAGTGCAGGTTAGGTGGATTGACCATGCTAAATTGACCCTTAGTGTCCAAAGATGTGCAGCTAGGTAGATTGGCCGTGCTAAATTGCCCTAAGTGTCCAAACAAGTACAGATTAGATGAATTGGCCATGCTAAATTGTCCCAAGATATATTGGTTAGGGGGAATTAGCAGGGTAAATGTGTGGAGTTATGGGGATAGGGGCTGGGTGATGGGTGGGGTTGTGGTCAGTGCAGACTCGATGGGCCAAATGCATAGTGGGGATTGTATGATGCCATGAAGCAAGGAAAGAAATGAATAAAGACATCGCCAACAGATAGGGTAATATTCAGAATATCCGTATCTAACCATGAAAGGGAGATTTGTGTGTCATACAGTGCTTGGGAAACGTGTTTGAGGATTTCCACCGGGGTTGTTTGGAATCTCCCTTCGGCTGACTCCGTGTTAGATTCATTCCCTCTTTTTCTCTCCCCTAACCAGCAAACAGACCTGGCGCAGTACATGATCCAACACCCAGGAGGGCTGCACACTCACAACGTCAAGGTAAGCTGGGATTCAGGGGCAGCGTAGCTTCGGAGTTCCCGTTAACTTTCCGGACCCTCGGCCAGAGAGGAAAGAATCCAGCACTCTAAATAATCCCTCTCTGGTCCCCCGCTACCCAGTCACTCTCTCATTACATGCTCATCTCCTTTGATTTGATTTATTTATTGTCACACATAATTGGATAAAGTATTGTTTCTCGTGTGCTATACAGACAAAGCATACCATTCATAAAGAAGGAAAGGAGCGAGTACGGAATGTAGTGTTACAGTCATAGCTAGGGTGTAGAGAAAGGTCAACTTAATGCGAGGTAGGTCCGTTCAAAAGTCTGACGGCAGCAGGGAAGAAGCTGTTCTTGAGTTGGTTGGTACACGACCTCAGACTTTTGTATCTTTTTCCCGACAGAAGAAGGTGGAAGAGAGGATGTCCGGGAACGCGTGGAGCTCTTAATGATGCCGGCTGCTTTGCCGAGGCAGCGGGAAGTGTAGACAGAGTCAATGGTTGGGAGGCTGGTTTGCGTGATGGATTGGGCTACGTTCCCGACACTTTGTACTTGCTTGTGGTCTTGGGCAGAGCAGGAGTCCATACCAAGCTGCGATATAACCAGATCTGGGCTCTGGTCAACCTCTGGCCACTCTCTTGATCCTGGTGTCTGTAAAAACATAGAACATTACAGCACAGCTCAGGCCCTTTGGCCCTCAATGTTGTGCCGAGCTTTGTCCAATCCCAAGATCGAGCTATCCCACTCCCTATCATGCTGGTGTGCTCCATGTGCCTATCCAATAACCGCTTGAAAGTTCCTAAAGTGTCCGACTCCACTGTCACAGCAGGCAATGCATTCCACACCCCAGCCATTCTCTGAGTGAAGAATCTACCTCGGAAATCCCTCCTATATCTCCCACCATGAACTTTTTAGTTTTAAGGCTTGTTCATTAAGCTTACGTTAACATTGCAATGAAGTTACTGTGTAAATCCCCTAGTCCCCACATTCCGGTGCCTTTTCGGGTACGCCGAGGGAGCATTTAGCACCTAACCAGCACGTCTTTCGGGCAGTGGGAGGAAACCAGAACACCCGAAGGAAACTCACGCAGACATGGGGAGAATGTGCCAACTCCGTGGAGGGGGAGGGGTCCCGGGGTTGGTGGGGGAGGGGTGGAGGAGGGGGAGCGTGGGAAGTTTTGGGGGGAGGGTGGTATTGGGGGGAAGGGGGCGGGGGCTACAGCTCCAGAACTTCAACAGAAGATGTTGTAGCAGGAACAGGACATTCGGCTCACCGAGTCTGCTCCGCCATTAAGTGAGCTCATGGAAGGAGTTTTCCACTCCCACCCTCCGCGAGAAGCGGGGGGTCAGACCTTGGAAACATCTGTTGACCTCGGGTGGGTTATCTGGTTTTGGGGGGAATGCAGTCGGAAAATCCTGCCCCGTGACTGACCAGATATAGAATCCCAGCAGTGCAGGAGGAGGACATTTGGCCCATCGAGTCTGCACTGACCACAATCCCACTCAAGCTCTATCCCTATAACCCCTCATATTTACCCTGCTAATCCCTCTGACACTAACTAAGGGACAATTTAGCATGGCCAATCCACCTAACTTGCACATCTTTGGACACTAAGGGACAATTTAGCATGACCAGTCCACCTAACTTCCGCATCTTTGGACACTAAGGGGGTAATTTAGCATGGCCAATCTGCCTAACCTGCACACCTTTGGAATATGGGAGGAAACTGGAGTTCACAGGGGAAACCCATGCAGACACAGGGAGAATGTGCAGACTCCACACACACAGTGACCCAAGTGGGGAATTGAACCCAGGTCCCTGGCACTGTGAGGCAGCAGTGCTAACCACTGTACCACCATGCTGCTTAAATAATCCCCAACTCCACTTTCCCACTTTATCCCCTTACTGATTAATAATTTATCTATCTCAGCATGGAACATATTTAATGAGCCTCTACGTCCCTTTGTGTAAAGAATCTCACGGATTCACCACCCTCCAAGAGAAGAAATTCCTCCTCTTGTCTGTTTCCAGTGGGTCCTAGACTCTCCCACAAGAGAAAACAACCTCTCAGCATCGGTGACACAGTGGTTGGCACTGCTGCCTCAGAGCACCAGGGACCCGGGTTCGATTCCCATCTTGGGTCACTGTCTGTCGGAGCCTGCACATTCTCCCTGTGTCTGCATGGGTTTCTTCCGGGTGTTCCAGTTTCCTCCCACAGTTCAAAAGACGTGCTGGTTAGTGGATTGGTCTTGCTAAACTCTCCCACAGTGTACCCGAACAGGCGCCAGAGTGTGGCGACTAGGGGATTTTCACAGTAACTTCATTGCTGTGTTAATGTAAGCTCACTAATAAATAAACTTTAACTTGAACTTCAAGTCCCCCTGAAAGTCTGATAGCCTCACTTCCCCTGCCCACTTCCCTTGCCCACTCTCCCTGCCCACTCCTCCTGCGGGCAGAGGGAGTGGGCAGGGGAAGTGAGCAAAGAGACTGGATAGGGAATGTGTGTGGGGGAGTGGGTAATACGGAAGGGCTATCTCTCATTCTTCCAAACTCCGATGAATACAGGCTCTGTATCCTCAATCTCTCCCAAGTTAACCCTGCCGTCCCCAGGAGCTAGGATCAGGTGTTAATGCTCTGGCAGAATTAATACCCATCCCTAATTGCCCCCTGCAAATCAAGACTATCCAAAGCCCCACTCCCTGCCTCGTAACTCACACCGTTCCATCCCGTGCCCCTCTTCTCCCCTAAGCTGCAATTTCTCCTGCGTTAAAAATGATCATTCTGATTTTTAAATCCCTCTGTGGTCTCATTGCTCTTGATCTCTGCCACCCATTCCCATCCTACCAGCCTCTTTGCGCCCCTTTCAATCCCGGCTTTATACCTGATCTTAATCGCTGTGCCATTGGTGGCTGTACCTACAGCTGCCTGAGTCCCAGGCACTGGAATTCCCTCCCTAAATCCGCCTCCTGTCTCTCTCTGTCTTTCAAAAACTGACCTCTACCCTCCTTGTGCGACTCAATGTCACATTTTCCTTCCTGTGAATTGGCTGGGGGACATTTCGTTAAAGGGGCTATATAAGTGCAACTTTTTGTAATTCCCAACCCCCCTCTCCCACCCATCTTTCTCCAGATGTTGGAAGATGGCTGGGAATTTCTCTACTCTGAAATCTGGTTCTCTATGAGTGATTAACGTCTGTGCTCGGTTTTGGGAACACTAAATTTGTGATTTTTTTCCCACAGGTTTCACACAACGTCATCCTGGATATAAAGAGGTAAAGATCCTGCCTGTGGCTCCCTCTCGCTTTGGGATGGGGGGGGAGGGCGTCCCTCGGGTTGTAGATGTCATCACCGTGTCGAGGACAATCTGGGTCGTATGAGGAACGGTTGAGGACTCTGGGTCTGTACTCGTTGGCGTTTAGAGGGATGAGGGGGGAATCTTATTGAAACTTACAGGATACTGCGAGGCCTGGATAGAGTGGATGTGGAGAGGATGTTTCCACTAGTGGGAAAAACTAGAACCAGAGGGCACAACCACAGGGTAAAGGGACAATCCTTTAAAACAGAAATGAGGAGGAATTTCTTCAGCCAGAGAGTGGGGGATCTGTGGAACTCTTTGCCGCAGAAGGCTGTGGAGGCCAGGTCATTGAGTGTCTTTAAGACAGAGATAGATAAGTTCTTGATCAAGAAGGGGATCAGGGGTTATGGGGAAAAGGCAGGAGAATGGGGATGAGAAAAATGTCAGCCATGATTGAATGGTGAACAGACTTGATGGGCTGAGTGGCCTAATTCTGCTCCTATGTCTTATGGTCTTATAGATTTGAGGGTGCTTCATGCTTTGACAAGGTGCTGGGAGTGGGCAGGGAGAGTGGGCAGGGGAACTGAACAAAGGAACTGGATAGGAGAACGGGGCAGGGGGAGTGGGCTCCTCACTGGACTCTGTCTCACTTCCATCCACTGGCGCCTATCATAAGGCCACAGTTCCACTGGGCTTTAACTCCGCCCCCTCTGCTCTAGCTCCTCCTCTTTTCCTCAAGCCCCTCCCCTTTTCTCTCTCCTCTCCACTTTTACTCCAGTCCCCCTTACACCAGTCACTCTCTCTATTCCAGCCCCGCCCCTTTCCCTCCAGCCCCGCCCCTTTCCCTCCAGCCCCGCCCCTTTCCCTCCAGCCCCGCCCCTTTTCCCTCCAGCTCCGCCCTTTTCCTCCAGCCATGCCCTTTTCCCTCCAGCCTGCCTTTTCCTCAGCCTGCACTTTTCCCTCAAGCCTGCCCTTTTCACTTCCAGCCCTCCCTTTTCCTCCAGCCTGCCCTTTCCTCAGCCCCGCCCCTTCCCCTCCAGCCCCGCCCCTTTTCCTCCAGCCCCTCCCTCAGACCTCTCATTCACCCTCGGGCTGGAGGGACCTTCCTTTTGCCCTCACTGTGATCCATCTGCATTGTTTTGCTAAATAGCCCCTGCTACCTTGGCTGTGACCCCTCCCCCTTTCTGTGCTTCAGTCCCTCCCCTTTGGGACCACCCTTCCTCACTGAGGAATGGCCCCTTCCCCCCTTCAACCGGGCAACAGGAAAGGCCCCACCTTATGAGGTTTAGCTCCTCCTTCTCTGGGTTTTAGCTCCACCCCATTCTCCGTAGCCCCTACCCTTCAAGCATCTAGCCCCACCCTTCTCTGCCAATGGCTCCTCTCCCTGTGGAGTTTTGCTCCACTCTGCAGAGTTCCTGTTCCAGCTGTTCCCTTGCTCCAAGCAGTGGTCCCAGCTCCTTCCCCGCACCCCCATTCCTTCCCCTTTGCTCTCCCACCTTCTCCGTACCTGAATCACCCTCGCCCCACACACCTTGTCGCCCTGGCCAAGGACTCCCGCAGATGAACAGCGACATTCCTACACTTTGCTGTACCGTTCCCAGCTCGGGGAGAGGCCGGCCTTGCTGCTGCTTGTGGTTTCAGAGCTCTCGGTCTCCTGACAAGGGCCCTGTTGTCAGGAGTCATGAGACTGGAGCTCTGTGACTGAGCAGTGAGTGCCTGGCCTCGCTCCCAGAGGGCTGCACAGTGAGAGGTAGAATGTCCAAGTGGAGGAAATGGGGGAATTTCTGCTGCTGCCCAGGATCGGAGTCCAGTCCGCGGAGCGTTCAGAGTGAAGCCGGAGCTTCCTTTGAGGTAATTCCGGCCTGCCGGCTGAGGATGATGAACAGAGGCGAATGTGAATTCCAGACAGAATTGTGGGTGTGATGACTAACCCTGTCTCCTTCCCTCCTCACCACGAGGCCCGTGGGGAGTCACAGATTGATCTCCCCATGAGTGGAGTTCCCCTGGTAACAGGCAGCGGAACCCAAATACCTGAGCTTTTCATAAAGCAGGCCCAAGACTGGGCCTGCTGAAGTATAGTCCCAGGTGTGGGCTGGTGTGTGTGTACCATGGTGACGGATTTATTGTGCATGCTGTAATAAAGGATGTTCCCTTCCAGTTGGGTGGGCCTGTTAGCAGGGAGAACTCGTACTGAATGAGCCCCACAGGGAGGTTGATCGGTGATTCCCCAGCTGGGTTTATTACAGTGCGAAACGTGAATTATCATACTGGCGATGAGAAACAGAAATAATCGGACAGCTTTGCCCTTTAATGACCCCGATTAGACATTGAGGGAGAGATATTGGAAATGTTTCTGATTTGGAAACTGGAGCTTTATGACACGGGTGCAGAGGACTGGCCTCAGTACACCAAAAGAATGAGAATTTCATCATGGGATAGAAATGTCCAGCAGAATGTCATTCTCCTTCCCACTTGTGGGGCCCGGGCATCCCTGGATTTTAAAATCTTTTTCTGAGTTGTTAATGTAGTATCGGACCCAAAGTTAGACCTCAGGGCAAGTTTAACAGGGCAACTAGACTCCCTGGGGAAACCAGCCACTTCGTTCCTATTGAGACTGTGGTGGAACATTGTAAGCACGGATCAGCCCTCCAGGAACTGTTCAGGGATCGATTAGTCTGTGGAATTAATAATACTGCGACCCCCCCAAAGGGTTGACCCAACTCTCGACCTCAAGAGAGCTGTGGAATTCCCAGGAAGGCACGGAAAAGGAGTCCAAAGATGGTACCGTCCTCAGCCTTAGGTGACCCCCGCCCCCCGCCATACTGCAAAACCAAGTCCCTGGCAGGAAACGTCTCCCATTTGCTGCCGAGAAAGAGCGATGGGAGCCGGAGGCTGCGAGATTCCGGAACCGGAAGGGAAGTGTCTCCACAATCCAGCGAGGAGCAGACGTATCCGTGCTGGCCGTCATTGGGCAAAATGCACACCGGCCAGGCCAAAGGGAAAAGCTATCTCAGGACGGAGCTTACAAATAAACCAGCCCGAGATTGGGGATTTGATGCAGCTAAATTGCTTTACCGCACCCAAAGGGGCCCCAATCCAGATTACACTCCAGGTAAATGGACCACTCTCGGGATTGCTGCATCTATTATTGCGAAGCAAACCACAAAGCTGGGCCCTGTTTCTTGCACCACCAGTAGGGAGAGTCAAACTGTCTATCATCCCTTGTCTAATTGGGGTTGCAGTGGTCCCAACAGTAGGTAAAGGCTCTCCAGTGTAGGTGGCCAGTCTAAGCCTGATTGGATATCTTGCCTTTAAGTCAATGGAACATCAGGCTTAGACTGGCCACCTAAACTGGGGAGCCTTTACCTATTGTTAGGACCACTGCAACCCCAGTTAGACAAGGGTGATACACAGTCTGACTCCCCCCCCACTCAGTGTGCAAGGAACAGGGCCCAGCCTTGTTGGGAAGGGGCTGACCGTACCTACCTGGATTGTCAACAGATCTTCAAAATGGGCGCTGGCAATTTATACAAAGGCATGGGGGAATGTTCCAGAAGGCCTCAGAAAGATGTGCCAGGGCCAAGATCTACTCAGAGGCCTGACCTTCAAAGCATGACTGGTGCCCCCGTATGCCAAAGTAGGGGCCGAATTGGGACGTCTAGAGGAACTTGGCATTGTACGCCCAACTTGGTGAACGGGCCACGCCGGTAGTCCCAGTTTTGAAACCTGACCATTCAGTCCGCCTCTGAGGCGATTATAAATTGACAGTCAACAGAGCCTCCCACTTAGACAGATAACCGTGGCTACATATGGAAGACGAAGCTGGCTCTTGGGTGACTTGACATGAGCCATGCCTCTCTCCGTCTGGAGTCTGAGGAATCATCAGGAAGTACGTCACGACCGATCGGAGGAGTATTCTCGATTGCACTATGGGGTGTCTTTGACTTGTGCCATTTTTCAAAGGGTGATGGGGAACACCCTTTAAGGGGGGCCCGGAGGGGTGTGATCTCTCTGGATGACGATTTAATCTCAGGCGTTACTGCAAAGGGACACTCGGGAGAAGTCTTATGGCTTTTTTTTCCCTGATGCTGGCGTCCGATTGAAAATGGAAAGATGTGTTTCCCAGAGGTGACATACCTCGGGCAAGGATAGATTGCACCCTGTCAAAGGTGAAGGCCAGGGAAGGGGCTCCCACTCCATGGAGTTGAAGGCTTACCTCGGTCCCATAAACTATTGTGGAAAGTTCACACTAAGCTTGTTGACTCCAGGTACGGTTCCAAAAACGGTGGTGCCAGATTCCACAAGCTTTGCAAACGATATACAACAGTGGCCGTCACACTCGCACATCATGACCCGCTGAGACCTCTCATTGTAACCTGCAATGCCTCCCCTATGGGATAGGAGGGGTATTGTCGCCCCCATTGGGATGATCTAGAACGTCCAATTGCATACGCATCTGGTGGCTGTAGGGAGGAAGTATGCCCAGATTGAAAAATGTTTGGCCAAGGTGTTCGCGGTAATAAGGTTCCACCGGTGGTGGGTATTTCACCATGATTAACCTCTGCTGGGCCTCTTCAAGGTGATTCCTCCCATCCCATCACATCGTACTGGATCCAGTGACTGTACCTCAGAGCATTGTCCAGGGAGACGTGTCAAGAACATGGATGCTTGTGCCACCTGCCGCTCCCCGCCTCCGAATATGGATAGTCGTTGTGACTTCATGGGCACTCTGCCAATATGTGCCAAGCAAATCTAGCCGTGAACCTCTGTTGGCAAAACTATGTCACTTTGTCCAAAGTGCTGGACCACAAAGACGTCCTACAGAGGATGTGAATCCTCGGCCGGAATTTTACTGGCCCACCGCCGGAATGGGAGCGGGCGAGGGACAGGTCACGGAAATGTTTGTGGATCTCGCGGGACTTTAGGGTTTTGGGACAAATGAGGCCATAAAATCCTGCCCGCCATCTCTGAGAATATCAGGAGTTGAGTGCAGAAGATCTTGTGCGGAACCCCCGATGGTTGTCCCATGTCCTGAGCAGCCACCGATCCTGCAAGAATTGTACAATGGCCACCCAGGGATGTTCAAGACCGAAAAGGCTCGCAAAGAGCTAGGTCTGGTGGCCAGGCAAAGACTGTGATATCGGAAACCTGGCCAAGCGATGCAAAATCGGCCCAGGAAAACCAAAAGGACCCCACCAGCAGCCTTGGGAATGGCCGTAGAGTCCTGGATGTGAGGAAATGCAGGCCGCGCAGGGCTATTTACGGACGCCGTGTTTTTTAATTCTCATCGACGATTCGCTCAGAACGCACCAACATGCCTCCACTTGTCAGAATGTAACCAGCGCCAACTTTGTACTGGATGAAATGTGACCAATGGTAACAAGCTGGGAGGGTCAGCTGACTCAGTAGACCCATGGAACCAATGACAGAATGAGGTGATAGTCAGCTGACTCACCATAAAGCTTTGTTCCCAAGGGGTGGGGGAGCCCAAAACCAGGGGTCACGGTCTGAGGATTTAGGGTAGACCATTTAGGACGGAGATGAGGAGAAATTTCTTCACCCAAATAGTGTTGAATCTGTGAAATTCATTCCCACAGGAAATAGTTGATGCCAATAGATTGAATGTATTCAAGAAGCAGCTGGATGTGGCACTTAGGGCGAATGGGATCAAAAATTACGGGGAGAAAGCAAGATGTCAGCCATGATTGTGATGAATGGTGGAGCAGGCTCAAAGGGCCTCCTCCTGGCCTCCTCCTGCTCCTATCTTCTAAGTTTCTATGTAAATAAGAACCTGTTGGGAATGTGGGGGAGCTGGCCCAGGATGAGGCCTCAAGTTTGGAGTAATGAAGTTTCTTCATTCAACCCTTTCTCTGATTTATAAGTAAATTTTGTTATATTTTTTATTCTGCGTTTGAAGAGTTCCTTCTGAGAAACATCCGCTGTCTCTTACAACACCGCAGAGAAGCTCCATTAGTCCTTTGGGATATATGGTATACCCGAGGTTTGTGTGACAGACAACAGGAGCCTGTTCACCAGCGCGGAGTTGGAAACCTTCATGAGTGCGAGCGGAATAAGGCACATCCCATCAACGCCCTATCACCCAATGACCTGGGCAGTCCAGACAATTGGAAATGTAGAAACAACCCACAGGATCTCCAGCAACAGAGCTCCGACACTGCCTTTTTAACCACAGGATTGTGCCGACGGCAATAGCGTCAGGGAGATGGATTGACTAGGCTTAGCTGGACCTTCCCAAATTTGGTCAGCAACACCGAGTTAGAACGGAAAGGCCAGAGAAGGGGCCGCGACGGACAGAGACTTCAAACCGGGAGATACAGTCCACACCAGGAATTTCGGATAGGGTTCTGCGGGATTTAGTCAGGAAAACAGGTCTTAATAGGTGAAAAAAATTGGGAAGGAGACCTGAAAGAGACACGCGGACTAGCTCCGTCACACGAACCTTCCTCAGAGACAACTGATCGTAGGATTGGCTACCGTCGGCATCCTTCACGTCAGCTCGTGGAAGGGGAAACTCCGCCTTCTCGAACCGGCCAGCCACACCACCTCCCCCCACCCCGCAACCCGCAGCCAGACCCTACAAGCGATGGAGGTCAGGGCTAAGTGACGGAGAGGGTCATCATCATGGGAATGAGGGGGGAAACCCTTGGACTCGGAGGGGTGTGATAGCCCCATGATTGATCTCCCTGTGGGGCTGATTGGGTACAAGTTCCCCTGGCAACAGGCAGTGGCGTGCCCAGCTGAAATGCGTCCCCTGGACCTTTTATATAAGGCAGGCTCCAGACTAGGTCTGCTGAACGGTCGTCACAGGCAGGGACTAGTGTGTGTCCACAACGGTGGTGGATTCTGTAATAAACTACCTTCTTTTCCAGCCAAGTTTCCTGTGGGAGAATGAGATAGAGAGTTACATTGATTGAGTTGGATGAGCAATGGTGAGGAGGCACCGGTGGAGCGGTTGGATTGTATTGACATTTCTTAGTTGGAAATGTGTGTGTGTAATTCTATGTAAAAGAGATGGATTGTAGTCCTCAGCTTGCTGCTAATGGGCAGGCCAGTCAGAGATGGATAGTAGCTGGAAGCTTTCGAAAGCAAGCTCTGAATGCAGAGAGAGAAAACAGCAATAAGGAGCTAAGGACTCAGCAAGCTATAGATCTAAAAGCAGCATTCAGAATCAAGAGTTACTGGCCCACGCTGGAAATCTTCACATTAAACCACGGTTAGCTAATGCCTTTCCAGGGAAGTAACCCCGTGATTTGTTAAATTTGCACTGTGCTTGTTTTCCGATACAGTCGTTGGGAGGTAAATAGGGAAGGGTTCTCCCACAGAATGTTGTGGGTGCGACTGACTGGGATAGGTTCCTGTCGGGGTGTCTGGATGTAGATGGGTTTATTAACGGCCCAGGCTGGTTTTGGGCCTGAGCAATGTGGTGCCGGCAATAGGCCCTGCCAATAACCCTGCCCCCAACAGCAGGCCCCCCCCCATAACCCCACCCCTATCCCTGCATCTCTCATAACCGTACCTTTAACAATAGCCCCGCCCACTACCCATTCCTAATAACAGGATCCTCCCATAACCACACCCCCTAACAACAGGCCCCTCCGTAACCACACCCTAACAACAGGCCCCTCCGTAACCACACCCTAACAACAGGCCCCTCCGTAACCACACCCTAACAACAGGCCCCTCCGTAACCACACCCTAACAACAGGCCCCTCCGTAACCACACCCTAACAACAGGCCCCTCCGTAACCACACCCTAACAAAGGCCCTCCGTAACCACACCCTAACAACAGGCCCCTCCGTAACCACACCCTAACAACAGGCCCTCCGTAACCACATCCTAACAACAGGGCCCTCCATTACCACACCCCCAACAACAGGCCCCTCCGTAACCACACCTAACAACAGGGCCCTCCGTAACCACCCCTAACAACAGCCTCGAACCACACCCTAACAACAGGCCCCTCCGTAACCACATCCTAACAACAGGGCCCTCCATTACCACACCCCCAAAAACAGGCCCCTCCAAACCACACCCCAAAACAGGCCCCTCCATAACCACACCCCTAACAACAGGCCCTCCATAACCACACCCCAACAACAGGCCCCTCCGTAACCACACCCTAACAACAGGCCCTCCGTAACCACACCCTAACAACAGGCCCCTCCGTAACCACACCCTAACAACAGGCCCCTCCGTAACCACACCCTAACAACAGGCCCCTCCGTAACCACACCCTAACAACAGGCCCCTCCGTAACCACACCCTAACAACAGGCCCCTCCGTAACCACACCCTAACAACAGGCCCCTCCGTAACCACACCCTAACAACGGGCCCTCCGTAACCACACCCTAACAACAGGGCCCTCCGTAACCACACCCTAACAACAGGCCCCTCCGTAACCACACCCTAACAACAGGCCCCTCCGTAACCACACCCTAACACAGGCCCCTCCGTAACAACTCCTAACAAACAGGGCCCTTCATTTACCACACCCCCAACAACAGGCCCTCCATAACCACACCCCCAACAACAGGCCCCTCCATAACCACCCCCAACAACAGGCCCTCATTAACCACACCCCTAACAACAGGCCCCTCCATAACCACACCCCCAAAAACAGGCCCCTCCATAACCACACCCCCAAAAACAGGCCCCTCCATAACCACCCCCTAACAACGGGTCCGTCCATAACCACATCCCCAACAACAGGCCCCTCCAATAACCACACCCTAACAACAGGCCCCTCCATAATTGCACCCCCATAAACAGGCCCCTCCATAACCACACCCTAACAACAGGTCCGTCCATAACCACATCCCGAAACAACAGGCCCCTCCATAACCACACCCCCAACAACAGGCCCCTCCAAAACCACACCCTAACAACAGGCCCCTCCAAAACCACACCCTAACAACAGGCCCCTCCATAACCACACCCTAACAACAGGCCTCTCCATAACTACACCCTTAATGATATGCCCCATCCCCTAACCACACACCTAACTCCAGGCCTCTGAGGGGACAGGTATTTCTCTGGCTACCTGCTGGGATCTCACCAAGATCTGGCTGACTCTCTGCTGGGACCTCCCTGACTCTCTGCTGGGATCTCCCTGCCTCTGTACTGGGTTCTCCCTGACTCTGTTGGGATCTCCCTGGCTCTCTGCTAGAATCTCCCTGGCTCTCTGCTGGGATCACCCTGCCTCTGTACTGGGATCACCCTGCCTCTGCACTGGGATCTCTCTGACTCTCTGCTGGGATATCCCTGGCTCTCAGCTGGGATCCCACTGGCTCTGTGCTGGGATCTCCCTGCCTCTGTACTGGTATCTTCCTGGCTCTCTGCTAGGATCTCCCTGCCTCTGTACTGGTATCTTCCTGGCTCTCTGGGATCTCCCTGCCTCTATACTGGTATCTTCCTGGCTCTCTGCTGGGATATCCCTGGCTCTGTACTGGCATCTCCCTGACTCTCTGCTGGAATATCCCTGGCTCTCTGCTGGGATCTCCCTGGCTCTCTGCTGGGATCTCCCTGGCTCTCTGCTGGGATCTCCCTGGCTCTCTGCTGGAATCTCCTGCCTCTGTGCTGGGATCTCCCTGCCTCTGTGCTGGGATCTCCCTGCCTCTGTGCTGGGATCTCTGGATCCCAATCCTCTCTGTGCTCCTGGATGATGCAGTGAAGTGCCTCTGGTGGGGTTTGACGCCACCACACTCTGACCCCTGAGCTGTAGCGGCAGGAGAAGTGTGTGGGTGTCCATGGGGGGCGGGGGGAACCACATGGCGTGGTTGGATTGGCCAGGGAGGAGGGTCAGGTGAGCCTCTGGGCGATGGCGATAATTGGGCGTCTATCCCAGCACTGTCTGTTTTCTCTTTTCACAGCTGACTGAGGTCGCTGAATCGCCAAGGAGCCCGTTTGCGTGTGAGCCCCGTCTGTACCACACACTGCAGACCCGAAAACCCAGCGGGCACCGGAATCGCAGCAACAGCATTCCGATTGGCTGCAAGGCCTACACCCAGGGTCACCGATGGGTATGCTGCATCAACGCTCATCTCCGTATCACTGCCCCTAACTGCCGAATAGCTTCCCTAAGCCTACCGGGAACGCCATGCCTTTAACGTTATGATATAACCTCCTCTAGACCTATCTGAGGGAATGCTCAATAGGTAGCACTTTCATCTCAGCCTCAGAAACTTGAGGAGTCCAGTTCCTACACACCCAACAAGTCCTGCCCATAACCACACCCCCAAGAACAAGCCCTGCCCATAACCACACCCCTAACAACAAGCCCTGCCCATAACCACACCCCTAACAACAAGCCCTGCCCATAACCACACCCCTAACAACAAGTCCTGCCCATAACCACACCCCCAATAACAAACCCTGCCCATAACCACACCCCTAACAACAAGCCCTGCCCATAACCACACCCCTAACAACAAGCCCCATCCCACAACCACACCCCTAACAACAAGCGCCTCCCATAACCATACTCCAAACAACAAGCCCCTCCCATAACCACACTGCCAACAACATTCTCCTTCCATAACCACACCCCCAATTACAAATCCCTCCCATAACCACACCCTAACAACAATCCCCTCCCATAACCACACCCCTAACAATAAGCCCCATTCCGTAACCACACCCCCAACAACAAACCCCTCCCATAACCACACCCCCAACGACATTCCCCTTCCATAACCACACCCCCAATTACAAATCCCTCCCATAACCACACCCCTAACAACAAGCCCTATTCCATAACCACACCCCCAACAACAAACCCCTCCCATAACCACACCCCCAACGACATTCCCCTTCCATAACCACACCCCCAACAACAAACCCCTCCAATAACCACACCCCTAACAACATGCCCCATCTGATAACCACACCCCTAACAACAAGCCCATCCCATAACCACATCCCTAACAGCAGGCCACTCCCATAACAACAGGCCACTCCCATAACCACACCTGTAACAACATGCCCCATCCCATAACCTCACCCCTAACTCCAGGCCTCTCCCACACTCAGGGGCCGGGGATTTCCCTGGATCTCTGCTGGGATCTCCCTGACTCTGTGTTGGGATCTCCCTGGCTCTCTGCTGGGATCTCCCTGGCTCTGTGTTGGCATTTCCCTGGCTTCAGCTGGGATTTCCCTGGCTCTCTGCTGGGATCTCCCTGATTCTGTGTTGGGATCTTCCTGGCTCTCTGCTGGGATCTCCCTGCCTCTCTGTACTTCTGGATGATGCAGTGAAGTGCCTCGGGTGGGGTTTGAACCACCACATTCTGACCCTTGAGCTGCAGCGGCAGAAGTGTGGGTATCCCTGGGGGGAACCACATGGCGTGGGTGGATTGGCCAGGGAAGAGGGTCAGGTGAGGCCGGGCAGAGCCTCTGGGTGATGGCGATAATTGAGGTCTATCCCAGCTGAGTAAAAGCAGGAGTAGGCCATTTGAGCCTGCTCCGCCATTCATTTTGATCATGGCTGATCATCAAACTTGATATCCTGATCCCCACTTCCCCCGCACATCCCTTGATCCCTTTAGCCCCAAGAGCTATATCTAATTTCTTCTTGAAGTCACACAACATATAGGCCTCAGCTACTTTCTGTGGAGTGAATCCCTGACATTCATCACCCTCTGGGTGAAGAAATTTCTCCTCACCTCAGTCCTAAAAAGTTTCCCCTTATCCTCAAACTATGACCTCTAGTTCTGGACTCTCCTCCACCATCAGGAACATTCTTTCTGAATCTACCCTGTCTAACCCTGTTAGAATTTTATAAGTTTCTATGAGATCCCCTCTCACTCTTCTAAACTCCAGTGAATATAATCCTAACCGATTTAATCTCTCCTCAGATCCCTTGATTCCTTTAGCCCCAAGAACGATATCTAATTTCTTCTTAAAAATCACACAACATTTTGGCCTCAACTAATTTCTGTGGGAGTGAATTCCACACGTTCTCCTCACCTCAGTTCCAAAAGGTTTATCATCCCAGGAATCAGCCTGGTAAACCTTTGCTGTACTCCCTCTATAGCAAGGACATCCTTCCTCAGATAAGGACACCAAAACTGTCCACAATATTCCAGGTGTGGCCTCACCAACAGTCGCAGTAATATATCCCTATCCCTGTACTCAAATCCTCTCGTTATGAAGGCCAACATACTATTTGCCTTCTTTACTCCTGTTGTACTTGCGTGCTTACTTTCAGTGACTGATACACAAAGTGTCACTGGGTATCCAACTCTCTTAATTTACACCCATTCAAGTAACAAGCTGTCTTCCTATTATTGCTACCAAAGTGGATAACCTCATATTTACCCTGAAGATGCCTGAAGAGATTTACCCTGAATACTTACCTTCTGGCCAACATGCACCCCTCTACTAATGCCCCCAAGACTAGCTGGTCATTATCCAGTGATCTGACGTCATCCCAAGTCTAAGGGTAGCATGGTGGAACAATGGTTAGCACTGCTGCCTCACAGTACCAGGGCCCGGGTTCAATTCCGGCCTTGGGTCACTGCTCGGAGTCTGCACGTTCTCCACATATCTGCATGGGTTTCCTTTGGGTGCTCAAGTTTTCTCTCACGGATCAAAGATGTGTAGGTTAGGGGGATTGGCCATGCTAAATTGTTCTTTAGTGTACAAAGATGTGTAAGTTAGGGGCATTGGCCATGCTAAATTGCCCCATAGTATCCAAAGCTGTGAGGGTTAGATGGATTGCTCATGCTAAATTGCCCCTTAGTGTCTAAAGATGTATAGATTGGGTGGATTGACTATGCTAAATTGTCCCATAGTGTCCAAAGATGTGTAGGTTAGATGGATTGGCCATGCTAAATTGCCCCTTAGTGTCCAAAGATGTGTAGGTTGGGTGGATTGATTGTGCTAAATTGTCCCTTAGTGCCTGAAATTGTGCAAGTTCGATGGATTGCTCACGCTAAATTGTCCCTTAGTGTCTAAAGATTTGCAGGTTAGGTGGATTGGCCATGCTAAATTGCCCCTTAGTGTCAGGAGAATTAGTAGGATAAATACTTGGGGTTACGGGGATAGGTGCGATTGCTGTTGGGCCCAGACTTGATGGGCTGATTATTTCATTGCGGGAGCTTGCTGTGCACAAGATGACCGCCACGTTGCTCACAATGCATCAGCAATGACTCTTCAAGAGTACTTTCCACTGGCGGTGAAGCGATTTGGGGCGGCCTGGGGCTGTGAAGGGCGCTTATAGGAATGCGAGCCTTTCACCAGAGGGAATCGTAACTTGAGTTTCTACGTTGCAGCAAAGCGGCCTGCGATTTGGAACAGCAGCTTCCTATCTGAACCTGGAGAAGCTGGGGGAAGGATCCTACTCCACGGTGTACAAGGGGATTAGCAGGTGAGGATGAATTCCTCGGGGTATCCCCATTCGGGGCTGGCTCCTCTGTCACTGAAAACCTCCGGCGCTGGCCGGCAGCGATACATTACCCAGTACGGTGCCCGTCAAACTCAACAAAAGATTACCTCCAATTTCCTGAAGGAGGGATAGAGGGGAGAGGCTGACTGTGGGAGGGGGAGGGGGAGGAAAATAGAGGGAGCAACGTGGAGGGGGAGGTAACGGTGAAAGGTGGGGGAGTGATGGCAGCAAGGCACAAGAAGGGGACTGACAGCGCCATGGGGAAGGGGTGATCTCTGATTTAGTTGGCTGATGTTCCTCGGGATTGAAGTGGGATTGAAGGGAGGGAAAAGGGGCAGGGAGGAGGAGTGATGGGGCCTCACTCCCCGATTCCAGAGCTTTCTTTGTTAAATTTTCTTACCACCTTATGACCAGACTGGAAGGGTTTTTAAAATGTTTTTGTTATGCTGATGCTCTGAGATACTCCGGTGTGACTTGATCCTGGGTGTTAACTCTTCTCTCACCCTGCACAGGATAAATGGCAACCTCGTGGCCCTGAAGGTGATTAAAATGCAGGAGGAAGAAGGCGTCCCGTTCACGGCAATCCGTGAGGGTAGGTACAGAGAGAGGGTGTGTTTTATATACACCGTAATTCACTGCTGTGAGGGTAGGTACAGAGAGAGGGTGTGTTTTATATACACCGTAATTCACTGCTGTGAGGGTAGGTACAGAGAGAGGGTGTGTTTTATATACACCGTAATTCACTGCTGCGAGGGTAGGTACAGAGAGAGGGTGTGTTTTATATATACTGTAATTCACTGCTGTGAGGGTAGGTACAGAGAGAGGGTGTGTTTTATATATACTGTAATTCACTGCTGTGAGGGTAGGTACAGAGAGAGGGTGTGTTTTATATATACTGTAATTCACTGCTGTGAGGGTAGGTACAGAGAGAGGGTGTGTTTTATATACACCGTAATTCACTGCTGTGAGGGTAGGTACAGAGAGAGGGTGTGTTTTATATACACCGTAATTCACTGCTGTGAGGGTAGGTACAGAGAGAGGGTGTGTTTTATATATACTGTAATTCACTGCTGTGAGGGTAGGTACAGAGAGAGGGTGTGTTTTATATATACGTAATTCACTGCTGTGAGGGTAGGTACAGAGAGAGGGTGTGTTTTATATATACTGTAATTCACTGCTGTGAGGGTAGGTACAGAGAGAGGGTGTGTTTTATATATACTGTAATTCACTGCTGTGAGGGTAGGTACAGAGAGAGGGTGTGTTTTATATACACCGTAATTCACTGCTGTGAGGGTAGGTACAGAGAGAGGGTGTGTTTTATATACACTGTAATTCACTGCTGTGAGGGTAGGTACAGAGAGAGGGTGTGTTTTATATATACTGTAATTCACTGCTGTGAGGGTAGGTACAGAGAGAGGGTGTGTTTTATATACACTGTAATTCACTGCTGTGAGGGTAGGTACAGAGAGAGGGTGTGTTTTATATACACCGTAATTCACTGCTGTGAGGGTAGGTACAGAGAGAGGGTGTGTTTTATATATACTGTAATTCACTGCTGTGAGGGTAGGTACAGAGAGAGGGTGTGTTTTATATATACTGTAATTCACTGCTGTGAGGGTAGGTACAGAGAGAGGGTGTGTTTTATATATACTGTAATTCACTGCTGTGAGGGTAGGTACAGAGAGAGGGTGTGTTTTATATATACCGTAATTCACTGCTGTGAGGGTAGGTACAGAGAGAGGTTGTGTTTTATACTGTAATTCACTGCTGTGAGGGTAGGTACGAGAGAGGGTGTGTTTTATATATACTGTAATTCACTGCTGTGAGGGTAGGTACAGAGAGAGGGTGTGTTTTATATACACCGTAATTCACTGCTGTGAGGGTAGGTACAGAGAGAGGGTGTGTTTTATATATACTGTAATTCACTGCTGTGAGGGTGTACAGAGAGAGGGTTGTGTTTTATATATACTGTAATTCACTGGGAGGGTAGGTACAGAGAGAGGTGGTTTTATATATACTGTAATTCACTGCTGTGAGGGTAGGTACAGAGAGAGGGTGTGTTTTATATTACTGTAATTCACTGCTGTGAGGGTAGGTACAGAGAGAGTTTTATATAATTACTGCTGTGGGGTGTACAGAGAGAGGGTGTGTTTTATATATACCGTAATTCACTGCTGTGAGGGTAGGTACAGAGAGAGGGTGTGTTTTATATATACTGTAATTCACTGCTGTGAGGGTAGGTACAGAAAGAAGGTGTGTTTTATATATACTGTAATTCACTGCTGTGAGGGTAGGTACAGAGAGAGGGTGTGTTTTATATACACCGTAATTCACTGCTGTGAGGGTAGGTAAAGAGAGAGGGTGTGTTTTATCTCTCCATTGGAGCAGGTTGAGAGTGGGACTGTGTTATGTACACTGTAATTCTTTCCAGTGGGAGTAGTTAGTGTGACGGGGTGTTATATACACTGTAAATGATTGGGTAGGTGAGTGTGCTGTTTGTATATGGGGCAGAACTGTTATTCTCGATGCTTTTCTTTCTGTTCTCGGGGTCTCTTCGTGCTATTCCATTGCCTCCTGCAGCCTCGCTACTGAAAGGGTTAAAACACAGCAACATCGTCCTGCTCCATGACATCATCCACACACAAGAAACACTCACTTTTGTCTTTGAATATGTGGTGAGTTCATTAATGGTGGGAGAGTGCGTGAGAGAGAGTGTGTGTGTGAGAGAGAGTGATGTGTGTATGTGTGAGAGTGAGTGAGTGATATGTGTGTGTGTATGAGTAATATATGAGTGTGTATATGTGTGTGTGTGTGAGAGAGTGAGTGAGTGATGTGTGTGTTGGCAGTGTAAGTGTGTGTGTGTGTGAGAGAGAGAGAGTGAGTGAGTGATGTGTGTGTTGGCAGTGTAAGTGTGTGTGTGTGTGAGAGAGAGAGAGTGAGTGAGTGATGTGTGTGTTGGCAGTGTAAGTGTGTGTGTGTGTGGTGTGTGTGAGAGAGAGAGAGTGAGTGAGTGATGTGTGTGTGCAGTTGTAAGTGTGGTGTGTGTGTGTGTGTGTGAGAGAGAGTGAGTGAGTGAGTGATGTGTGTGTTGGCAGTGTAAGTGTTGTGTGTGTGAGAGCGAGAGAGTGAGTGAGTGATGTGTGTGTTGGCAGTGTAAGTGTGTGTGTTGTGTGTGTGTGAGAGAGTGAGTGAGTGATGTGTGTGTTGGCAGTGTAAGTGTGTGTGTGTGTGTAGTGTGAGAGAGAGTGAGTGAGTGATGTGTGTGTTGGCAGTGTAAGTGTGTGTGTGTGTGAGAGAGGAGAGTGATGAGTGATGTGTGTGTTGGCAGTGTAGGTGTGTGTGTGTGTGTGAGAGAGAGAGTGAGTGAGTGATGTGTGTGTTGGCAGTGTAAGTGTGTGTGTGTGTGAGAGAGAGAGTGAGTGAGTGATGTGTGTGTTGGCAGTGTAAGTGTGTGTGTGTGTGAGAGAGAGAGAGTGAGTGAGTGATGTGTGTGTTGGCAGTGTAAGTGTGTGTGTGTGTGAGAGAGAGAGAGTGAGTGAGTGATGTGTGTGTTGGCAGTGTAAGTGTGTGTGTGTGTGTGTGTGTGCGAGAGAGAGAGTGAGTGAGTGATGTGTGTGTGTGTTTGAGTGTGTGTGTGTGTGTGAGAGAGTGAGTGAGGTGATGTGTGTGTTGGCAGTGTAAGTGTGTGTGTGTGTGAGAGAGAAGATGAGTGAGTGATGTTGTGTTGGCAGTGTAAGTGTGTGTGTGTGTGTGTTTGTGAGAGAAGTGAGTGAGTATGTGTGTGTTGGCAGTGTAAGTGTGTGTGTGTGTGAGAGAGAGAGAGTGAGTGAGTGATGTGTGTGTTGGCAGTGTAATGTGTGTGTGTGTGTGGTGAGAGAGAGTGAGGAGTGATGTGTGTGTGTGTGTGTGTGAGAGAGAGTGAGTGAGTGATGTGTGTGTGTGTGTGTGGTGTGAGAGAGATGAGTGAGTGATGTGTGTGTGTGTGTGTGTGTGTGTGTGAGAGAGTGAGTGAGTGATGTGTGTGTGGCAGTGTAAGGTGTGTGTGTGTGGTGTGAGAGAGAGAGTGAGTGAGTGATGTGTGTGTGGCGTTGTAAGTGTGTGTGTGTGTGTGTGAGAGAGAGAGTGAAGTGAGTGATGGTGATGTGTTGTGTTGGCAGGTAAGTGTGTGTGTTGTGAGAGAGAGAGAGTGAGTGAGTGATGTGTGTGTTGGCAGTGTAAGTGTGTGTGTGTGTGTGTGTGTGCGAGAGAGAGAGTGAGTGAGTGATGTGTGTGTGTGTTTGAGTGAGTGTGTGGCAGTGTGTGTGTGAGTGTCTGCGCGAGACAGAGAGAGAGAGAGTGAGTGATGTGTGTGTGTTTGAGTGAGTGTGTGTGGCAGTGTGAGTGTGTGTGAGTGATGTGAATGTGTGTGGCTGTGTGAGAGTGAGTGATGTGTGTGTATGTGTGTGACAGAGTGGGTGTGTGTGAGCATAACCAAACAAATTTTGTGTTTTATAATGGACCTTAAAGAAGTTGGGAGAGATGGAGTGAAAGAGGGGGGAGAAGGTGAAAAGTTGGAGAGATTTAGTGAGGGAAGTCCAGAGCTTAGAGCCCCAGGCAGTTGAAGGCAGACAGCCAATGTTGGAGAATGGAAGTGGGTGATGGGAATTATAGAGTGTATATTTCAGAGAAACTGGAATGAATTTGGAGTGAGCAGGAGAATCATGGCACCATGAGCAGGCCATTCGGCCCCTTGTGCCCATCCAGTTAGATCATTGCCAATCCAAATTCCCAGCCCTGTTTACCACTGGCCTGGGAAGGTCACACAGTTTTCTGATGACAGTGCCTCTGGGGGAAAGTTCACAGCGAAGGAGAGTGTCTGGGGGGATGAATGCCATGGTCACATCAGTGTGCCACACAGCTAGACTCTCAGAACCTGGCTTGATGCAGAGGAGATGGTGTGGGGTCCCGATGAAGGTAAACTCTCCTCGGCACACAGTGATGTAGAGGGTGGCGGGGGAGGGGCAACCATGCAAAGGTCTTGGGCTGAGCATGGCCAGAAAATCCCACCCCAAGCCTGCACGAACCCTTCCGATCAGAATGGGAAGCAGAGGGGTTGATGGAATTGGATACAGAAATATGCTCGTGATCCCTATGAACTAGCCTTGCACAAGCTGACAGGAATGGTGTGGAGAGGTCAGATAGCCTGTTTTTGCTCTGTACAGTAAGAAGAATTGTTTGTGCTTCATGGAGGGCACAGTGATTAGCCCTGCTGCCTCACAGGGTTCAATTCTGAGCCCTGGGTCTGTGTGAAGTTTGTACATTCTCGCCATGTCTGCATGGATTTCCTCCGGGTGCTCCAGTTTTCTCCCACTGACCAAAGATATGGTTAGGTGGATTGGCCATGCTAAATTGCCCCTTAGTGTCCAAAGAAGTGCAGGTTAGGTGGATTGGCCATGCTAAATTGCTCCTTAGTGTCCAAAGAAGTGCAGGTTAGGTGGATTGGCCATGCTAAATTGCTCCTTAGTGTCCAAAGAAGTGCAGGTTAGGTGGGACTGGCCATGCTAAATTGCTCCTTAGTGTCCAAAGAAGTGTAGGTTAGGTGGATTGGCATGCTAAATTGCTCCTTAGTGTCCAAAGATGTGTAGGTTAGGTGGATTGGCCATGCTAATTGCTCCTTAGTGTCCAAAGAAGTGCAGGTTTAGGTGGATTGGCCATGCTAAATTGCTCCTTAGTGTCCAAAGAAGTGCAGGTTAGGTGGATTGGCCATGCTAAATGCCCCTAGTGTCCAAAGAGTGTGTAGGTTAGGTGGATTGGCCATGCTAAATTCCCCTAGTGTCCAAAGAAGTGCAGGTTAGGTGGATTGGCCATGCTAAATGCTCCTAGTGTCCAAAGATGTGTAGGTTAGGTGGATTGGCCATGCTAAATTGCTCCTTAGTGTCCAAAGATGTGTAGGTTAGGTGGATTGGCCATGCTAAATTGCTCCTTAGTGTCCAAAGAAGTGCAGGTTAGGTGGATTGGCCATGCTAAATGCTCCTTAGTGTCCAAAGATGTGTAGGTTAGGTGGATTGGCCATGCTAAATTGCCCCTTAGTGTCCAAAGATGTGTAGGTTAGGTGGAGGCCATGCTAAATTGCTCCTTAGTGTCCAAAGAAGTGCAGGTTAGGTAGACTGGCCATGCTAAATTGCTCCTTAGTGTCCAAAGATGTGTAGGTTAGGTGGATTGGCCATGCTAAATTGCTCCTTAGTGTCCAAAGATGTGTAGGTTAGGTGGATTGGCCATGCTAAATTGCTCCTTAGTGTCCAAAGATGTGTAGGTTAGGTGGATTGGCCATGCTAAATTGCTCCTTAGTGTCCAAAGAAGTGCAGGTTAGGTGGATTGGCCACGCTAAATTGCTCCTTAGTGTCCAAAGAAGTGCAGGTTAGGTAGACTGGCCATGCTAAATTGCTCCTTAGTGTCCAAAGAAGTGCAGGTTAGGTGGATTGACCATGCTAAATTGACCCTTAGTGTCCAAAGATGTGCAGCTAGGTAGATTGGCCGTGCTAAATTGCCCTAAGTGTCCAAACAAGTACAGATTAGATGAATTGGCCATGCTAAATTGTCCCAAGATATATTGGTTAGGGGGAATTAGCAGGGTAAATGTGTGGAGTTATGGGGATAGGGGCTGGGTGATGGGTGGGGTTGTGGTCAGTGCAGACTCGATGGGCCAAATGCATAGTGGGGATTGTATGATGCCATGAAGCAAGGAAAGAAATGAATAAAGACATCGCCAACAGATAGGGTAATATTCAGAATATCCGTATCTAACCATGAAAGGGAGATTTGTGTGTCATACAGTGCTTGGGAAACGTGTTTGAGGATTTCCACCGGGGTTGTTTGGAATCTCCCTTCGGCTGACTCCGTGTTAGATTCATTCCCTCTTTTTCTCTCCCCTAACCAGCAAACAGACCTGGCGCAGTACATGATCCAACACCCAGGAGGGCTGCACACTCACAACGTCAAGGTAAGCTGGGATTCAGGGGCAGCGTAGCTTCGGAGTTCCCGTTAACTTTCCGGACCCTCGGCCAGAGAGGAAAGAATCCAGCACTCTAAATAATCCCTCTCTGGTCCCCCGCTACCCAGTCACTCTCTCATTACATGCTCATCTCCTTTGATTTGATTTATTTATTGTCACACATAATTGGATAAAGTATTGTTTCTCGTGTGCTATACAGACAAAGCATACCATTCATAAAGAAGGAAAGGAGCGAGTACGGAATGTAGTGTTACAGTCATAGCTAGGGTGTAGAGAAAGGTCAACTTAATGCGAGGTAGGTCCGTTCAAAAGTCTGACGGCAGCAGGGAAGAAGCTGTTCTTGAGTTGGTTGGTACACGACCTCAGACTTTTGTATCTTTTTCCCGACAGAAGAAGGTGGAAGAGAGGATGTCCGGGAACGCGTGGAGCTCTTAATGATGCCGGCTGCTTTGCCGAGGCAGCGGGAAGTGTAGACAGAGTCAATGGTTGGGAGGCTGGTTTGCGTGATGGATTGGGCTACGTTCCCGACACTTTGTACTTGCTTGTGGTCTTGGGCAGAGCAGGAGTCCATACCAAGCTGCGATATAACCAGATCTGGGCTCTGGTCAACCTCTGGCCACTCTCTTGATCCTGGTGTCTGTAAAAACATAGAACATTACAGCACAGCTCAGGCCCTTTGGCCCTCAATGTTGTGCCGAGCTTTGTCCAATCCCAAGATCGAGCTATCCCACTCCCTATCATGCTGGTGTGCTCCATGTGCCTATCCAATAACCGCTTGAAAGTTCCTAAAGTGTCCGACTCCACTGTCACAGCAGGCAATGCATTCCACACCCCAGCCATTCTCTGAGTGAAGAATCTACCTCGGAAATCCCTCCTATATCTCCCACCATGAACTTTTTAGTTTTAAGGCTTGTTCATTAAGCTTACGTTAACATTGCAATGAAGTTACTGTGTAAATCCCCTAGTCCCCACATTCCGGTGCCTTTTCGGGTACGCCGAGGGAGCATTTAGCACCTAACCAGCACGTCTTTCGGGCAGTGGGAGGAAACCAGAACACCCGAAGGAAACTCACGCAGACATGGGGAGAATGTGCCAACTCCGCACAGACGGTGACCCAAGCCAAGAATTGAACCCGGATCCCTGGCGCCGTGAGGCAGCAGTGCTAACCACTGTGCCGCCTATCTCCTCCCAGGCTGACCTGTGATTCGTGTGGGCAGTGCCCAGGACTCTCACAGTTACTGGAGCTGGGATCTGCCCCGGCTTGTGGGAACTGAAGTTTAATTTCTCGTTGTTTTCCAGTGCGGTTGGGAGAGAAACCAGAATCCCTTTTTGATGATGTGATTTCGAGTGAAAGCCCGGTCCCTCTCTCTGGGGATTTATTGAGATACACAGTGACAGTGGCTGTGTCGTACTGGCCCTGGTCTCTCTCTCCCACCCTCCCGAGTGAGGGTCACTCAGTGACCGTGCTGAATAATAAATTGCAGCTTTCTGCCTTTTACAGCTGTTTCTGTTCCAGCTCCTGCGGGGCCTGAGGTACATCCATCACTGTCACATCCTGCACCGCGACCTCAAACCGCAGAACCTGCTCATCAGCTGTGTGGGAGAACTCAAACTGGCAGACTTCGGTCAGTGCATCATGTTACTTCCTGTTTATCTGTGTGTCCGCGGGGAGGGAGGGGGGGACGGGGTGTGTGTGTCCGCAAAGTTGGTGGGGGGGAGAGGAGTGATGTGCCCAGAAAAGGGTGTGTGTGTGTGTGCAAGGTGGGGGTGGGGGTGGGGGGGTGGTCCGCAGAGGGCAGTGGCAAGGGGTAGTGTCGCAAGTGGGATTGTGTTGCTGGGGGGTCACGAAGAGGGAATGTGTCTGCTGGGGAGATGTATCTGTGAGGGGGAGGTGGGGGGGGGGGTGCCCATGAGAGGGGATGTATGTCCATAAGGGCGGGAGTGTCTACATGAGGGAAGGTGTGTGCATGTATGTAAGTCTGTGAGTGTGTGTGTGCGTGTGTGTGTCCCTCTAAGTGTGTGCATGTGTGTATGCCTGTGAGTATGTGGGTGTCTGTATCCCTGTCAGTGTGAGTGTGTGTGTGTGTATCCCTGTAAGTGTGTGTGCATGTGTGTGTGTGTCCCTGTAAGTGTGTGCATGTGTGTGGGTGCAGGTGTGTTCCTGTAAGTGTGTGCATGTGTGTGCCCTGTAAGTGTGTGCATGTGTGGGTATGTGTCCCTGTAAGTGTGTGCTGTGTGTGTGTATGTGTCCCTGTAAGTGTGTGAGTGTGTGTGTGTCCCTGTAAGTGTGTGCATATGTGTGTGTGTGTCCGTAAGTGTGTGCGTGGTGTGTGTGTGTGTCGTAAGTGTGTGCATGGTTTGTGTGTGTCCTGTAAGTGTGTGGCCTGAAGTGTGTGCGGGTGTGTGTGTATGTGTGTCCGTAAGTGGTGTGGGTGTGTGTGTGTGTGTGTCCTGTAAGTGTGTGTGTGGTTGTCCTGTAAGTGTGTGTATGTGTGTGTTTGTGTGTGTCACTGTAGTGTGTGCAGTGTTTGTTGTGTGTCCCTGTAAGTGTGTGCGTGTGTGTGTGTGTGTGTCCCTGTAAGTGTGTGGGGTTGTGCGTGTGGTGTGTTGTCGTGTGTGTGCGTGTGTGTGTTTGTCCCTGTAAGTGTGGTGCGTGTGTTGTGTGTGTAAGTGTTGTGGTGTTGTGTGTGTCCGTGCCCTGTAGTGTGTGCGTGTTGTGTGTGTGTGTCCCGGTGTAAGTGGTGTGTGTGTGTGTTGTGTGGTGTGTGGTGTGTGTGTCCTGTAAGTGTGTGCGGGTGTGTGTTGTGTGTGTCCCTGTAAGTGTGGCGGGGTGCTGTGTGTGTGTGTGTGTCCCTGTAAGTTTGTGCGTTGGTGTGTCCTGTAAGTGAGTGTGTGGGTTGTGTGTGTGTCCATGTAAGTGTGTGCGGTGTGTTTTTGTGTGTGTCCCTGTAAGTGTGGCGTGGTGTTGTGTGCGTGTGTGTCCCTTAGTGTGTGCTGTGTGTCCCTGTAAGTGTGTGGTGTGGTGTGTGTCCCTGTAAGTGTGTGCGGTGGTGTGTGTGTGTCCCTGTAAGTGTGGCATGGTGGTGTGTGCTCTGTAGGTGTGTGTGTGTTGTGTGTGTGTGTGGTGTGTGTCACTGTAAGTATGTGCGTGTGTGTCCCTGTGTGATGTGTGTCCCTGTAAGTGTGTGGTTTGTGTCCCTGTAAGTGTGTGTGTGTGTGTGCGTGTGTGTGTGTGTGTCCTGTAAGTGTGTGCGGTGTGTTGTGTGTGTGTGTGCCCTTGTAAGTGTCGTGCATGTGTGTGTGTGTGTGTGTGGGTGTGTGTTGTCCTTGTAAGTGTGTGCATGTGTGTGTGTGCGCATGTGTGTGTGTGTGTCCGTGTCTGTAAGTGTGTGCATGTGTGTGTGTGTGTCCCTGTAAGCGTGTGCATGTGCGTGTGTGTCCCTGTGTGTGCATGTGTGTCCCTGTAAGTGTGTGTGTGTGTCCCTGTAATGTGTGTGCATGTTTGTGTGTGCATGTGTGTGTGTGTGTGAGGTGTGTGCATGTGTGTGGTGTCCCTCTAAGTGTATGTGTGTGTGTGTGTGTCCCTGTAAGGCATGTGTGGTGTCCCTGTAAGTGTGTGCATGTGTGTCCCTGTAATTGTGGTGCATGTGTGTGTGTGCGTCCTGAAGTGTGTGGTGTGCGTCCCTGTAAGTGTGTGTGTGTGTGTCCCGTAAGTGTTGTGTATGTGTTTGTGTGTGTGGTGTGTCCCTGTAAGTGTGTGCATGTGTGTGTGTGTGTGCATGTATGTGTGTGTGTCTTGTAAGTGTGTGCATGTGTTGTGTGTGTGTCCCTCTAAGTGTATGTGTGTGGGTGTGTCCCTGTAAGTGCATGTGTGTGTGTCCCTGTAAGTGTGTGCAGGGTGTTGTCCGTAATTGTGTGCAGTGTGTGTGTGGTCCTGTAAGTGTGTGTGTGTGTCCCTGTAAGTGTGTGTATGTGTTTGGTGTGTGTGTGTGTCCCTGTAAGTGTGTGCATGTGTGTGTGTGTGTGCATGTATGTGTGTGTGTCCTTGTAGTGTGTGCATGTGTGTGTGTGTCCTGTAAGTGTGTGCGGTGGTGTTGGTGTCCTTGTAAGTGTGTGTGTGTGTCCCTGAAGTGTGTGCGTGTGTGTGGTGTGTGTCCTTGTAAGTGTGTGTGTGTCCCTGTAAGTGTGTGCGTGTATGTGTGTGTCCCTGTAAATGTGTGCGTGTGTGTGTGTGTCCTTGTAAGTGTGTGTGTGTGTGTCCCTGTAAGTGTGTGCATGTGTGTGTGTGTGTGCATGTGTGTGTGTCCCTGTCAGTGTGAATGTGTGTGTGTGTGTCCTGTCAGTGTGTGTCCCTCTGCGTGTGGGTTTCTCTGGGAGGGTTCTCTGCCTTGTTCCTGTATAAATACCTGGAGAGTCACTGTTGGGATCTTCTTCCCTGTCGAGTTTCTTTGTGACGCTGAATCCCATGGAGAGTCACAGCTGCTCCACCAACTCCTTCCCCAACAAGGCGTCCTCACACTCCATCTGTCCTCTGTTTTGATCGCAGGATTGGCCAGGGCAAAGTCTGTTCCCAGTCAGACCTACTCCTCGCAGGTGGTGACCTTGTGGTATCGCCCCCCTGACGTCCTCCTCGGAGCTACTGATTACTCCATGGCTCTGGACATCTGGTGAGGGAACTTCATTCGCATCTTCTCTGATCTAAACCAATGCGGAGCTAAAATCAGGAGCAGGGATCCTTGGGCTAGGGGCTAGGAGGAGCCATTGGGGGAGGGGTTCCAGGATTAATGGTCCACTCCTAATTAAAGAAACCTCGGGCCTAGTGCACCATTCTGTTAGATTTTGGCCAATCTGTATCCTAACTCCATTTACATGCCTCTGTTCCATCGCCTTTAGGAACCTTAGCTAACCAAAGTCTACTAACACAAAAATGCTGGAAAATCGCAGCAGGTCTGACAGCATCTCTGGAGAGAGAATAGAGCCAATTTTTTTTATTTGTTTGTGGGATAGAGGCGTCGCTGGCTGGGCCAGCATTTATTGCCCATCCCGAGTTGCCTAAGGTCAATCGAGAGTCAACCACGTTGCTCTGGAGTCACATGTAGGTCAGACCAGGTAAGAACGGCAGATTTCCTTCCCTAAAGGACATTAGTGAACCAGAGGGCTTTTTTTCGACAATGGTTTCCTGGTCGTCAGTAGATTCTTAATTCCAGATTTTTTTTGAATTGAATTCAAATTCCATCATCTGCCCTGGCGGGATTCGAACCAGGATCCCCAGAATATTAGCTAAATTTCTGGATTAACAATCCAGCGATAATACCACTAGGCCATCGCCTCCTCCCTGTTTCCTCAATAAGCATTTGTCGGAGCTGTTGATCTCAGTTTGGGAATCGTCGATTGACTTCCAGCCCCGATAGTCTTCTTTTGGGAGAGAGATTTCCGGATTTTCACTCCCCTTTGTGTGAGGAAGTGTCGTCTACCTCCATCACTCAATGGCCTAACTCTTAATTCAGGGAAAGGTTTGTCTCCCTTATCGATGGTTTGTCTCCCTTATTTTCTCCCCCTCCACCCCGCCTCCGACTTTCTTCCCACCCTGGGACCCTGGCCAATATTTATCCTTCAATCCACATCGCAAGAAGCAGATGGTCTGATTATTATCCACTGGCTGTTTCGTGGGATCTTGCTCTGCACAAATTGGCTGCTGCATTTCCTGCATTAAAAAATATGAACACACAGAATCCCTCCAGTGTACAGGGAGGCCATTCAGCCCATTGAGTCTGCACCAACTCTCTGACAGAGTGTCTTCCCCAGGCCCTCACTCCCGGCCTATCCCCGTAACCCCGCACATTTAGCATGGCCCATCCTCCTAACTTACACACGTTTGGACACTAAGGGGCAATTTAGCACGGTTAATCCACCTAACCTTATCATAGAAATCCTACAGTGCAGAAGGAGGCCATTTGGCCCATTGAGTCGGTACCGACTGCAATTTCACCCAGGCCCTGTAACCCCACATTAACCCTGATAGTCCCCCTGACACTAAGGGTCAATTTAGCATGGCCAATCCATCTAACCCGCACACCTTTGGACTGTGGGAGGAAACCGAAGCACCCGGAGGAAACCCACGCAGACATGGGGAGAACATGTGCTCACGTCCCATCTCCATAACCCAAGCTTGGCTTCCTGTTAGAAGCGTCTATCATAAGAATGTCAGAATTAGGAGCAGAAGTTAGGCAAATTCAGCCCTTTGAACCTGCTCCACCATCCATGAGTGATACCTGCCTGGTGTGAAATCCATCTCCCCGCCTGTTCCCCATGTCCATTTATCCTTTTTTATCAGAAATATATCTATCTCCTTCTTGAAACCATTCAATGATTCAGATTCCACCTCACTATGGGGCAGCGAGTTCCACAAATTCACCACCCTCTGTGAGAAGTAATCCCTCCCCATCTCAGTTTTAAACCTACCGCCTCTCAACCTATACCTGTGACCTAGTTTGTTCCCTATTTAATAAGGAGAACATTTAATGTGCCTAAACCAAAGCCTGCCCTCTGGCCAACCCCACCTAATCTCCTGCATTCTGCAACACTCTTATTGCCATTGATGGCCAACTAATTATCTGCCTGCATTCCACAAATTCCCCCCCCCCCACCACAACCTTCCTCTCCCTAACCCTATCTATCTCTCAATGACAGCAAGCGAGGGAGTGGTGATGGGGGAACAGAGGGCTGGTCCACCCTTCCACCTCCAGGAGACGCTGAGGCCCGTTTCCGGCCTGGCATCCAGGTCAGTGCTGTTAGAAAGAACCGAGAGAATTACAGTCCAGGAAGAGGCCCTTCGGCCCTCCAAGCCTGCCCCGACCATGCTGCCCGACTGAACTAAAACCCCCTACCCTTCCGGGGACCATATCCCTCTATTCCCATCCTATTCGTGTATTTGTCCAAACATCCCTTAAAAGTCACTATCGTATCCGCTTCCACTACCTCCCCCCAGCAGCGAGTTCCTGGCACCCTCTATATAAAAAATTTGCCTTGTACATCTCCTTTAAACCTTGCCCCTCGCACCTTAAACCTACCACAGAATTTGATTTGATTTGTTATTGTCCTATGTATTAACATACAGTGAAAAGCGAGGTCACACGCCATCATGGACACTCAACGCCCCCTTCTCAGACACCCCCCACCCCCTTCACGGACACACATCCTCCACTCACAGACAAAGCAGACTGCTCATAGAGAAGGAAGAGTGCAGAAGGCCGTGTTGCAGTCATAGCTAGGGTGTAAAGAAAGATCAACTTATTGCGAGATAAGTCCATTCAAAAGTCTGACAGCAGCAGAAGCCCTTCGGCCCATTGAGCCTGCACCGACACATGAAGCGCCCTGACCTTCGCACTAAACCCCAGCACATGGCCCACAGCCCTGAATGTTATGATGAGCCAAGTGCTCATCCAGGTCCTTTTCAGAGGATGTGAGGCATTCCCCCCTCCACCACCCTCCCAGGCAGCGCATTCCAGACCCTCACCACCCTCTGGGTAAAAAGATATATCCTCACATCCCTCTCAAACCCCCTCACCCCTCACTTTTAACTTGTGCCCCCTCGTAAGTGACCCTTTAACTAAAGCTGCTCTCTCTCCACTCTGTCCATGTCCCTCAATGTTGAACACGTCATAATTTTGAACCCAGTGCCCCCTAATAATTGACTCCTCCACCCTGGGGAAAGAAGCTTCTGACTCTCCACTCTGTCCTTGCCCCTCATAATCTTGTAGATTTCTATCAGGTCTCCTCTCAACCTCCGTCGCTCCAGTGAGAACAAGCCAAGCTTCTCCAATCTCTCCTCATGTCTAATGCCCTCCAAACCAGGCACCATCCTGGTAAATCTCTCCTGCACCTCCTCCACACGTTGATCTGTTTTCTTGTTTGATTTCTCTTTTTGGCCCCGTTGTGGCAGTTCCAGAAACGGGTCCTTGACCTGAACAAGTGCTGGTTATGCAATCCAGCACAAATCAAATGATTTGACACCATTCTCTATTCTTCAGTGCTCAGGTATCAAGTGTTGCCATGCCAACCTGAGCCCAGCAATCAGCGGTTTGCTCCAAACGCTCCTATCAATTCCATCTTCAGAAGGCTGCATTCTGTGTCAACACTTCTGCAGACACACAAGGCAGACATCAGGTCACTTGGAGCCAAGTGGACGCACTCTCATGTCAGTTAATCTCTCGCAGTGATTCTGTTACCATGGTTATATTATTCACTCTATCATCAACAGTCTGCATGAGCAATGCTGAACAAGCAACTCTCTTTCCAAGCAGAGAGAGAGATAGACAGAAAGACAGAGAGAGAGAGAAAGGCAGAGAGAGAGAGAGAGAGATAGACAGAAAGACAGAGAGAGAGAGAAAGGCAGAGACAGAAAGACAGAGAGAGAGGCAGAGAGAGAGAGAGACAGAGTCAGAGAGAAACAAACAGAGAAAGAGAGACAGACAGGCAGAGAGAGAGACGGAGAAAAAGAGAGGCAGAGAGAGAGTGAGAGAAACAGAGAGAGAGGCAGAGAGAGAGAAGAATAGAGAGACAGAGAGAGAAACAGAGAAAGGGAGAGAGAGGGACAGAGAGACAGAGAGAGACAGAGAAACAGACAGAGAGAGAGGAACAGAGAAAGGGAGGCAGAGACAGAGAGACAGAGACAGAGAAAGAGAGAGAGGAACAGAGAAAGATACAGAGAGAGAGAGATGAAGAAAGACAGAGCGAAAGAGAGACAGAGAGGGAGAGATAGAGAGAGTGACAGAGGTTGAGAGACAGGCAGAGAATGAGAGAGAGAATGAGAGTGACAAAGAGAGAGCTGTCATAACGCATTGTGTGTTTCTTATCTACCCACCACCATTCCCGTGCCCCCCACCCATCCACACACGCAGCCACACACACACACACAGCCACACACACACAGCCACACCCACACACAGCCACACACACATAGCCACACACACACACACCACACACACACACAGAGACACCACACACACACACACAGCCACACACACACAGCCACACAGCCACAGACACACAGCCACCACACACACACACACACACACAGCCACACACACACAGAGACACACACACAGCCACACACACAGACACACACACGCAGCCACAGACACACACACAGACACACACACACAGACACACACAGACACACACACACAGACTCATAAATATACATAGGAATAAATGGGGATTATGAATCCAAGTTTTCACAGGTACCAGTGTGAAGCCTGGCATGTAGGCCTCACAGCAGCCCTGTCTTTCTTAGTTAAAGCAGTTCTAAACAAAGAAACAGAGAAGGTAGGAGCAGGACTAGGCCATTCGGCCCTTCCAACCTGCACCATCATTCAATATGCTGACCATGCCCTTTCAGTAACCCACTCCTGCTTTCTGTCCATGCCGCTTTCAGCCACAAGGTCCACATCCAGTTCCCTCTTGAACATGTCTTACCAACTGACCCCAATGTGTTTCTGTGGTAGAGAATTCCACAGGTTCATAAACTCTCTGAGTGAAGAAGTTCGTCCCCATCTCAGTCCTGAACAGTTTATCCCTTATTCTTAGGCTGTGACTCCTAGTTCTGGACTTCCCCAACATCAGGAACATTCTTCTCCCATCTAGCCTGTCCAATCCCATCAGGATTGTATATGTTTCTACGAGATTCCCTCTCATTCTTCTCAGTTCCAGTGAGCGCAAGCCCAGTCGATTCAGTCTCTCTTTATATGGTAGTCCTGCCAGTCCAGGAATGAATCTGGTGAACCCTCGCTGGACTCCTTCAGTAGCAAGAATGTCCTTCCTCTGACTGGGAGACCAAAACTGTACATCGTACTCAAGGTGTGACTTCACTAAGGCCCTGTATAACTGCAGCAAGACATCCTTACTCCTATACTCAAATCCTCTTGCTATGAAGGCCAGCGCGCAACTAGTTTTCCTCACTGCCTGCTGTACCTGTGTACCAACCTTCAGCGACTGTTCCACCATGATACCCAGGCCACATTACACTTCCCCTTTTCCTAAACTGCCACCGTTCGGATAACAATCTTCCTTCCTGTTTTTTTGCCTCCAAAGTGGATAATTTTGGGATGGGTACGGGGTGGTTAGCACTGCTGCCTCACAGTGCCAGGAACTCGGGTTCAATTCAATCCTCGGGTCACTGTGTGGAGTTTGCACATTCTCCCCGTGTCTGCGTGGGTTTCCCCTGGGTGCTCCGGTTTGCCCCCTACACTCCTAAGATGCACTGGTGATTGGCCGTGCTAAATTGTGTCAGGAGGATTGGCAGGGTAAATATGTGGGGTTGCGGGAATGGGGCCTGGATTGGGTTGTGGTCGGTGCAGACTCAACGGGTCGAATGGCCTCCTTCTGCACTGCAGGAATTCTACGATAATGTCACATTTATCCACTTTGTATGGCATTTGTCGAGTGTTTGCCCACTCAGCCAGCTTTGACTGAGTCATCCCCTTTGCATCCTCCTCACAGCACACGCTCCCACTCAGCTTAGTGGCGTCTGCAAATTTGGAGATGTCATGATGTAGAGATGCCGGCATTGGACTGGGGTAAACTCAGTAAGAGGTCTGACAACACCAATTCTAAATCCAACCGATTTATTTGATAGTAAACTTGCTAGCTTTCGGCCTTTGTGGCCTTCGTCAGGCGAATGAGGTGTTCTGGTCTCCAAAAGCACACATATCAGCACAGTGTACAGATTGCTGATTAGAATGAGGATCCTTACACCTAACCTGCTATTCAAGTCTTAAAGTGGCTAACAATGTGAGTGGAAGGAGCACTGAGCACAGATTAGAGAGATGTGTATTGTCTCCAGACAGCACAGCAAGTCAGGTTTTTTGCTAACCCAGGCAAGTTACGGGGGTTACAGATAATGTGACATGAAGCCAAGATCCCTGTTAAGACCGTCCTCATGTGTGCAGAACTTGGCTATCAGTTTCTGCTCAGCGACTCTGCGCTGTCGTGTGTCGTGAAGGCCCCTTTGAAGAACCTTTACCCGAAGGTCGGAGGCCGAATGCCTGTGACCGCTGAAGTGTTCGCCCACAGGAAGGGAGCAGTTTTGCCTGGTGATTGTCGAGCGATGTTCATTCATCCGCTTCATGTCACACTATCTGTAACCCCCATGACTTGCCTGGGTTAGCAAAAAAACCTCACTTACTGTCCTATCTGGAGACAATACACATCTCTCTAACCTGTGCTCAGTGCTCCATCCACTCACATTGTTAGCCACTTTAAGATTTGAATAGCAGGTTAGGTGTAAGGATTTGCATTCTAATCAGTAATCTGTAAACTGTCTGTGCTGCTATGTGTGCTGTCTGAGACCAGAACACCTCATTCGCCTGACGAAGGCACAAACACCGAAAGCTTGCAAGTTTACTATCAAATAAATCGGTTGGATTTAAAATTGGTGTTGCAGACTTCTTACTGAGTTTGGAGATGTGTCATATTACGTCTGGCGATGCATCTGCCACTGCCTCACAGAGAGTAACTCTTGTCTTCCCTTTGCAGGGGAGCGGGCTGTATATTCATCGAGATGGTGGAAGGATATCCCGCTTTTCCGGGTGTATCCGATATCACTGAGCAATTACAGAGAATCTGGACAGTAAGTGACGCAGTGCTAGCTCAGAGAGGAATGCTGCATGTTGAGAGAGGGGGTGTGTTGAACCAGATGGGGCGGCACAGTGAGTTAGCGCTGCTGCCTCACAGCGCCAGGGACCCGGTTCGATTCCAACTCATTGTCTGTGTGGAGTTTGCACATTCTCCCCGTGTCTGCGTGGGTTACCTCCGGGTGCTCCAGTTTCCTCCCACACTCCAAAGATGTGCAGGTTAGGGGGGATTGGCCATGCAAAATTGTCCCTGAGTGGCTGGGGGAGGGGCGTGGGATCTAGTTAGGGTAAATATGTTGTGGGAATAGGGCCTGCATGGGATGGTACAGACCCGATGGGCCGAATGACACAGTAGAGATTCTAGGCTGGAATTTTACCGGCGTATCCACAAAGATTCCAGGGGCAGGCGAGACTCAGAGAACGGCATTCTCCATTGACCACGTTTGTACGAACCTTGGGCAGACGTGTCAGTGAAATTCCACCCTATGATTCTAAGCCCCCTCGGACTGAGCAGAGGGAGGGAGAGAGCCACAGCGATGTGTTGACTCTTAACTGTCCTGTGCAGACACCACAGTAGCACAGTGGGTTAGCACTGCTGCTTCACAGATCCAGGGACCCGGGTTCGATTCCGACTCGCTGTCTGTGTGGAGTTTGCACATTCTCCCCGTATCTGCATGGGTTTCCTCCGGATGCTCCGGTTTCTCCCACCGTCCAAAGGTGTGCGGTTTAGGTGGATTGGCCGCGCTAAAATTGACCCTTAGTGTTATGAGATGTGTAGGTTAGAGGGATTAGTGGGTATAATAGGTAGGGATAGGGGGGTCGGGCCTGGATGGGATTGTGGTTGGTGCAGACTCGATGGGCCGAATGGCCTCTTTCTGCACTGTAGGGTTTCGATGATTGCTCAGGCAACTAGGGATGGGCAAAGTCCCGTGAATGAATTAAAAAAACTCTTACAACAAGGCAGTGTGTGGAGCTCTAAGATCATGTCAAGATCCTAGTGATGCCACTTGATCGTGGTTTGCTCCTCACTTCCATTCCCGAAGGGGATTCGGATACCCCCAGGATTCAAGACTCTCTGAACCCAGTTTCTTAGCGCCCTCTCAATAGTGCGTGTACACAGAGTGAGGCCATGCTTAGTCTGAACAGTGACTGACGTGCCCACGCGTGAATGTCCGGGATAGAGGCGGGGCTTGTGTGAGCTGACCATTCCCAATCTGACCGTGGGAATCTATTCCCAGGTGCTGGGCTTTCCCACGGAGGAGACCTGGCCTGGAGTCTCTGCATTGCCAAACTACAGCACAGGTAAACTTCGCAATAACACCTGTCTGATAAAGAGGAGAGAGCGGGGAAGTGCCGGAGGGATATCGGGGTTCAGTCTGTGGGGATATATTGAAGTTGAATCTTGGGGGAATATTGGGGTTCAGTCGGGGATATATACGGATTTAGTTGAGGGGATATATTGGGGTTCAGTTTGGGAGATATGTTGGGATTCAGTCTGGGAATATATAGAAGTTCAGTCTGGGAGATATATTGGGGTTCAGTCTGGGAGATATATTGGGGTTCAGTCTTGGGGGAATATTGGGGTTCGGTCTGGGGGATATATTGGGGTTCTGCCTGGGGGATATATTGGGGTTCAGTCTGGAGGAGGAATATATTGGGGTTCTGTCTGGGGGATATTGGCGTTCAGTCTGGGAGATATTGGCGTTCAGTCTGGGGGTATATTGGGGTTCATTCTGGGGGATATTGGGGTTCAGTCTGGGGGATATATTGGGGTTCAGTCTGGGGGATATATTGGGGTTCAGTCTGGGGGATATATTGGGGTTCAGTCTGGGGATATTGGGGTTCAGTCTGGGGGATATATTGGGGTTCAGTCTGGGGGTATATTGGGGTTCAGTTTGAGGATATATTGAGGTTCACTGTAGGGGATATTGGGGTTCAGTCTGGGGTATATGGGTTCAGTCTGGGGGATATATAGCAGTTCAGTCTGGGGGGATTATTGAAGTTCAGTCTGGGGGATATTTGGGGGTTCGGTCTGGGGAATATATTGGGGTTCAGTCTGGGAATATTGGGGTTCAGTCTGGGGACATTGGGGCTCAGTCTAGATTTGAGAGAACAGGAGTTATGTCTGGCTTGCAAGCCTTCCCAGGTTTGCATGTCCTGTGGGGGTAATGGAGAAATATTTGTGGGTTGGCGTAGAGGGACTGGTCTAGTTTGTGTGTGTCTGGGGCTGGGGCCCTGTGTCTGGGTTGTGGATGTCTCTTTGAGAGTGGAGCTATGTGTCTGGGGGGGTCTCTGGGGGAGATGTTAGACCTATCCTGTCATTCTCTCTCTTTTACCTTCACAGAGCACTTTATACCTCACCCCCCACAGAAACTGGGCCAAGTTTGGAAACGGTAAGGGTTATTCTGGAGGGATTTAATAGGAGGGAGCAGTGCTGTGGGAGTTTAGTGGAGGTGGGGGGGGTGCTGTGGGAGTTTAGCGGGGGGGGGGGGGGGGGGTGGGGGTTAGCTGTGGGGATTTTAGCAGGGGGTGGGGGTGCTGTGGGGTGCGTGGGAGTTTAGCATGGGTGGGGGGGGGTGCTGTGTGAGTTTAGCAGGGGGTGGGGGGTTGTGTGGGAGTTCAGGGGGGGGGGGTTGCTGTGGTAGTTTGCAGGGTGGGGGGGTGCTGGGGAGTTTAGCCGAGGGTGGGGGTGCTGTGGGGAGTTTAGCAGCAGGGGTGGGGGGGTGCTGTGGGAGTTTAGCGTGGGGTGGGGTGCTAGTTAGCAGGGGGGGGGGGGGTTGCTGTGGGAGTTTAGCAGGGGTGGGGGGGTGCTGTGGGAGTTTAGGCAGGGGGTGGGGGGGGTGCTGTGGGAGTTTAGCAGGGGCTGGGGGGGTGTGCTGTGGGATTTAGCTAGTGTGTGTGGGGGGGTGCTGTGGGGTTTAGCCAGGGGTGGGGGGGGTGCTGATGGGAGTTAGCATGGGGTGGGGGGGGTGCTGTGAGAGCTAGTGGAGTTTAGGGAGCAGGGGGTGGGGTTTGCTGTGGGAGTTTAAGCACAGGCTGGGGGGGTGTGCTGGGAGTTTAGCGGGGAGTTTTAGCAGGGGGTGGGGGGGTGCTGTGGGGAGTTTAGCAGGGGGGGGGGGGTTGCTGTGGGAGTTTAGCGGGGGGTGGGGGGGTGGTGGGGTTTAGTGCTGTGGGAGTTTAGCAGGGGGGGGGTGGTGGGGGAGTGGGGGGGAGTTTAGCAGGGGTGGGGGGGTGCTGTGGAGTTTTAGCGGGGGTGGGGGGGGTGCGGTGGCAGAGTCTGTGGGAGTTAGCCGGGTGGGGGGGTGCTGTGGGAGTTTAGCAGGGGTTGGGGGGTGCTGGGAGAGCGCAGGGGTAGGGGGGTTGCTGTGGGAGTTTAGCCAGGGGGGGGGGGTTGCTTGGTAGTTTTAGTTTAGCAGGGTGGTGGGTGGTTTGCAGGGGTGGGTTGCTGTGGGAGTTTGCAGGGGGTTGCTGTGGGGAGTTTAGCAGGGGGTGGGGGGTTGCTGTGGGAGTTTAGCGGGGGTGGGGGGGTGCTGTGGGAGTTTAGCAGGGGGGTGGGGGGTTGCTGTGGGAGTTTAGCGGGGAGTGGGGGGGTGCTTGTGGGAGTTTTAGCAGGGGGTGGGGGGTTGCTGTGGGAGTTTAGGGGGGGGTGGGGAGTTTGGGGGGGTGCTGTGGAGTTTGGGGTGGGGGGGTTGCTGTGGAGTTTAGCAGGGGTGGGGGGTTGCTGTGGGGTTTTAGCAGGGGTGGGGGGGGTGCTGTGGGAGTTTAGCAGGGGGTGGGGGGGGGTGGTGGGAGTTTAGCAGGGGTGGGGGGTGTGTGGGAGTTTAGCGGGGGTGGGGGGTGTGCAGGGGTGGGGGGGTTGCTGTGGGTTTAGCGGGGAGTGGGGGAGGGTTGCTGTTTAGCGGGGTGGTGGGGTTAGCAGGGGTGGGGGGTGCTTGGGAGTTTAGGGGGTGCAGGGGTTGCTGTGGAGTTTTGTCTGCTGGAGGCAGTTTGGTAGCAGGGGGTGGGGGGGAGTTTTAGCAGGGGGGGGGGGTGCTGTGGATTTAAGCGGGGGGTGGGGGGGTGCTGTGGGATTTAGCAGGGGGTGGGGGGGTGCTGTGGGGGGGGGGGGGTGCTGTAGTTTAGCAGGGATGGGGCAGTGAGTTTGGAGGAATGTGACCTCTGTAAATGGTCACTGTAAATGTTGTCTCTTTGTCTCCTCAATTCCACATTTCAGACCATTGGAATTTTATAAAGATCGAAATGGAAATATCAATGGATTAGCCCTCACTTACATCTCACCTGGAACTCCTCCTCTCTTTCCCTTCTCCTGTTTCTTTCACACTCACTCCATCTCTACTTGTATCCTTCTCTTTCTCTCTGTCTCTCTCTGTCTGAATGTCTCTCTCTCTCCTCTGTCTGTCTCTCTCTCTCTCTCTGTCTGTCTGTCTGTCTCTCTCTTTCTGTCCTCTCTCTCTCTCTCTTTCTGTTTCTCTCTGTTCTCCTGTCTGTCTCTCTCTCTCTTTCTGTCTCTCTCTCTCTCTCTCTCTTTCTGTTTCTCTCTCTCTCTGTCTGTCTCTCTCTCTCTGTCTGTCTGTCTCTCTCTCTCTTTCTATCTCTCTCTCTCTCTCCATATCATAGAATAGAATCATAGAATTTTTACATGCAGAATGTGGCCATTCAGCCCATTGAGTCTGCACTGACTACAATCCCACCCAGGCCCTATCCCTGTCACCTTACATATTTGCTCCTGCTAATCCCCTGACACTAATGGTCAGTTTAATTTAACCTGCATGTTGTTTTATGGTACTGTATTCCTAATCAAAAAGCCAATCAGAGTTCCCAGATGAGGGACAATCCGGTTCCAAGCTGACAGGATGAGACACTGCACTCCCTTCCCGGGCTCCATCTGACATTCTCTCTTCACCACGGGGACAAGATGGCTGTGAAAAATCGCATTGGATAAAGCTTCATCTCACTTCTACCTTAGCACAGGAAACCCATGATTATTGAACCATGAAGGCTTCAGCACGATACCAAATAAACCTGCTGGATTTTATCCTGATGTTGTAAGACTTGTGTGCCAATCCAACGCCAGGATCTTCACGTGTATCTGTCTCTCCTCTCTCTTTGTCTCTTTTTCTCTCTGTCCCTCTATCTCTGTCTCTCTTTATCTCTCTCTCTTGCTTGTCTCTATCTCTGTATGTATGTGTCTGTCTGTCTGTCTCTCTTTTCTCTCTCTCCATCTCTGTCTCTATCTCACTGTTTCTCAATTGCCTTCTCTCTCTCTTGCTCCCCCTGCCCGTCTCCCCCTGCCCGTCTCCCCCTTCCCGTCTCCCCCTCTCTCTCTCCATCTCCCCCTCTCTCTCTCCGTCTCCCCCTCTCTCTCTCCGTCTCCCTCTATCTGCCAATACCCTAAGCTTTAGAATTTCTTCGTTAAATCTCTCCACCCCTCTCCTCTCCTCGACGACCCTCTTTAAAATTGACTCATCCCTGACTTGCCCAGATACCTCTGGAGGCAGCCCAGGCTCCAATCTTCCAGCCTTGCCCCTCACTAACAGTCCCTGTGAGGTATACTTTCCAGCATTGAGGGCGCTACATCAATGCGGGCTGTTGTTGCTGTCTGTTGCTGCACTGTAGCGACCCATCTAACGATCTGTCTGTTCCCTTTTGCTCAGATTAGGTCTGGTTCCACAAGCCGAATCTTTAACATCGCAGCTTCTCCAGAGTTATCCACGGCACAGGAGTTCTGCAGAGGAAGCTCTGGCACACGAGTATTTCGGCAGTCTCCCACCTGCCTTGTTCCAGCTTCCTGACAGTACGTACACAATCATTCCTGTTACAACCCTGTGCCTGCGCAGAGAAGTTATCGCAACGACTGTTTACCACTTACACAGATGATTTGGAGTTGGAGACCGAGTGTAGTGTGTCAAAGGTCGCAGACATCACTAAGATGAGTGGCAAAGTGCACAGAGGACACTGAAAATCTGCAAAGGGATATAGATAGACTGAGTGAATGGGCAGGGGTCTGGCAGATGGAGTACAATGTTGGTACAATGCAGGTTATCCATTTTCGTAGGAATAACAACAAAATGGACTATTATTTAAATAGTAAAAAAATTGCAGCATGCTGCTGTGCAGAGGGACCTGGGCGTCCTACACTAACGTGTTAATTTCCATCTGCTTAGCAATCCCGGCATTCAATCATCTGGGCTCACCTTCCTTTATGGCCTCGCCAGGAGAGGTTCCCTCCGTGAACGGGGAACAGTCGTGTTCCCTCGCCGGGAGAGGTTCCCTCTGTGAATGGGGAACAATCGTGTTCCCTCGCTGGGAGAGGTTCTCTCCGTGAATGGGGAGCAGACGTGTTGGTCTCACTGGGAGAGGTTTTCTCCATGAACGGGGAATGGTCGTGTTCCCTCGCTGGGAGAGGTTCTCTCCATGAACGGGGAATGGTCGTGTTCCCTCACTGGGAGAGGTTTTCTCCATGAACGGTGAATGGTCGTGTTCACTCACTGGGAGAAGTTCTCTCCGTGAACAAGGAACAGTTGTGTTCCCTCGCTGGGAGAGGTTCTCTCCGTGAACGGGGAACAGTTGTGTTCCCTCGCTGGGAGAGGTTCTCTCCGTGGGCGGGGAACAGTTGTGTTCCCTCGCTGGGAGAGGTTCTCTCTGTGAACGGGGAACAGTTGTGTTCCCTCGCTGGGAGAGGTTCTCTCCGTGGGCGGGGAACAGTTGTGTTCCCTCGCTGGGAGAGGTTCTCTCCGTGGGCGGGGAACAGTTGTGTTCCCTCGCTGGGAGAGGTTCTCTCCGTGAATGGGGAGCAGACGTGTTGCCCTCGCTAGTAGAACCGGAGACCATTGAGGCCTCCTTGGGCAGTGACAGACTGATGCCTGGGCACTGACCAACAGGCACCTTGGCACTGGCCAAAAAACACCCAAAAATTGAACAGGAACTCTCCCATGTTCACACTAGCTGGACACTTAGGACAGAACTTTACCAGATTGATTCTAAGGGTCATTTTAGCATGACAACCCACCTAACTCGCTCACCTTTGGACTATGGGAGGAAATTGGAGGAAACCCACGCAGACACGGGGAGAACGTGCAAGCTCCACACAGATAGTGACCCTAGGCTGGAATTGAACCCGGGTCCCTGGCACTGTACTGAATTGTGTTCTAAATGCAGCGCCTGTGTTCCACGGCCTTCGCTGTTCCTGCTGACAGCTGCCTCTCTTTCTCTTGCAGTGGTTTCTATCTTCAGTGTGGCTGGAGTTCGCTTGGAGCCAGAAGCCAGGAACGCCTTTCATCCCTTCCGCAAGGTCAGGTGCAGCTCCATCCTGGCCTGAAGTGGGGAGAGGACGGGACAGGTAAGGCACAGGGGTTGGGTCTGCTCACTAATGTGCAATTCTCTCCTCATCGGTCTGTGTCCTGGGTCTATTGGTCACTGACATTCTGCACACTGAGTGGGTCTCTCTCATCACTCGCTCCCAGTGAGGTAGATTCAGCCTCCAATAGGAATGACTGGGATTTAAAAAGAACTAAAGTTAGCACCATCCGTACTGGCCTTCATTAATCGAGGGATTGAGTTTAGGAGTCGGGAGGTAATGCTGCAACTTTATAAGACCCTTGTCAGACCCCACTTGGAGTACTGTGCGCAGTTCTGGTCACCTCACTCTGGAAGCTATTGAAAGGGTGCAGAGGAGATTTACAAGGATGTTGCCTGGATTGGGAGGCATGCCTTATGAAGACAGGTTGAGGGAGCTGGACTCTTCTCCCCAGAGAGACAAAAGTTGAGAGGCGACCTGATAGAGGTTTATAAGATGTTGAGAGGAATAGATAGAGTGGATTCTCAGAGTCTATTTCCCAGGGCTGAAATGGTCGCGACGAGAGGACACAGGTTTAAGGTGCAGGGAAGCAAGTACAGAGGAGATGTTAGAGGTAAGTTTTTCACTCAGAGAGTGGTGAGTGAATGGAATCGGCTGCCGTTGGTGGTGGTAGAGGCGAACTCGCTGGGGTGTTTTAAGAGACTTCTGGATGAGTATATGGGATTTAATAGGATTGGGAGTTACAGATAGTTCTATGGCCTGGATGGTACTGATACGATCGGTGCAACTTGTGGGCCGAAGGGCCTGTTTGTGCTGTAGTGTTCTAATACTCTCTCTCGTTATCCCAGTTTAAATCTGTATTGAACTGAGTACTGCCCACTTTCTCTCTCTCTCTCTCACACACACACACACACACACACACACTGTACTGTTTCTCCCTCTCTCTCTCTTTCTCACCCTAAACTGTTCTCTCTTTCTCTCTCTCCCTACACTGTTCTCTAGAATCATAGAAAAACTACAGCACAAGCAGGCCCTTCGGCCCACAAGTTACTCCAATCACATCTCTCTCTGTCTCTCTCTCTCTATCTCTCTCTTTTTCTCTCTCTCTCTCTCCCTCTCTCTCTTTCACGCTGTACTGTTCACTCCCTCTCTCTCTCTCTCTCGGTCTCTTTCTCTCTCCCTCTCTCTCTCTGTCACTCTATACTGTTCGCTCTCTCTCTCTCTCTGTATTGTTCTCTCTTTCTCTCTAACCCACCCTGTATTGTTCTCTCTCACTCACTCTCTCTGTCTCTCTTGCTGTACAGTTCCCCCTCTCTCTCTCACCCTGCACTGCTCTGTCTCTCACTCTCTCTCTGTTTCTCTCTCTCTCTCCTGCTGTACAGTTCCCCCCTCCCCCCGCAACTCTATTCTGCTGTCTGTCTATTTCTTTCTCTCTCACACCTGTACCATTCTCTCTGTCTCTCCCTGTGTCTCTCTCTCTCTTTCTCTCTCTGTTTATCCCTCCCTGTGAAACTCACTCATCTGAAGAATCTTAAACATGTTCACAGTTGGCAGTGGCATACTCACTGCACTGTGGGTGTGCTCATGACACAGCGGGTTCAAGAAGACAGCTCACCGCCACCTTCACCGGATTAATAAATTTGCAGATGACACTAAAGTTGGTGGAGTGGTAGATAGTGAAGAGGGGTGTTATAGTTTGCAGAGGGACTTGGACAAGTTGCAGAGCTGGGCCGAGAGGTGGCAAATGGAGTTTAATGTGGAAAAGTGTGAGGTAATGCACTATGGCAGAAATAATAAATGTGTAGAGTATAGGGCAAATGGTAGGATTCTTAGTAGTCTAGATGAACAGAGGGATCTTGGTGTGTATGTGCATAGATCCCTGAAAGTAGGCAGTCAGGTCGAGAAGGTTGTTAGGAAGGCATATGGAGTCTTGGCTTTTATTGGTAGAGGGATTGAATTTCGGAGCCGCAACGTCATGTTGCAACTGTACAAAACTCTAGTGCGGCCGCACTTGGAGTATTGTGTGCAGTTCTGGTCCCCACATTATAAGAAAGATGTGGAGGCATTGGAGAGGGTACAGAGGAGGTTTACCAGGATGTTGCCTGGTATGGAGGGCAGGTCTTATGAAGAGAGGCTGAGGGATTTGAGGTTGTTTTCGTTAGAAAGGAGGCGGCTAAGAGGGGACCTAATCGAAACATATAAGATGATTAGAGGTTTAGATAGGGTGGACAGTGATAGCCTTTTTCCTAGGATGGAAAAAGCTAGCACGAGGGGACACAGCTTTAAATTAAGGGGTGATAGTTATAGGACGGATATCAGAGGTAGGTTCTTTACCCAAAGGGTGGTTCGGGAGTGGAATGCCCTGCCTGCAGCAGTTGTAGATGCGCCAAGTTTGGTGGCGTTTAAGAGGTTAGTTGATAAGTATATGGAAGAGAAGGGAATGGTTTAGTTTGGAGGGGCATTGCTTTTTATATTGGTCGGCGCAACATCGAAGGCCGAAGGGCCTGTTCTGTGCTGTAATGTTCTATGTTCTCAAGGGGCAATGAGGGTTGGGCAATAAATATCTGGTCTATCCAGTGACACCCACATCATGCGAATGAATTTTAAAAAGACCCTAGTGATTGTGCCAAATGTTGCCTCCTGAAGCTTTTGATTATCCACTGGAATGTGCGATGGGTCGGTAATGATGAACAGGAAGCCGGGATGGGCTGCTTCTTCCTGACCTGAGTATTGAGGCTGATTGTCCAGTTACAATGATTCCAAAGTCTGTCCCAAGGACCTTATCCACACAAAAGGATTGTCTATTTGAGAATGTCCAGTTTAAGCTTAACTAGTCTGTACCCGACCTGGTATTGTCAGACTTGTTACTGTGCCCCGACTGGATTGGCGTCGATTGAAGATTGCCTGGCTAACACAAAACAGAGAGTAGGCATAAATGGGACACATTCTAATTGGCAAGATATAATGAGTGGTGTGCCACAGGGATCAGTGCTGGGACCACAACTTTCTCCAGTTTATATAAATGACTTGGATGAACTGACTGCAGTTTTGTTTGTTAAATTTGCTGAGGACACAAAGATAGGTAGGAAATTCAACGGAAGAGGACAGAAGGAAGCTGCAAAGACAAAGTAAGTGGGGCAAAGATCTGGAGTACGAAGTGAGCAAATGTGAAATTGTGCCATTTTGGCAGGAAGAAAAATACAAAAAGTAAGCATGTTATCCAAACGGTGAGAGATTGTAGGGCTGGCACATATAAACAGTAGCGAAAAGGTAGATGTGGGAATGTTTCCTCATGTGGGTGAGTCCACATTAGGGGGCACCGTTTAAAATTAGGGGATCGCTCTTATTGGACAGAGATGAGGAGAAACCTTCTCTCTCAAACAACACTGGAATTCTGCCTCAGAGGTCAGGATCTCATTGAATACTTTTAATGTGGAGGTAGATAGATTCTAGTTAGACAAGGGGATCGAAGGTCAGCAGGGTAGAGAGAAATGTAGAATTCACAACACAATGATCTGAATGGCTGATGGAACAGGCTCAAGGAGCCGAATGGACGGACCCTACTTATTTTGTATGTTGGATTCCCGTTGGTTCCGTTTCCTTAACAATCTCCTCTTTCTTTGCAGTTTTTTTTTGTGTGGGAAAGTGCCATCCAGCATTCTGGACCCTCAACATGGAAAGAATGAAGATTCTCAGAGATGTTAAATAATCTCACCTTCCTAAACTCATACTGGACCAACATTACATCCACCATGCATCAGCATTGCTCTAACTGTCCTGGGAGTGTTTGATGGGGACTGTGTAGAGGGAGCTTTACTCTGTATCTAACCCCGTGCTGTACCTGTCCTGGGAGTGTTTGATGGGGACTGTGTAGAGGGAGCTTTACTCTGTATCTAACCCCGTGCTGTACCTGTCCTGGGAGTGTTTGATGGGGCAGTGTAGAGGGAGCTTTACTCTGTATCTAACCCCGTGCTGTACATGTCCTGGGAGTGTTTGATGGGGGACAGTGTAGAGGGAGCTTTACTCTGTATCTAACCCCGTGCTGTACCTGTCCTGGGAGTGTTTGATGGGACAGTGTAGAGGGAGCTTTACTCTGTATCTAACCCCGTGCTGTACCTGTCCTGGGAGTGTTTGATGGGACAGTGTAGAGGGAGCTTTACTCTGTATCTAACCCCGTGCTGTACCTGTCCTGGGAGTGTTTGATGGGGACAGTGTAGAGGGAGCTTTACTCTGTATCTAACCCCGTGCTGTACCTGTCCTGGAGTGGTTGATGGGGACAGTGTAGAGGGAGCTTTACTCTGTATCTAACCCCGTGCTGTACCTGTCCTGGGAGTGTTTGATGGGGACAGTGTAGAGGGAGCTTTACTCTGTATCTAACCCCGTGCTGTACATGTCCTGGGAGTGTTTGATGGGGACAGTGTAGAGGGAGCTTTACTCTGTATCTAACCCCGTGCTGTACATGACCTGGGAGTGTTTGATGGGGACTGTGTAGAGGGAGCTTTACTCTGTATCTAACACTGTGCTGGAGCACACGAAACTGGAGCACACGAAGGAAACCCACGCAGGCACGGGGAGGATGTACAGACTCCACATAGACAGTCACCTAAGACTGGAATTGAACCCGGTCCCTTCCACCCACCACAGACCTTCCTACGCTTGCTAGCTTCATATCAAAACCAGAGCTGCCAACTCATTTTTGGATCAGATCTAAGATGGGAGGCAGTGGCGTAGTGGTATTGTCACTGGACTCGTAACCCGGAGCGCCAGGGTAATGCGCCGGGGGCCCGGGTTCGAATCCCACCACGGGAGACAGTGCAACTTGAAATCAATAAAAATCCCGAATTAGAAAGTGAATTGATTGTCGGAAAAACCCATCTGGTTCGCTCATGTCCTTTAGGGAAGAAAATCTGCCCTCCTTATCCGGTCTGGCCTATATGTAACTCCAGAGCCACAGCAATGTGGTTGACTCTTTACTGCCCTCGGGTAACTAGGGATGGGCAATAAATGCTGACCAGGCAGAGACGCCCACGAATGAATAAAAAGATTCATGGTGGTGTGGTCTTTGTATGTAGAGTTGGGATTGACACACCGTGTTTTTGATGTCACTTTACACTGCATTCATTCAATGTCGGAACCTTGTCCCATGATGTGATCCAGGACCATATGATGCTGGGGGCTCTGGAGGGGGGATGGGTGACCATTGCCCAGTATGAACGTTGTAGAGTGCCTCCCTCTTCAAAGCTGTCCAGTTGCCCTTGTGTCCCCGGGGAAGGGGGGAAGAGGGTTCTGGCCATTCACTGTGCTTCAGTGAGTGTCAGTGTGAGGAATTCTGTGCGTACCTAATCCTGAATAAACCTTGTCTGATGTCAGTCTGCTGCTCTTTCGACTCGATCTCAAACAACCAGGACTATTTTTCTGTGTGCTGCTGGCGGAAGGTCACGCACACCACAGGAAGTAGCCATTCGGCCCCTTCATGGCTGATCTTCTACCTCAGCTGTACTCTCACACTCCATCTCCATCTCCCCTTGTGTCCGACAATCTAACGACCCCTGTCTTGAGCATCGACTGAGCATCCACAACCCTCTGGTTTAAAGATTTCCACAGGTCCGAGTGAAGACATTTCTCCTTGTCTCTGTCTAAAATGGCTGACCCCTGTGGCCGGATGTTCTAGACCTACCCCAGAGCCAGGGGGAGAAGCACCCCAGCGTTGGGCCTGTCTAGCCCTGTCAGAAGTTTGAGCATTTTAATGAGATTTCCTCTCTCATTCATCTAAAAGTCTAGTTAATACAGACCTGGTCAATCTCTTTTGGAAAAAAAACCTTTGAAAAAGGCGTATGAATTTTTAATTTTTAACCATAATTCCCACCTGTCTGTCATTTAACTCACCTTCTGGGAAGCAGCTAAATCAATGCTTTGCTGTCTGTGTGAATCCTTCAACGCGATTGGCTGCTTATCCTGCCTGATGATGGCATTGTTACTGTACGTCTGGACATCACCTTGAAGTGGCGGTAAGTTTCAACCAATGCTGGAGAAGGGAAAAGTTACACCCTGGCAATTGTTAGGATTTTATAGGATATTTTCTTCCACATCAATCGAGAGAGACATTACTGATTGTAACAGTACAGTGTTTAGTCAGGGTTAGTATGGGACTGGGAGACAGCACTACACAGTGTGATGTAAATGGGTGGTACTGCTGCCTCAGGGAGCCAGGTTCGATTCCCAGCTCGGCTCACTCTCTCTGCACGTTCTCCCCGTGTCTGTGTGGGTTTCCTCGGGTTTTCTCTGAAAGTCGTGCTGGTTAGGGTGCATTGGCTGTGCTAAATTCTCCCTCGAACAGGTGGCCAGAGTGTGGCGACTAGGGAATTTGCACGGTAACTTCATTGCAGTGTTAATATAGGCCGACTTGCGACACTAATAAATAAACTTCAAATAGGCACACGACCTCAGATTAGGTGTACGAGAGAGTGACTTTAAAAAAAAAGGTGGAATTTTTACCTGCATGCCCGCCCGAGGTTTGTAGGATCCTGCTCGAGGAGAATGCTGTTCTTCGAACCTTACCTACCCGCTAGAACTGGGCAAGCATGCCCGTAAAATTTCGGCTGCTTAGGTGCATTGGCCATGCTAAATTCCCCTGCAGCGTACCCGAACAGGTGCTGGAATGTAGCAACTTGGGGATTTTCACAGTAACTTCATTGCAGTGTGAATGTAAGCCTACACTAATATGCTTTTCTTCCCAATAGCCTGCATTTTGCGGGAAAGGGTAAGAATGTTGTGTGCAAAACTGTTTATCACTGCTGAACTGAAACTCATTCACTGCAACAGACAGAATCTGACCAACATTAGCTGTTTAACTAGAAGCTGGGTCTTTATTCAGAGCAAACAGATTATGAGCAGTGATGCTGAATAGACTGTCAAATTCATTGCCCCACCTCTAGCAAGCCATCTAATTTTAGTTGTGTTTGAAGATGGGCTCCATTTCTGAGTGAGGCCTTGTGCTGGGAGAGTCAGAGGACGTTAGTCTGTGTAGTCCGGCTGTGAAGGATTCTGGGAGGCGGCCTATAAACATCACTCAGATTTACTCCTGTTTACTGGCCAAGACACAAAAATACTTCATACTGAATTCCACAAGGGACTCACTGCTTTTAAAAGTCTAGAGAGAGAGAAAGAGAAATTACAGCAATTTTACCCAGGCCTCCCATTGCCATAACTCTGCACGCTTTTGGACACTAAGGGGCAATTTAGCACTGCCAATCCACCTAACCGGCATATCTTTGGACACTAAGGGGTAATTTAACATGGCCAATCCACCTAACCTGCACATTTTTGCGCACCAAAGGACAATTTAGCATGGCCAATCCGCCTAACCTGCACATTTTTGCACACCAAAGGGCAATTTAGCATGGCCAATCCGCCTAACCTGCACATTTTTGGACACTAAGGGACAATTTGGCATGGCCAATCCACCTAACCTGCACATTTTTGGACACTAAGGGGCAATTTAGCATGGCCAATCCACCTAACCTGCACATCTTTGGACACTAAGGGACAATTTAGCATGGCCAATCCACCTAACCTACATATCTGCCTGTGTGGAGTTTGCACATTCTCCCCATGTCTGTGTGGGTTTCCTTCGGTTTTCTCCCACAGTAAAAGATGTGTGTGTTAGGTTGATTGGCCATGCTAAATTAATCCTAGTGTCGGAGGATTAATAGGGTAAATATGGGGGTTTACAGGAATAGGATCTGAGTGGGATTGTGTTCAGTGTAGACCTGATGGGCTAAATGGCCTCCTTCTCCACTATCAGGATTCTATGATTCCATGATCTTTGGACAAAAAATGGACAACTTAGCCAATCCACTTAACCTGCATATCTTTGTACACTAAAGAGAAATTTAGCACAGCCAATCCACTTAACCTGCATATCTTTGTACACTAAAGAGAAATTTAGCACAGCCAATCCACTTAACCTGCATATCTTTGGACACTAAGGAGAAATTTAGCACAGCCAATCCACTTAACCTGCATATCTTTGGACACTGAGGGGCAATTTAGCACAACCAATCTACATAAACTGCACATCGTTGGACACTAAAGGGCAATTTAGTATGGCCAATCTACCTAACTTGCTCATCTTAGGATATTAATTGCCCCTTAGTGTCCAAAGATGTGCAAATTAAGTGGATTGGCTATGCTACATTTCCCTGTGGTGTCGGGGTACTAAGAAGGTAAATACATGGGATTACGGGGATAGGGTCTTAGTGGGATTTTGTGGGTGCAAGCTCGATGGACCAAATAGCTTCCTTCTGCACTGTTGGGATTCTATGATAAACAGTGATCTATATTAAAATATACCAGCTTACCGATTTGATCAAATTCATCTGTCATTCCCCAGGATTTAACCGTCCTGACCACTTCAACTTTCCCCGAATTGGGGTCATTAACGTGAATTAGGAGCCATGGAGAAAGGAGAAGGGGGAAGACTCTCACCTTGACCCTCACCCTCCCTATCAACTCTGATCCCTGGCGCAGTCTGTGGGGGATGATTGGAGCTGGGAGGTCTCAGTTAGCCTCAGTTCCCGATACATTGAAAGGGAGGGCAGAACGGCAGGAGGGTTTCTGTTGATTTTTTTTGCACCTTTGTTCCAATTTTTCCAGCAAAGCTTTAGCATTTTCTGGATCTTCCTTCTGGGAGGATTGATACAAAACCGAGGAGTTCAGATATCTGATGAACCACGAGATGGTTTTCTTCAGCTTAACATAAGTGTCTTCTGCCCTGTGTCAAAGAAGATTATTGTTAGCGTAGGACCAAAACTAGTGTCAGATTTGTAGTGATTGGGTTTCCTGGAAGGTCTTGGTGTTCTATATAAGGCTCACAATACCAGGTTAAAGTCCAACAGATTTATCTGGAATTACGAGCTTTCGGAGTGCTGCCCCTTCATCAGATGAGTGGAAAGTTGCGTTCACAAACATGGCATAGATAGATACAGACTCAACTGCAAGATAATGATTGAAATGTGAGTCTTTACAGGTATAGCCAGTGCGTGTGGAGACAGGGATAATCACAGGCTAAAGAGATGTGAATTGTCTCAAGCCAGAACAGCGAGATTTTGCAAGCCCAGGCAAGTTGTTACAGGTTACAGATAGCGTGACATGAACCCAAGATCCTCATGTGTTGAACTCGGCTATCTATCTCTGCTCGGCAATCCTCCAATAAGAAAGAGAAATTCCAAGGAGCCTGTCGGATTCCACTAATTAAAAAAGTTAGAGATAATATTAATCTTAAAGAAAAAGCTAAAAGATGGGTGGCAGGTGAGAAGATTGAACAGAATATAAAAATAATTAAAAGATTAATAAGGTGGGGAATGTTAGACTATGACAGAATGAGAGTTAGAAGACTGATAGTAAGAATTTCTATAGATGGACACTCAGGGGCAATTTAGCACAGCTAATCCAGCTAACCTGCACATCTTTGGAATTTAGCACAGCTAATCCAGCTAACCTGCGCATCTTTGGAATTTAGCATGGCCAATCCAGCTAACCTGCGCATCTTTGGAATTTAGCATGGCCAATCCAGCTAACCTGCACATCTTTGGACACTAAGGAGCAATTTAGCATGGCCAATCCACCTAACCTGCACATCTTTGGACACTAAGGAGCAATTTAGCATGGCCAATTCACCTAACCTGCACATCTTTGGACACTAAGGGGCAATTTAGTATGGCCAATCCACCTAACCTGCACATCTTTGGAATTTAGCATGGCCAATCCACCTAACCTATACGTCTTTGGACACTAATGTGCAATTTAGCACAGCTAATCCAGCTAACCTGCACATCTTTGGACACTAAGGGGCAATTTAGCATGGCCAATGCCTGTAATCTGACCATCTTTGGACACTAAGATTTCTGATCTATGAACAACATACAAAGCTGACAGGATGGACCTCCAGTAGGTCATCAGGAGCCAAGTCAAAACTGGTCCTCATTTCAATAATGCAACCCAGATATTGGTACCTCCCAAATCAAAACAACAAGGAAGAAAAAGACTTCTACAGTGCAAAAAGAGGCCATTTAGCTCATTGACTCTGCACCGACTCTCCGAGAGGGCATCTCACTGAGGCCCTATCATCGGAACCCCACGGAGTTAGCCTGCTACGTGAGACATCTTGGGCCACTAAGGGACAACTTAACATGGCCAATCAACCTAACCTGCACACACTCGGACATATTCAAGAGGATGTCTCTGAGGTTTTTCACTCTTGGATGAGGGATGTAAAGGAAAACAATTTTTTTGTGCTGTATAACTCAATAATTATCGGTCTGAGTTATCCTCCTATTTCTTAATTGTATATTTATGCAATGCGCCATCTGAAACCAGGATTTTCTGTTTGAGCGGGTGTTGGTTACTAGCCTGCGTTTCCTACATCAGCCCATGGCTCAGTTAGTAACCATCTTACCTCTGGTGGCTTGCGGTTCAAGCCCCATTTCAGACATGGGCCCTATTTTTTTTTAAACCATTGCGTTGTGCCCGTTTTTTTGAGCACGAAAACGTGGTTTAGTCACGTGTGGGGGCCATTAACGCGATCCGTGTCTGTACAGAACGGCCCCTTCACCGAAACCCGGGAGTGACGGCAATCGGCTTCACACCTGAAACGATGATTTTTAAAAGCCTTTGCACGCATTTCAATTGAATTAATGAACTGCTCAACCCTCCCCCCACAAAGTTTTATCAGCCTTTTCCCCCTTTTATCACTGCTTTCGCCGATCCGGAATCGCGCCGAAATCAACCTGCCAAATAAAAATCTGAACCGGGCTGCCAAAGAGGTGAGTTCAGAGTTTCCAACAACTCCCTGACTCAGATTGGGGGGGAAGGGGGGGGGCGAGGGAGGTGGGTCAGATCATTCTCGGTTAGTGCTGGGTAGGGGAGTGAGGCCAGATTGTTCTGGTCAGGGGGGGAGAGAGGTGGTGGAGGAGTGGGTCAGATGTATCTCTGATGGGAGGGGGGGGGTGATCGTTGTCTGGTGGGAGGGGGTGTGGTGGCGGGGAGGGCTGACCATCTAGTCTGGTGGGGGGGGGGGGCAGCTGGAGGGCCAATCGTCTGGTTGTGGGGGGGTGGTGAGGAGGACCAATCTTTGTCTGTGGTGGGGGGTGTAGGGAAGTAGGGAAGGCCAATCATTGCCTGGTGGGGGGTGTAGGGAGGCCAATCATTGCCTGGTGGGGGGGTGTAGGGAAGCCCATCATTGCCTGGTGGGGGGGGGTAGGGAAGGCCAATCATTGTCTGGGTGGGGGGGTGTAGGGAAGGCCAATCATTGTCTGGTGGGGGGTGTAGGGAAAGGCCAATCTTTGTCTGGTGGGGGAGGTGTGGGGAAGGCCAATCATTGCAATCTTTGTCTGGTGGTGTGGGGGGAGGGGGAGGGGGAGGGGGGGGCGGGATGTTGCTGATCATTGTCTAATGGTTTGGGGGGGGGTCGTGGGTGGGTGAGGGCCGATTGTTGTTTGTTGGTTGGGAGGGGGCTGATCTTTGTCTGGTGGAGGAGGGAGGAGGAGGTGGATCAGATGTTCCTCTGGGAGGGGAGGGTGGGGGGGGTGAGTGAGGCCAGACATTCTCTGAGGGGGTGGGGGGGTGAGTGAGGCCAGATCATTCTCTGAGGGGTGGGGGGAGTGAGGCCAGACCATTCTCTGAGAGTGAGGCCAGACCATTCTCTGAGGGGGGGGGAGTGAGGCAGACCATTCTCTGAGGGGGCGGGGGGATGAGGGCAGACCATTCTCTGAGGGGGGGGGAGTGAGGGCAGATCATTCTCTGAGGGGGCGGGGGGGAGTGAGGGAGACCATTCTCTGAGGGGGTGGGGGTGAGTGAGGCCAGACCATTCTCTGAGGGGGCGGGGGGAGTGAGGGCAGACCATTGAGGGCAGGGGGAGTGGAGGTGAGGCAGAGTGAGGCCAGATCTCTGAGGGGGCGGGGGGTGAGTGAGGCCAGACCATTCTCTGAGGGGTGGGGGGGAGTGAGGCCAGACCATTCTCTGAGGGGCGGGGGGAGTGAGGCCAGACCATTCTCTGAGGGGTGGGGATGAGTGAGGCCAGACCATTCTCTGAGGGGGGTGGGGATGAGTGAGGCCAGACCATTCTCTGAGGGGGCGGGGGGAGTGAGGCCAGACCATTCTCTGAGGGGGCAGGGGGAGTGAGGCCAGATCATTCTCTGAGGGGGCGGGGGGAGTGAGGCCAGACCATTCTCTGAGGGGGTGGGGGTGAGTGAGGCCAGACCATTCTCTGAGGGGTGGGGGGGAGAGGAGGCCAGACCATTCTCTGAGGGGGTGGGGGTGAGTGAGGCCAGACCATTCTCCAGACCATTCTCTGAGGGGATGGGGGTGAGTGAGGCCAGATCATTCACCAATTTGTGTGTGTGTGTGTGTGTGTGTGTGTGGTGGGGGGGAGGTGAGTGAGTTCAGACCATTCGCTGGTGGGAGGGTAGGTGTGTGAAGGTCACACCATTCTGTGGAGCTTAGAGTGGGAGTGAGGACAGATTGTTCTCTGGGCGGATGGGGTGAAGGAGAGAGTGTGTGTGTGGGGTGGAGGGGAGGAGGTGTCGGTGGTGAAGCCAGACTATTCTTTGGGAAGAGGGGATTGGGGGTGGTAGAGTGAGGCCAGATCTGGCAGGGGTGGTGGGGGTGGGGGTGGGGGGGGGGGGTGGGTGTGGAAATGAGAGGAGGGAGGCGGATAAGATGTGGTTTGTTGGAGGGGGTTGGTGGGAGGACCGATTGCTCACTGGTGGTGGGGCAGATGGATCTCTGGGAAGGGTCTGTTGCCACTCTACGGGCGATTAGTTGGGGAGGGACAGGGGAGGAGGGGCAGGGACTGCGATCGGCCTGCGTAGTGACGGGGGAGTAGATAAGGGGGACAGTGATATGTATGTGTGTGCACCATCACTCCCGCTTTTCGTACCTGGCCCACTTTCCCTGCTTCCTGCGGCCTGGGAGCGATCTGACCCAGGCGCGCTTTTCCGAATGTTTTCTAACTGCACGTGCGCGGTTCAGAGCTCCGATCGTTTCGGCCGTGCTAAGCCCCGCCTGTAACGCGATTCCGACCCGTGATTTTTATTTCAGGTTGAGTTTGGGGGGCAGGGGGGGGGAGGGGGCCTGAAAGCAGATTTCTACGTGGGATCTGAATTACGCCCGGATTCGATGAAAATGGCGAAATCAGGCCCACGGATATGGAACTGACATCCCAGTCCAGTACCGAGGGAGTTCTGCACTGTCAAAACGGAGTTCCTGGTCAGAATTGCCCGCTATTGCTGCCAGCGAGAAGGGAGAATTCGACGCTGGGACCATTCACTGCGGCGGGGCTGGAGAATCCCGGCTGCGGGCGAGCTCGGGGAATTCCGGCACTGAGAAATTTCCTGTGGTTATCATCTTGATCCCACCACAGGTGGCCTCGTCGATATTTAATCCCTCATCCGTCACTAAAACAGATCATCCTCTCGCTGTTAAAGAATCATAGACTCCCTACAGAGGCGGAGGAGGCAATTCAGCCCACTGGGTGTGCACTGACCCAGGTCCTATTCCTGTAACCCCACACATTTACTCTGTTGATCTCCTGACACTAGGGTCAGTTTAGCACGGTCAAACACAGGGGATGGCAGAGTGGTTAGCACTGCTGACTCACGGCGTCAGGGACCCGGGTTCAATTCCACTCTCGGGATCACTGTCTGTGTGGAGTCTCCCTGTGCCTGCGTGGGTCTCCTCCACATGCTCCGGTTTCCTCCCACACCCCAAAGATGGCAGATTAGGTGAGTTGGTCACACTAAATTGCCTCTTAGTGTCAGGAGGACTAGCTAGGGTCAATGCCTGGGGGTTATGGGGATAGGGCCTGGGTGGGATTGTGGTCGGTGCAGACTCAATGGGCTGAATGGCCTCCTTCTGCACTAGGGATTCTATGGATTTATTGATGAGTGTAGGCTTACATTAACACCGCAGTGAAATTACTGTGAAAACTCCCCTAGTCGCCACACTCCTGTTCGGGTACACTGAGGGAGAGTTTAGCACGGCCAATGCACCCTAACCTGCACGTTTTTGGGGTGTGGGAGGAAACTGGAGCACCCGGAAGAAACCCACATAGACACAGGGAGAATGTGCAGACTCTGCACATTCCCCAAGCCGGGAATCGAACTGGGGTCCCTGGCACTGTAAGGAAGCAGTTTTCAATCCAATTCCTCTGTGATAAAGGCAGACAGATGAAGAGGAGTTTCAGGCAATTCTAATGGATGTATAATGATAGAATATTACCGCACACACAAGAGTCCGTTGAGCCCATCATATTTATGCTAGCTCTTTGTGTGCTGTCCAATTCTTCTGCTTCCTCCAAATAATCTTGTAATTTTATTTTCTAAATCAAGTATAGATTTATTTCTGGTTTGAAGGGAAGGAGGGATCCATCGAAACTATTCTCCAGCTCACTACCCCTCAGCTAATAGAAAGGCAGTTTGATTTATTCCTCTTCGAATAAATAATGCTTGTATTTCTCTGTCCCCCTCGTTTTTTGCAAGATTCAGTTTCCACCAGTAGCTTCCCCCACCAACATGAGATGGCTTGACACACACCTTCAACAAATCCTTCAAAATGAGGGGCCTCAACATCCCGCTCTGCACACACTCACACACACACACACTCACACTCACACACGCACACTCAAACACACACACACTCACACACAACACACACACACTCACACACTCAAACACACACACTCTCTCACACACACACACTCACACACTCAAACACACACACTACATTCACACACACACACTCACACACGCACGCGCACACACCACACTCACATTCACACACACACACTCACACACACACGCGACACACACACACACTCACATTCACACACACACACTCACACAGCACGCGCACACACACACACTCACATTCCACACACACACTCACACACGCACGCGCACACACACACACTCACATACACTCTCCACACACACACTCACACACTCTCACATACAACACAACATCACACACGCGCACTCTCACACACTCACACACACACACACACTCACACACATTCTCACACACATTCCACACACACTCTCACACACACTCACACTCACACTCACTCTCACACACACTCACACACACGCACACACTCACATACACTCACACACACACTCTCACACACACACTCACACACATACACACACTCACATGCACACACTCTCACACACACTCACACACACTGTCACACACACTCTCAGACACACATACTCATTCTCACACTCACACTCTCACACACTTGCACACACACTCACACAACATTCACACACTCACACACACTCTTACATACACTCACACTCTCATTCACACTCACTCTCACTCATACTCTCACTCTCCTGATAAATGTGAGGTGATGCATTTCGGGAGAAAGAATGTAGAGGGGAGGTATATGATAAAGGGTAGACCTATTAAGAGTATAGAAATGCAGAGGGACCTGGGGTACAGGTGAACAAGTCTCTGAAGGTGGCAGAGCAAGTGGAGAAGGTTGTGAAGAAAGCATATAGTATGCTAGCCTTTATAGGAAGGGGTATAGAGTACAAGAGCTGGCCTTTAATGTTGCAGTTGTATAAAACGTTGGTTAGACCTCATTTGGAATACTGTGTCCAGTTCTGGTCGCCTTACTACCGGAAGGACGTGGAGACTCTGGAGAGAGTGCAGAGGAGGTTTACCAGGATGCTGCCTGGTATGGAAGGTCTGAGTTACGAGGAGAGGTTAGGCAAATTGGGACTGTTTTCCTTAGAAAGACGTAGACTTAGAGGAGATCTAATAGAGGTGTACAAGATTATGAGGGGTATAGATAGAGTAAACAGGGTTAAGCTTTTTCCTAGGATGGACTCAAATAGCACAAAGGGTCACGGGCTTAGGGTGAGGGGGGGTAAGGTATAATTTGGATGCTAGAGGGAGTTTTTTCACACAGAGGGTGTTTGGAAGGATGTTTTGATGTGATGGTTACAGGGCACACATGCGCCCTAATTGATGAGAAGTGCTGGACACACTGGACTGAGTTAAAGCCCCAAGATAGCCAACCTGACCCAGCCACTGAGTGATTGAATATAACAGCAGAAGTGGAGGGAGTCTGATTAGGGGTCGAATTTATTCCGATTGCTAAATTTAAGGTCGTGAGGGTTTCTGTTATAGATTAACACGCGCAAAAGGCCTCTGACCTGCTCCAATCAAGATCGACCGGGCATCCCCAAACTCAGAAGCAAGTCGAGTCGCGAGTGCGTGCGAAGTGTGGCGCGGTGATTGTGCAAGTTTCTGTAAGCAAGCTGCATTATTACCGTAATTAATCAACAATTGTGTTTGATTGCAAGACGGACGGAAGTTGTAGAGATTGCTATTACGAAATGCAAGTGATTATATCTTTCTAGTGTTGAATGTACGGATTTTGACTCAGCTGGGACCAGCAATTGAAGTCCTTCAGCGTTCGTCTCAGGAGATACATGTTAATAAAGAACAAAGACCAACACAGCACGGGAAACAGGCCCTTCGGCCCAACGAGCCCACGCCGCCGTCCTAACGTCTTAATGACATATAGAGACCAATATAGGGACAATTTGTTACCCAATCAGCCTAAGAGCACATTTTTGGGATGTGGGAGGAAACCGGAGCACCCGGAGAAAACCCACGCAACCACGGGGAGAACGTGCAAACTCCTGCAGACACAGGCCCAAATCCATGTGTCTGCACAGCAACAGCAATAGTCTCTGAGCTGTCATGTTGCCCATCAGATGGTCCAGTTTAAGCATACACTAACGACGTGAAGCACTAGGCCACTCCTGAAGCAACATCCAAGAGTGGCCTAGTGCTTCATGTCGTTAGTGTATGCTTAAACTGGACCATCAGATGGACAACATGACAGCTCAGGGACTATCGCTGTTGCTGTGCAGACACATGGATTTGGGTAATACTTACTTATGTATGGCGCACACACATATATATGCCAGATTAACCGGATAGGCAAAGTGTTAGATATGTTCGCACATCCTCCTACATGCAGGAGGAGGAATACCTTTACAGCCAATGACCCAGTGTCCTCGAGGCTCTGAGGGAAAAGGAGATGGCGGATCCTGTGGGATAATTCTCTGAGCAGACTGTCAGCCTCATCACCAGAACTTACAAACACGCACCAAGATCTGGTTTCCCAAGAGGTCTCAACATTCCAGCTTGCTGCCCTTCTTGTGGAATGTGCCTTTGCAAAGAAGGTCTGGAGTGAGACGCAGTGGTATTGGTTGAGGTTCATCCCGAGCAGCTCCGTGATGCAGGGATCCGTGCTCTGTAGGCTGTTTCCAGGGACGCACACTGAGACAAACATCAACCGCTGCTGGTCGTCAACACGCAGTTTGATCCACCCGAAACTTACTGATCTTCCAGTACTAAGAATTAGAACATAAAATATAGAAAAACCGCAGCACAAACAGGCCCTTTGGCCCACAGGTTGCGCCGATGATATCCCTACCTACTAGGCTTATCTATAACCCTCAATCCTATTGACTCCCATGTACTCAGCCAGAAAGACCCTATCGAATTTGCCTTCACCACCACGTAAGGCAGTCAATTCCGCTCACCCACCATCCTCCAAGTGAAAAACTTACCCCTGACATCTCCTCTGTACCTAATCCCCAGCACCTTAAACCTGTTCTTCTCGTAGCGATCATTTTAGCCCTGGGCAAAAGCCTCTGAGAATTCCTCTGATCTATTCCTCTCAACATCTTATACACCTCTATCAGGTCACCTCTCATCCTTCATCTGTCCAAGAAGAGAAGATCGAGCTCCTTCAACCTATCTTCATAAGGCATGCCACCCAATCTAGGCAACATCCTTGTAAATCTCCTCTGCACCCTCTCAATAGCTTCCACATCCCTCCTGTAATGAGGCGGCCAGAACTGCGCACAATACTCCAACTGGGATCTGACAAGGGTTTTATAAAGTTGCAGCATAATCTCCTGACTCCTAAACTCAATCCCTCGATTGATGAAGGCCAGTACACCATACGCCTTCCTAACCATATCCTCTAGATACGAGGCTGATTTAAGAGTCCTATGGCCCCAGACCCCAAGGTCCTTCTGATCCTCTACACTGCTAAGATTCTTATCCTTGATATTGTATTCCTTCATCTCATTAGACCTGCCAAAATGGACCACTACACATTTATCTGGGTTGACATCCATCTGCCACTTCTCAGCCCAGTCTTGCATCGTATCTATGTCTCGCTGCAACTTCTGACATCCCTCCAAACAATCCACAACACCACCCACCTTCGTGTTGTCGGCAAACTTACCAACCCATCCCTCCATTTCCTCATCCAGGTCATTTATGAAAATTACAAACAGCAGGGGTCCCAGAACAGATCCCTGAGGCACTCCACTGGTGACCGACCTCCATGCAGAACAAGACCCATCCACAACCACTCTCTGCCTTCTGCGGGCAAGCCAGTTCTGGATTCACAAGGCAACATCCCCTTGGATCCCATGCCCTCTCACTTTCTCAAGATGTCTTGCAGGGGGGACTTATCGAACGCCTTGCTGAAGTCCATATAAATCACATCTACTGCTCTTCCTTCACCAATGTGTTTAGTCACATTTTCAAAGATTTGAATGACTTCAAATATTGAAATGTTAAGAATAATATATAATAATTTTATCTTGCAATATTAGCGCAACAAGGGCAGGCAATCCTCATTCACCTAATGTCTCTGTCCTGATGCACGCACTAGCAAATAAATTCCTTTTTACTCTTTAACTATATACTATATATATATATATATATATTGGTTGAGTGAGGTCAACAAATACAGGGCACCCCAGGGGGACACCTCAGAAAATTCCTCTTACAACGCTGAATATTATGCAATCATTGATGAACACCCCCACTTCTGACATTATGAAGGAGGGAAGTTCATTGATAAAGACAGCTCAGTGACTATCGCTGTCAGCTGTGCAGTTACAGGGACCCGGATTGGATCTCCGGCTTGGGCCTGCGTCTGTGGGAGTTTGCACGTTCTCCCCGTGCTTGCGTGGGTTTTCCTCCCACACCCCAAAAACGTGCTTTTAGGCTGATTGGTGTCAATAAATCATCTCTAAATTGGATCTCCTTTCATCTGGCATGCATATAATTCCTTAAATTTGCACCCCCTTTATTGTGAAGTGCACTAACATGTAGACAAAAGTCACAGGTAGAAGAAGGATTGGAATGAGGCACTCACTCGAGTGTTAAAATGGGCGGTGCGGGCTTGTGGGGCCAAAGGGCCTGTTTCCTGTGCTGTGTTGTTCTTTGTAAGATTGTTGGGCCAGGACACTAACCCTGAGGAATACTTGCAGTGATATCCTGGAGCTGAGATCACTGACCTCCAATCACGGCAACCGTTTTGCTTTGTGCGCGATATGACTCCAACCAACGTAGAATTTCCCTTGATTCCCGTTGACTCCAGTTGTTGCTCCCTGATGCCACACTTGGTCAAATGCCGCCTTGACGTCGCTCTGACCTTGTCCCTGGCCTTGATGTTTGACCTAACACTGCACTGAGGCCAGAGCTAACTCAGATTTACTCTGGCTTACGTAACAAGGTACCGCACGGAACCGCAGCAGCTCAAGAAAGTACCACCTTCTCAAGGGGCGATTGACATCTGGACACACCTGGATATCGCTTTACACACCTGTAAGCCTCTGTCCACACCCATCAACATGTGTCCACAGCACACATAGGTGTCTGCGTACATTTCTGTACCCTTCAAACACTTGCACACACTGGATTGGGACTTTGGCTGAATGGAATTAGGGCGGCACAGCGGTTAGCACCGCAGCCCCACAGCACCGGGGACCCGGGTTCAATTCTGGCCTCGGGCCGCTGTCTGTCTGGAGTTTGCACGTCCCTCCCCCGTGTCTGTGCGTGGGTTTCCCCCGCGTGCTCCAGTTTCCTCCCGCACTCCAAATGGCCATGCTAAATTGCCCCTTAGTACCAGCGGGGCTAGCTAAGGTAAATGAGGGTTACAGGAATGAGGCCAGGGTGGGATTGTGGTCAGTGCAGACTCGCTGGGCCGAATAGCCGACGAGTCTGCACTGTAGGGATTTGATTCGGTTTATTATTGTCACGTGTATTGGTGTAGAGTGGAAAAGCATTGTTTCTTGTGCGCTGTGCAGGCAAAGCATGCCGCTCATAGAGAAGGTAAGGAGAGGATGTAGTGTTACAGTGAATTATTTCCAACGTATTTGCACCTTTCTGTAGATAAGGAGACCAGTGATGTACACGAAACTCCAGGGGTGCCCTTGTCCAGTAAACATGTCGTCTGATGTAGCAGTGCAGACATATCTGACAGTCTCCAGTTACATTTGCTCTCGCTCTGAAAGGAGTTTAATTAAGGGGTTTGGGAATTAGTTGTTGTTCTGTGTGGTTGGCAGGGAGTGTGTGTGTAAAGGCAGCTTGTTACTGTCTCTCTGAGCTCTTTTGTTCTCTACACAGTTACGTCTCGTTGCTCCTATGGCAACCGTGCTAACATTGCCAGAGCTCTGCTCAGCAGAGTTTGCTCAGGTCTCCCCGGCCTCTCAGCTCCCTCCTTTCTTCCACGGGAATCCCACCGGCACCCCAGCTTCCAGAACCCTGGAATCTACAGGGATCCGGGATCCACTGCTCTTCTACTCCCCCCCGCGCCATGGAGCCACCCAGGATTGTGCTCCGCTGGGACCAGGAATCCACTCCCACGTTCTTCCATTAGGATCTGGGATCTACTCAGAGGCAGTTGCACCTGGATCAGGGATCAATCGTGATCCAGCTCCACTAGGAGCATTGGAATGTCGAGCCACTCGTCATAAGGATCAGCTAGGATTCTATCCCGCTAGGATTTGGGATCCATTGGAATGTCGATCCACCCAGATGAGGGATCTGCTGGGATTCTGTTCCTTCGGGGGTCGGGGATCCACTGAGATGCTGCGCCATCTAAATTGAAGATCCACTGGATTCATGTCCCATTGGGATGTGGGATCCATTGCAGTGATGATCCGTAGAATTAACAATCTGCTGGAGTCATGTTCTGTCATGGGGATCCACGTGTGCTGTTCTATAGAATAAGTGGATCCACTGAGATCCTGTTCCACTGACGTTAGGGATCCACTGGGTTGCTGCTCCAACCCGATTAAGGATTTACTGGGGTTGTGTTCCACTGAGACTGATACAGTGTTCCATAGGAACTGTGGATCAATCCAGATCCTATTTTCTATCAGGATTTGGGTCCGCAAGAGTCTTAATGTTGGAATTGAGGATCTACTGGGATTCCAGGGCTGGGGAATCCACTGAGGCGCTGTTCCATTTGAAGTAGGGATCCACTGGGATTTTGTTCCACTGGGATCCATTGAGATGTGGATCCGTTGGGATTTTGCACACACAGCTCCTTCCACCGGGAGGGATTTGCGGAGGGTTATGTAGAGGGGAGAGCGGGCCAGATGTGGAACTTGTCCTGGTTGAGTCGTGGCAGTGGGCAGGCGGTGGACGCGGAACACAAACGATTGGATGTTTACCTCGAGGCAGAGGTGAGGCCGCGATTGGGATCCTTCAGCTGGGGAATCTGGGGAAAGCCAGCGATCCTCAGGCCTATCCCACAGGCCTGCTGTCAACCGAGAGGGTAGGCCAGGAGTTGGTCAGAATCCAGCCTTCTTCTCAGGCCGGGGGAGGGGTTGGCGTAGCAGAGAGGACATGGTGGTTAGCGCCAGTGACCAGGGTTCAATTCCCGGCTTGGGTCACAATCTGTATGGAGTTTGCACATTCTCCCCGTGTGTGCGTGGGTTTCCTCTGGATAGTCCAGCCTCCCCCTCCTCACTCCAAAGATTAGATTGATTAGCGATGCTAAATTGGCCCTTAGTTTCAGGCGAATTAGCAGGGTGAATATGTGGAGTTAATGGAATAAGGCCTGGGTGAGTTTATTATTGGTGCATACTCGATGGGCTAAATACTATATTTTCCCTTGGTGTACCCAAACAGGTGCCGGAGTGTAGGATTTTCACAGTAACTTCATTGCAGTGTTAGTGTAAGCCTACTCGTGGCAAATAAATAGATAAAAATGTCTGACCAGAGTCGGCAACTGGAGTGCCCACCCTGGGTGGGACTGTGGTCAGTAGAGACTCGATGGGCTGAATGGCCTCCTTCTGCACTGCAGGGATTCTATGAATCTACGAGAGGCAGACGGACCAAGGCCTGGGTGGCAAGTCGGAATGTCCAAACCTACGGAGGGCCCCAAATTGCACCTTCATTGCAACCCAGCCGTGTTTGTATTCACTGTCCGGGGCATTGAGTTTAAAAATTGGCAAGTCATGTTGCAGCTTTGTAGAACCTTAGTTAGGCCGCACTTTGGAATATAGTGTTCAATTCTGATTGCCACACTACCAGAAGGATGTGGAGGCTTTGGAGAGGGTACGGAAAAGACTTACCAGGATACTGCCTGGTATGGAGGGCATTGGCTATGAGAAGTTGGGAGAAACTTAGTTTGTTCTCACCGGAGGTTGAGGGGAGGCCTGATAGAAGTCTACCAGATTATGAAGGGCAGAGTGGATAGTCAGAAGCTTTTTCCCAAAGTGGAAGAGCCAATTACTAGGACGCATAGGTTTAAAGTGTGAGGGGCAAGGTGTAAATGAAATGTACGAGGCAAGTTTTTTTTACACAGTGTTGGAACTCACTGCCGGGGGAGGTACGGAAGCAGATATGATAGTGACTTTAAAGGTGTGTCTAGACAAATACATGAATAGGATGGCAATAGAGGGACATGGTCCCTGGAAGAGTAGGGGTTTTAATTCAGTCGGGCAGCATGGTCGGGGCAGGCTTAGAGGGGCGAAGGGCCTGTTCCTGTGCTGTAATTTTCTTTGTTCTTTGTCCCTGGAAGTTGTGGTCACCTACTTCAGGTCATTAACATAATTGGAAGGAAGGCGACTCTACGGCAACTTTCAAAGGGGCTTGAATACAGGAGTTGGGATGTCTTATTGAAGTCGTACAAGACATTGGTAAGGCCACACTTGGAATACTTTGTACAGTTCTGGTCACCCTATTATAGAAAGGACATTATTAATCTAGAAAGAGGGCAGAAAAGATTTATTAGAATGTTTCCGGGACTTGATAGTTTGAATTATAAGGAGAGGCTGGATAGACTTTTTCCCTGGAGCGTAGGAAGCTTATGGAGGTCTATAAAATGATAAGGGGCATAGGTCAGCTAGATAGTCAACATCTTTTCCCAAAGGTAGGGGAGCCTAAAACTAGAAGGCATAGGTTTAAGTTGAGAGGGGAAGAGATACAAAAGGGTCCAGAGGAATAATTGTTTCACACTGTGTAGTGAGGGTCTGGAATGTATTGTCAGAACTGGACTATCCACTCTGTTCATGCTTCTTATAACCTTCTATCAATCTATTACCCTTCAACCTCTGCCATTCCAATAAAAGCAAACCAACTCTCTCCTCGTAACTAATGCCCTCCATACCAGGCAACATCCGGGTAAATCTTTTCTGTACCCTCTCCTGGTAGTTTGTTAAAAAGCATTTAGACACTTACATGGGTAAGATGAGTATAGAGGGATATGGGCCAAACTGGGGTTAACTTAGCAGTTTAAAAAAAGGGACAGCATGGACAAGTTGGGCTGAAAGGCCTGTTTCCATACTGTAAACCTCTCTGACTCTACAAAGAGATAATTAGCAGGGCTGTGGTTCTGGGGCTGATTTGAAGATAGAACATAGAACATAGAACACTACAGCACAAACAGGCCCTTCAGCCCACAAGTTGTGCCGAACACATCAAAACCTACCCAGCCATAGACATATCTATAACCCCCAATCCCATTGGATCCCATATACTCATCCAGAAGTCTTTTAAAAGACCCCAGCGAGTTCGCCTCGACCACCACCGACGGCAGCCGATTCCATTCACTCACCACCCTCTGAGTGAAAAACTTTCCCCTAGCATCCCCTCTGTAATTGCTTCCCTGCACCTTAAATCTGTGCCCTCTCGTCGCGACCATTTCAGCCCTGGGAAATAGTCTCTGAGAGTCCACCCTATCTATTCCTCTCAACATCTTGTAAACCTCTATCAGGTCGCCTCTCAACCTTGTCTCTCCAGGGAGAACAGTCCCAGCTCCCTCAACCTGTCTTCATAAGGCATGCCTCCCAATCCAGGCAACATCCTTGTAAATCTCCTCTGCACCCTTTCAATAGCTTCCACGTCCTTCTTATAGTGAGGCGACCAGAACTGCGCACAGTACTCCAAGTGTGGTCTGACAAGGGTCCTATAAAGCTGCAGCATTACCTCCTGACTCCTGAACTCAATCCCTCAATGAATGAAGGCCAGTACACCGTAAGCTTTCTAAACCACATCCTCCACCTGGGAGGCCGATTTGAGAGTCTTATGGACCTGGACCCCAAGATCCCTCTGCTCTTCCACACAGCTAAGACTCCTACCTTTGATAGCGTACTCATTCATCCCGTTGGATCTGCCAAAATGGACCACAACACATTTATCCACGTTGAAGTCCATCTGCCACTTCTCCGCCCAGTCTTGCATCCTGTCGATGTCCTGCTGCAACTTTTGACATCCCTCCAGACATCCACAACACCACCGACCTTCGTGTCATCGGCGAACTTACTCACCCATCCCTCCACTTCCTCATCCAGGGCATTTATGAAAATGACAAACAGCAAGGGTCCTAGAACAGATCCCTGGGGCACTCCACTGGTGACTGACCTCCATGCAGAAAAAGAGCCATCCACAACACCCTCTGCCTTCTGCAGGCAAGCCAGTTCTGGATCCACAAGGCCAAAGCCCCTTGGATCCCATGGCCTCTCACCTTCTCAAGAAGTCTTGCATGTGGGACCTTGTCAAATGCCTTCCTGAAGTCCATGTACATCACGTCCACTGCTCTACCTTCGTCAATGTGTTCAGTCACATTTTCGAAGAACTCAATTAAGCTCGTAAGGCACGACCTGCCTTTTACAAAACCATGCTGACTATTTCTAATCAACCTAAACTTATCCAAATGCTCATAAATCTTGTCCCTCAGAAGCCTCTCCATCAGCTTACCAACCACTGAGGTCAGACTCACCGGTCGGTAATTTCCAGGACTATCCCTGTTCCCTTTCTTGAAAATAGGAACCACATCCGCAATCCTCCAATCCTCCGGAACCTCTCCCGTCTCCATCGACGACGCAAAGATCATCGCCAGGGGCTCTGCAATGACATCCCTCACCTCCCACAATAACCTGGGGTACATCCCATCTGGTCCCGGAGACTTGTCTATCTTGATAGCATTTAGAAGTTCTAACACATCCGCTTCCTTAATATGTACATACTCAATTTTTTCAGTCTGCCGCAAACTTGTAGTGCATCCCCCCAGATCACTTTCCACCGTGAATACTGAGGCAAAGTACTCATTAAGCACCTCTGCCATTTCTTCCGGTTCCATACAGACTTTTCCCCCTTCAGCTTTTATAGGCCCTATCCCTTCTCTTCTCATGCTTTTACTTTTCACATATTTGTAGAAGGCCTTGGGATTCTCCTTAATCCTATCAGCCAAGGCCTTCTCATGACCCCTTCTGGCTCTCCTAATTTCCTTTTTAAGCTCTCTTCTATAAGCCTTATACTTCTCTAGATCCCCAACATCTCCTAGCTCTTTGAACCTTTTATACACCTATTTGATAGCTCATTAATGGACCTTGGGCTGAATGGCCTCTGATTGTGCTGGTTTCCAATGTCATTGGATCAATTGGCTGGGTTTAAGTACTCTCCCAGGGTGAATCCTTACCCCTTCTCAGGACTACACCTGTGTTATCCCGGGATTATATCCCTCTGCTGTCTCTCCTGCTTTCCCACAGGATTATTTTAACTGGACATCGCCGAGGAATTACGTCCGTCTGTCCCTGGAGCTGAGTCATCCTGAGGGATTCCCGCACCATCGCCGCAACCCAGCGCCCCCCAAAACCTTCACTACCCGCCGTGGTGCCCTGGTACTCTACTCCGAGGACTTGGCGCTAAAATCATGGCAGCGCCAGTGCATCACCACGTGGCGACACAGGGCAAGATTCCAGCTCTGCACCCTGCAAGACCTGGCCAGGGCAATCCTTGCCTACGGGCAGAGAGAGGTGAGTTTCAGTCAACAGAGTTAAGGATCTTCCTCTTCCGCATTGGGTTGGCACAGATTCCACCCTGACTATAAGGTTCGGACAGTCAATCAGCCTTGTCTAGACAATTTGACCAGTCAACTAGCCCTGTCTAGACAGTCTGGCCAGTAAATCAGCCTTGTCTAGACAATTTGACCAGTCAACTAGCCCTGTCTAGACAATTTGACCAGTCAACTAGCCCTGTCTAGACAGTCTGGCCAGTAAATCAGCCTTGTCTAGACAGTTTGACAGTCAATTAGCCTTGTCTAGACAGTTTAATCAGTCAATTATCCTTGTCTAGACAGTTTGGACAGTGAACCAGCCTTATCTAGACAGTCTGTCCAGTAAATCAGCCTTGTCTAGACAGTTTGACCAGTCAATTAGCCTTGTCTAGACAGATTGGACAGCAAACTAACCTTATCTAGACAGTCTGGCAGTAAATCAGCTTTGTCTAGAATAGTTTGACCAGTCAATTAGCCTTGCCTAGACAGTTTGGGCAACAAACCAGCCTTGTCTAAAGTATCTGGCCAATAAATCAGCCTTGTCTAGACAGTTTGGTCAGTCAATCGGCCACGTCTAGACAATTAGACAGCTTGTCCATGCAAGGAGCTTGCCCTGGGTGAATCTGATGGTGGACCAGACACTAGACGGACATTTCTATAATCTGTCTCCTTGACCAATGCTATTCTGCCACTCCTTTCACCTTCAACCTTTCACCCTTCACCCAGAGGGGGATACGATGAGAACGTGGGTGCGTGGGATTGGTCTACTGGGGAAGGATGACTCAGTCTGGGTTTACTGAGTTCTCCATCTTGTTAAAAACGTGAAGTGCGTTGACTTGGTCGACACTTCTGTGCGGAACAGTTTCCCGAAACGAGGATTGTCACATTTTTTCCAGGGTGGATCCGGCCCCAAGCGAGTGGAGCCCAACCTGCATTTCCTCATCGGACACAGCGACAAGCCAGGGAGCCGTAAAATCCGCCCCGGCTATTCGGCCAAGCGATACCTCGCCTGCCTGGCCGAGACCTGCGACGCCCCACGTAGACTGCGAGGCTCGGGTGAGTGTGATCATTCCGTATTTATTCAGGGGAAGGCAGGCAACACTCCGACAACAACAACAACTTATAAATTATATAGCACCTTTAATGGAATGAAAGCTCCCCCCTCCACCCTCCCATTGCTATATCAAACAAAGGGGAGGAATGGTGGCACAGTGGGTCAGCACTGCTGCCTCACGGAGACCCGGATTCAATTCCTGTCTCGGGTCAGTGTCTGTGTGGAGACTGCACATTCTCCCTGTATCTGCATGGGTTTCTTCCGGGTGCTCCAGTTTCCTTCCACGGTCCGAAAAAATGTGCAGATTACATGGATTGGCCCTGCTAAATTAACCCTTAGTGTAACGGGATGTGATTAGCAGGGTGACTAAGTGAGGATAAGGCCTGGGTGGGATTGTGGTTGGTGTAGGTTCGATGGGTCAAATGGCCTCTTTCTGCACTGTAGGGATTTTATTTAAGAAGTACACACGGATACATAAGGTCAACAGAGCAAGGTTCGGTCAAAGAATTTGATTTTAAGGAGTGTCTTAAAGCGAGGGAGAGATGTGGAGAGGTTTAGAGAGGGAATCCCAGAGCTTAGGCCCCAGACAAGTGAAGGCACGGCTACCAATGATGGAGCAATAATAACTGGGGAAGGGGAAGGGGCCAGAATAACACAAGACAGAGAATCAGAGGGTTGTGGGACCGGAGAAGATTACAGAAAGAGAGAGTGGAAAGGAAATGAGAATCATTGCAAAGGAAGGGTTTTGATGAGGGCGGGGTGTTGAATGGGGTACAGTGTGTGTATGTATGTGTGTGTGTGTGTGAGAGAGAGAGTGTGTGTGTGAGAGTGTGTGTGTGTGTGTGTGAGAGAGAGAGAGAGAGTGTGTGTGTGTGTGAGAGGGAGAGAGTGTGTGTGAGAAGAGTGTGTGTGTGTTGTGTGAGAGTGTGTGTTGTGTGTGTGTGAGAGTGTTGTGTGTGTGTGTGAGAGTGTGCTGTGTGTGAGAGTGTGTGTGATGTGTTGTGGTGAGAGTGTGTGTGTGTGTGAGAGTGTGTCTGTGTGTGTGAGTGTGTGGTGTGAGAGAGTGTGTGAGTGTGTGGTTGTGTGGAGTAGTGTGTGTGTGTGTTTGTGTGTGTGTGAGAGAGTGAGTGTGTGTGAGAGAGTGTGTGTGTGAGAGAATGTGTGTGTGTGTGTGTGAGAGTGTGTCTGTGTGTGGAGTGTGTGTTGAGAGAGAGTGTGTGAGGAGTGTGTGTATGTGTGTGTGTGAAGAGAGTGTGTGTGTGTGAGGGTGTGTGTGTGTGTGTGTGAGAGTGTGTGTGTGTGTTGTGTGTGTGGAGGTAGTTGTGAGAGAGTGTGTGAGAGGAGTGTGTGTGTGGTGTGTGAGAGGTTTTGAGAGTGTTGTTGAGAGGTGCATGTTGGTGTGTGTGTGTGAGGTGTGAGTGTGTGTGTGAGAGAGTGCATGTGTGTGTGTGTGAGTGGTGTGTGTGAGGAGTGCATGTGTGTGTGGTGTGAGGTGTGTGTGTGTGTGTGAGAGTGTGTGTGTGTGTGTGAGAGTGTGTGTGTAAGGATGCGGAGTGGGATGGGGTACTGTGTATGTATGTGTGTGTGTGTGTGTGAGTGTGTGGGTGGTGGGGAGCTTGGTGGGTAAGTGTGTGTGTGTGAGGGTGGGGAGTTGGTGGGGCTACAGTGTGTGTGTGGGTGAGGGTGGGGAGTTTGTTGGGTCTACAGTGTGTGTGTGTGTGTGTGTGTGTGGTGTGGGTAGGGGGTGGGTATAGTGTGTGTGGGAGGGTGGGGAGCTTGGTGTGGTACAGTGTGTGTGGATGGGTGGGGAGTTTTGGTGGGGGTACGAGTGTGTGTGGAGGGGTGGGGAGTTTGTGGGTACAGGGTGTGTTTGGGGTGGTTGGGGAGTTGTGGGGTCGATGTGTTGTGTGGGGGGTGGGGATGTTTGGTGGGTACAGTGTGTGTGGGGGGGGTGGGGAGTTTGGTGGGGGTACTATGTGTGTGGGGGGGGGGGGGAGTTTGGTGGGGTATAAGCAGTTGTGTGGGGGGGGTGGGGGTGTTGGGGGTACAATTGTGTGTGGGTGAGGGTGTTTGGTGGGGTTTGGGGGTGGGTACGTGTGTGTGTGGGGGTGGGGTAGCTTGGTGGGGTACTCTGTTGTGTTGGGGGGGTGGGGAGCTTGGTGTGATACAGTATCAGTGTGTGGGGGTGGGGTGTTTGGTGGGTACAGTTGTGTGTGGGGGGGGTGGGGAGCTTGTGGTGTACAGTTGTGTGTGGAGGGGGTGGGGAGTTTGGGTGTCAGTGTGTTTGTGTGAGGGGGTGTGGGAGTTTTGGTGGGTACAGTGTGGTTTGGGGGGTGGGGAGTTTGGTTGGTGGTACAGTGTGTGTGTGTGGGGGGGTAGGGAGTTTGGTGGAGGGGGTGGAGGGGGTGGAGGGGGTTTTGTGTGAGGGGGTGGGGAGTTTGGTTGTGGTACAGTATGTGTGTGGGAGGGGTGGGAAGTTTGGTGTGGTACAGTAGTGTGTGTTGTGGGTGGGGGTGCAGTGTGTGTGGGGGGGTGGGGGGCTTGTGGGGTACAGTGTGTGTGTGGGGGGGGTGGGGAGCTTGGGGGGTACAGTAGTGTAGAGGGGCTGGGGAGGGTTCTTGGTGTGGTACAGTATATGTGGTTGTGGGGGGGTGGGAGCTTAGTTGTGGTACAGTGTGTGTGTGAGGGGGTGGAGTGTGGGTGTGGTACAGATGTGTGTGCAGTGGGGTGGGTGGAGTTTGGTGGGGTACAGTGTGTGTGTGTGTGGGGTGGGTGGGGAGTTTGGTGGGGTACAGTGTGTGTGGGGGGGGTGGGGGAGTTGGTGGGGTACAGTGTGTGTGGGGGGGTGGGGAGGTTGGTGGGGTACAGTGGGTGTGTGGGGGGGTGGGGAGTGGTGGGGTACAGTGTGTGTGTGTGTGGGGGTGGGAGTTTGGTGGGTACAGTGTGTGTGTGTGGGGTGGCGAGAGTTGGTGGGATAGTGCGTGTGTGGGGTTGGGGAGTTTGGTGGGAGTACAGTGTGTGTGTGGGTGGGGATTTTTGGTGGGGGTACAGTGTGTGTGGGGGGGGTGGGAATTGTGTGTGGTTGGGGAGTTTGGTGGTACAGTGTGTGTGTGTGGGGGGGGTGGGGGAGTTTGGTGGGTTACAGTGTGTGTGGGGGGGGTGGGGAGTTTGGTGGGGTTACAGTGTTGTGTGTGTGGGGGGGGTGGGGAGTTTGGTGGGGTACAGTGTGTGTGGGGGGTGGGAAGTTGGTGGGTACAGTGTGGTGTGGGGGGTGGGGAGTTTGGTGGGGTTACAGTGTGTGTGGGGGATGGAGTTTGGTGGGGTACAGTGTGTTGTGGGGGATGGGGAGTTTGGTGGGTACAGTGTGTGTGGGGGTGGGGAGTTTGGTGGGGTACAGTGTGTGTGTGTGAGGGGGGGGAGGAGTTTGGTGTGGTACAGTAGTGTTGTGTGGGGGGGTGGGGAGTTGGTGGTACAGTGGTGTGTGTGGGGGGAGTGGGAGCTTGGTGGGGTACAGTGTGTGTGGGGCGTTGGGAGTTGGTGGGACAGTGTGTGTGTGGGTGTGGTGGGAGCTTGGTGGGGTTCAGTGTGTGTGTGGGTGTGTGGGGATGGGAAGCTTGGTGCGGTACAGTGTGTGTGTATATGGGGATGGGGAGCTTGGTGGGACAGTGTGTGTGGGTTGTGGTGGATGGGGAGCTTGGTGGGGTACAGTGTGTGTGGGTGTGGTGGGATGGGGGAGCTTGGTGGGGTTACAGTGTGTGTGGTGTGTGGGGATGGGGAGCTTGGTGGGGTACAGTGTTGTGGGTGTGGTGGGGATGGGAGCTTGGTGGGCTACAGTGTGGTGTGTGTGGGGATGGGGAGCTTGGGTGGGCTACAGTGTGTGTTGTGTGTGGGATGGGAGCTTGGTAGGGTACAGTGTGTGTGTGTGTATGTGTGGTGGTGGGGAGCTTGGTGGGGTACAGCGTGTGTGTGTGTGAGGATGGGGAGCTTGGTGGGGTACAGTGCCAACCTTTACTGTACGATCTCCAAGCCTGTCTGCTGTTTTGAATTCGATATTAATGGAAGTTCCTTTGTCCCCGCAGGGTCCAGCAGTGATCTGATCCAACCCCCACCAACCTGCCTGAACACATTCCTGAAGCAGCAGACTAAATACGATCTGTCCAAGGTGCCCAGTCCCTATCGCACCCTCCCCTACCTTCCTGCTGCCCACTGGTGTCCGAGCACACCCTGTCTGGAGGAGAGCGAAGATGAGACAACCCTTGACGCAGGTACTGAACACCCCGCGAGATAGAGTCGGTCTGGATCTCCAAACAGCTGGCACGATGGACAAACTCTGGATATATCCCCTCATAGCTCTGGAGTATTTCACTGCCTGTTACTGTAACAGCAGGAGATAGTGGGATAGGGCAGTGGCTCCCTGCTGGAGGTCCCCCCCAAGCGTGCAGTGAAAAGAAAGATTCAAAATCCATGTAATTAAACTAAAAATAACCTTCACCTTCTGCTCTGTCATCAACATCACCAAGAATCTCGAGCCTCCCGGGTGTGCTAGTCGGAAACGGGTTGTGCACTTTCAATTCTTAAATCGGTCTGAATGATCAATGGGTTTGCAGCTGAAGGCAAAGCTCCCCATTCACCTGCACACAAAACAAAAACTCAGAAAACCCAGGAGAAGTGAGAGAGACAGACAGAGGTTAACAAAAAAGCACACTGTGAAAATCATTATATTGAAACTACACCAGTAACTTGTATCTTGGGTGGCACAGTGGTTAGCACTAAGGGACAATTTAGCGTGGCTAATTCCCCTATATTGCCCGTCTTTGGACACTAAGGGGCAATTTAGCACGGCGAAACCCCCTAAACTATACATCTTTAGACACTAAGGGACAATTTAGCATGGCCAAACACCCTAAACTATACAACTTTAGATACTAAAGGGCAATTTAGCGTGGCCAATCCATCTAACCTATACATGGAAAGTCTCAGTGGCACACTGGTTAACACTGTTGCTTCTCTACACCAGGGACCTCGGTTCAACTCCTGGCTTGGGTCACTGTCTGTGTGTAGTCTGCGTGTTCTCCCCATGTCTGTGAGGGTTTTCTCTGCGTGCTCCGGTTTCCTCCCATGGTCTGAAAGACGTGCTGGTTAGCTGCATTCGCCACGCTAAATTCTCCCTCAGTGTACCCAAACTTGGGGGATTTTCACAGTAACTTCATTGCATTGTTAATGTAAGCCTACTTTGTGACTAATAAATAAGCTTATTATGTGGAAATCAGATTTTTGGCATCCAAATACGTGCATTAAAACATCGATAGCACAAAGAAAATGAGAACTAGGATCAGGAGTAGGTCCTTCGAACCTGCTCCGCCATTCAATAAGATCATGGCTAATTTTTTTGTGGACTCAGCCCCACTTACCCACCCGCTCACCTTAATCCCTTCACTGTTCAAAAATCTATCTATCCTTGCCTTAAAAACATTCAATGAGGTGCCTCAACTGCTTCACTGGACAGGGAATTCCATAGATTCACAATCCTTTGTGTGAAGAAATTCCTCCTCAACTCAGTCCTAAATCTGCTCCCCCTTATTTTGAGGCCGTGCCCCCTAGTTCTGGTTTCACCTGCCAGTGGAAACAACTTCTATCTTATCTATTCTCTTCATAATTTTATATATTTCTATAAAATCCCCCCTCATTCTTCTGAATTCCTGCATCGCTCCAGTCTCCTCAACCCTCCCAATCTCAAGACGAATGAGAATGACCTTTACCCATCCATGTCACAGTCTAAACACTTTCTAAAAGACAGAATTGTACCCACCTGTACTGCTACCTCTGGCAGCTTGTTCCAGACACTCACCACCCTCTGCGTGAAAAAATTGCCACTCTGGACCATTTTTGCATCTCTCATCTTTCAACTTAGACTGGTGTCCTCTAGTTTTAGATGCCCCTAAAGGGGGGGCAGGGAGAGTTCCATTTAAATAATGTGGGGTGTCTTCTTTTCTTGCGAAGGCGGCCTGTGTTCTGAGACTGAGGGTGCAGAGACTGGAATGCGGCCTGACTACAGCTACAGGCCCGGGACCGGCGAGGGACGGGTGGATACGGAGAACGGGCCAGATTGTGAAGACCTCCCGGAGTCTGCCCTCTATGTCCTGATCGCTCTCGAACCCGGTGAGCAGGTCACAGCGGAGGATCAAGAGGCGCAAGAAGCCCAGCACGTGTTAGACAGGGTGAGAGATACCCGCCAGGGCAATACTCAACTGATCCCCCCACCGCTACACCCCTCACTTACTCCCACCCCACACAAATATATAGACACATAAATGGACACATGTGGAGCACTCACTCCCCCCCGTCTCCCTTCACTTCCTCCTCACCTGTCCTCCACTCCCCTTCAGTGTCCCCTCATTTCCCCGTCTCCCCTCACTCCTCCCTCAGTCTCCCTTCACTCCCCCTCAGTGTCCTCTCACTTCTCCTCAATCTCCCCTCACTCCCCCCTCAGTTTCCACTCACTCCCCACAGTCTTCCCTCACTCCCCCCTAAGTCTCCCCTCACACCCCCCCTCTCCCCTCACTTCCCCTCAGTCTCCCCTCATTCCCCCTCAGTGTCCCCTCATTTCCCCTCAGTCTCCTCTCACTCCTCCCTCAGTCTCCTTCACTCCCACTCAGTGTCCTCTCACTCCTTAGTCTCCACTCACTCCCCTCTCAGTTTCCCCTCACTCCCCTCAGTGTCCCCTCATTCCCCCCTCAGTCTCCCCCTCACTCTCCACAGTCTCCCCTCACTCCCTCTTCAGTGTCCTTTCACTCCCCCTCAGTCTCCCTCACTCTCCCCTCACTCTCCCCTCACTTCCCCCTCACTTCTCCTCCACTCTCCCCTCAGTCTCCCCTCATTCCCCCTCATCCCCTCATCCCCTCAGTCTCCTCTCACTCCTCCCTCAGTCTCCTTCACTCCCTCTCAGTTCCCCTCACTCCTAGTCCCACTCACTCCCCTCTCAGTTTCCCCTCACTCTCCCTCAGTCTTCCCTCACTCCCCCTCAGTCTCCCCTCACTTCCCCTCAGTCTCCCCTCACTCCCCCTCAGCGTCCCCTCATCCCCCTCAGCGTCCCCTCAGTCTCCCCTCACTCCTCCCTCAGTCTCTCATTTCTCTCCTCACTCCCCCTCAGTCTCCCCTCACTCCCCCTCATTCTCCTCTCACTCCTCCCTCAGTTTCCTCTCACCTCTCCTCACTCCTCAAATTTCTACTCCACTTCTAGAAACTTCCATTTGACTATTTCTGCTCCAGCAATGCCTTGGCCTCATTTTAAACATTCTCTGTCACACAGCCACCCTCCAGCTCCCTAAACAGAGCCCAGCCACTGGGGGAGAAGGTTCTGGATCAGAGGTCCCACATCCTGGGACAACCTACAATCGATTCCTCTCAGCTGTGCAGTCGGAGATCCCTCATCACCTACTATGGCGGGCCCCTGCTGGGGACGAAGAGAGGCACAACTGGTGAGTTCGATATGGGATGTCCCAATGAGCATCAGAATACAACAGGGGAGAGCAGGACCCAGAGAGACTGGTGTACACAGGGAGAGAGACTGGTGTACACAGGGAGAGAGACTGGGGTACACAAGGAGAGAGACTGGGGTACACAAGGAGAGAGACTGGGGTACAAAGGGAGAGAGACTGAGGTACATAGGAAGAGAGACTGGGGTTCACAAGGAGAGAGACTGAGGTACACAGGGAGAGAGACTGAGGTACAAAGGGAGAGAGACTGAGGTACACAGGGAGAGAGACTGGGGTACACAGGGAGAGAGAGACTGAGGTACAAGGGAGAGAGGCTGGGACACACAGGAAGAGAGACTGGGATACACAGGGAGAGAGACTGGGGTACACAGGGAGAGAGACTGGGGTACACAGGGAGAGAGACTGGGGTACACAGGGAGAGAGAGACTGAGGTACACAGGGAGAGAGACTGAAGTACTCGGGAAGAGAGACCAGGGCACTTGGGGGGAGAGACTAAGGTACACAGGAAGGGATTGTGAGGTACCCCGGGAGAGAGACTGAGACACAGAGGAGGGGGACAGAAGGGTTGAAGTGGGCAGTCCAATGTCCTGTAAATTGACACCCTGCCTGGCAGTGCCCTGGGGTGAAGGGGTACCCTCTCTACGTATTGATGGTAGGGTGACGTGAGAGCGAGGCTGATATTTCCAATCAGGCCAGTGGGTCAGTCTGAGTTCCTCGTGCTCTTTGTGCCTTTGTCTCGGTCTGTCACTGCCTCGTCACCTCTGTCCCCTCCTGTTCCCCAGTCGCAGTGAAAAACAGCCCCAGTGACCAGAGTGGTTGCAGACAGCATACCGAACCATCCGCCTCTCTCAATGGACATCAGCACCTTCCACCCGTCGGTTCAGAGATTGGAACAGGGCTGCTGCAGTCAATGGAGGGTCAAGGCGGTGCTGGGGTAAGGCTTAGGGCCAATTGTGACTCTCTCTCTCTGTACATCCAACCCAAACATTACAGACATCCCTGGTCCCACAGAGCAAGGAAAATTACAGCACAGGAACAGACCCTTCAGCCTTTTAAACCTGCATCAATCAAGATACCGTAACTAAACTAAAAAAAGACCTTCTGCCCTGACTCAGTCCATATAAATATATGCATTTTGGTAGATCGAATCGGGGCAGGACTTACTCGGTTAATGGTAGGGCATTGGGGAGAGTTATAGAACCAACATATCTATGGGTACAGGTTCATAAATCTTCAAAAGTAGAGTCATAGGTGGACAGAGAGGTGAAAAAGGCATTCGGCATGCTTAGTTTCATTGGTCAAAACATTGAATACAGGAGTCGGGACGTCTTGTTGAAGTCGTACAAGATATTGGTAAGGTCACACTTGGAACACTGTGTACAGTTCCGGTCACCCTATTATAGAAAGGATATTATTGAACTAGAAAGAGGGCAGAAAAGATTTATTAGGATGCTCCCGGTGGTTTGAGTTATAAGCAGAGGCTGGATAGACTGGGACTTTTTTCTCTGGAGCGTAGGGGTGATCTTATAGAGGTCTATAAAATAAAATAATGAGGGGCATAGATCAGCTAGATAGTCAATATCTTTTCCCGAAGATAGGGGAGTCTAAAACTAGAGGGTTTGAGGTGAGAGATACAAAAGTGTCCAGAGGGACAGTTTTTTCACACAGAGGGTGGTGAGTGTCTGGTACGAGCTGCCAGAGGTAGTGGTAGAGGTGGGTACAATTTTAAAAAGCATTTAGACAGGGGTAAGATGGGTATAGAAGAATATGGGCCAAATGCAGGCAATTGGGACTAGCTTAGTGGTTAAAAACTGGACGGTATGGACAAGCTGGGTTGACGGGCCTGTTTCGATGCTGTAAACTTCTCTGTCTCTATGTATCTGTCTATTCCCTCCCTATTCATGTACCCGTCAAAGTGCCTTTTAAGTTTTGTTCATGTTTCATCTCCCACCACCTCCTCTGGCAGCGTGTTCCAGGCACCCATCATTCCCTGTGTGGAAAAATTCCCCAGCACATCTCCTGTAAACTTCCACTCCTCACCTTGAGCTTGTGTCCTCTTGTAATTGAGACATGCAGAGACTTCCAATCCAGACCAATCCCAAAATAGTTGGCCTTCTCTTATAAAAAAGGAATTTCCGACTGAGTGGTGACTTTGCTCGGGGTCACACTGGATTCCTATAATTGAGGATTCAAATCCCACTAAGGTGAACGAGGATTGCACAATATTGCAGGAGTGCTTCAATATCAGGATGTTACACCACAGAAGTTAATCCCCTGTGTTATTTATTTTGGAAGGTATTAATTGTTCTTATTTAATAGTTAGATAGTCATTAATATAGAGGCCTAACACTTGTCTAAGTGAATAATTAGCAAGGTATGTTATTTAAATAACCAGGAATTTTAACCAAACAAATAACATATTAATTAAGGTACAATTCAACTGAAATGCTGTTCAAATAAATACAAGGAACATTCATTATCAAAACAGTAATAACAGAATTTTAGTCATCCTGAAAGAAATGATACAACTAGGCTTGATGGAATTCGGAAGCTTTTGGAATTCTTCTGTAGTTGTCCATTGTCTGCAAGGTCTTCCTCACTGGGTACCCTTCTCTTAGATAGCTGAATATTTAAATTGGCAGGGTGGAGAGCTACTCCAGAGATGAATGCCATTTTTTTGACTCGCTACCCTAAACTCTGGAAATGTTCTCTTTAGAAAAAGTTGTTGCTTTGTCCTTTTATACCTGTGATGACCTCGCAATTGTCTTACATCAGGATTGGTTTGATACTGACAACTTTATCAAATTCAAATCTAATAGCTTCTAATAGTTGATCATCTTTTTAAACTCATAGGCTGGCAGAATGCAAAAGCCTGCTACTGAGTCAATCCTGTTGCTTGATCCTTCTGAAACAAATGTTGCAAACTGAAGTCTGTATAATCTACATTTCAACTCCAAACTCAAACACAGCTTTTAAAGGGACCACGCACTGTTTTCTTTCCCACTGGCACTTTTTTTTACAATTCTTTTATATCTTTATAAACATTCTTTATAGTCTAACAATCTCAACTCCATAATGAAGATACAGCTGCATAAAATGTCGACTTGACAATGTTCGTTTGAAAATTGATATTCTTGTATTTGTCCTGAGGGAGAGGTGAACATGAATGTCTCTCTTTCCTGCTGTGTGGGGTATGGTGAGAGTGAGTGAGACTGGTTCCTGGGAATTATTCTGATGAACAGGGTTCTGTGAGTCAGTCTCAGCCTCCTTCTCTTTCTGCTACTTTAACCATCATGTGTTTCCATGGCGGAACAGTTGGACAGGCGGAAATTACCCTCTATTCGGAGAACGTCAATGGCGGCAGCACGGCATGCTGGGAAGCAAAGAGGAGGACCCAAGCCTGACGCCACACAACTCAAACAGAGATTGGTCCTTCCCCCCTTGGCCGACATCAAACGTCAAAAGCAGAAGTGGGAAGAAGTCTGTGAGGAGGCGGCAGGTAGGGAAGGATAGATCAACTCCGGCCGTGAGATATAACACATCAACAGGACAGCCAGTACATCACAGAGTGGACAACTGCTGTCCCATTCACTGACTCCTAACCATATCCCAGTCCCAAACCACATTACTGTCCCAAATCCTCTTCTCTGTATCTAACCCCGTGCTGCACCTGTCCTGGGAGTGTTTGATGGGGACAGTGTAGAGGGAGTTTTAGAACATAGAACATAAAACATTACAGCGCAGTACAGGCCCTTCGGCCCTCGATGTTGCGCCGGCCAGTGGACCCTCTAACCTAAACTATTCCAATATCATCCATATGCCTATCCACCGAACATTTGAATGCCCCCAAAGTAGGCGAGTCCACAACTGCTGCAGGCAGGGCATTCCACGCTCTCACCACCCTCTGTGTAAAGAACCTGCCTCTGACATCCGTCCTATAACTACCACCTCTTAATTTAAAGTTATGTCCCCTCGTGTTGGTCATCACCATCCGAGGAAAAAGGCTCTCACTATCCACCCTATCCAATCCTTTGATCATCTTATACGCCTCAATTAGGTCACCGCATAACCTTCTTCTCTCTAATGAAAATAACCTCAGGTCCCTCAGCCTTTCCTCATAAGACCTTCCAACCATACCAGGCAACATCCTGGTAAACCTCCTCTGCACCCTTTCCAATGCTTCCACATCTTTCTTATAATGCAGCGACCAGAACTGTACGCAATACTCCAAGTGCGGCCGCACCAGAGTTTTGTACAGTTGTAACATAACCTCACGGCTCCTAAATTCAATCCCTCTACCAATAAAAGCTAACACACCGTACGCCTTCTTAACAACTTTATCAACCTGGGTGCCAACTTTCAAAGAGCTATGTACTTGTACCCCAAGATCCCTCTGCTCGACAACACTATTAAGGGTCCTTACATTAACCCTATATTTCATATGCCTGTTATTCCTACCAAAGTGAATCACCTCACACTTATCCGTATTGAATTCCATTTGCCACCTCACAGCCCAGCTCTGCAACCTATCTATGTCCCTCTGCAAACTGTAACATCCATCCTCGCTGTCTACAACTCCCCCCACTTTGGTATCGTCAGCAAATTTACTAATCCAACCCTCTACACCCTCATCTAGGTCATTTATAAAAATGACAAACAGCAGTGGCCCCAAAACAGATCCTTGAGGTACACCACTTGTAACTGCACTCCAGGTTGAATATTTCCCATCAACCACCACCCTCTGTCTTCTATCAGCTAGCCAATTCCTAATCCAAACTGCTAAATCACCTTCAATCCCATGCATCTGCACTTTCTGCAGTAGCCTACCATGGGGAACCTTATCAAACACTTTGCTAAAATCCATATACACTACATCAACTGCCTTACCCTTATCTACCTCTTTGGTCACCTCCTCAAAAAACTCAATAAGGTTTGTGAGGCACGACCTACCCTTCACAAAACCGTGCTGACTATCCCTAATCAATTTATTCCTCTCTAGATGCTTATAAATCCTATCCCTTATAATTCTTTCCAAGACCTTGCCCACAATAGAAGTCAGGCTCACCGGTCTATAATTTCCAGGATGGTCCCTACTCCCCTTTTTGAACAAAGGGACAACATTTGCCATCCTCCAGTCTTCCGGCACTATACCTGTAGCTAACGACGACATGAAGATCAAAGCCAAAGGCTCTGCAATCTCCTCTCTAGCCTCCCAGAGAATCCTAGGGTAAATCCCATCTGGCCCAGGGGACTTATCAATTTTCATACCCTCAAGATTCGCTAACACCTCCTCCTTATGAACCTCAATCCTACCCAGTCTACAACCTGGTATTGCAGTATTCTCCCCGACAACACTGTCTTTCTCCTGCGTGAATACTGACGAAAAATACTCATTCAGTGTCTCTCCTATCTCCTCAGGCTCCATGCACAACTTCCCACTGCTATCTCTGACTGGCCCTAATCTTGCCCTAACCAATCTTTTATTATTTATATACCTGTAAAAAGCTTTAGGATTCTCCTTAATCCTATTCGCCAAAATCTTCTCGTGTCCTCTTCTAGCTCTTCTCAACTCCCTCTTTAGCTCCTTCCTGGCTGATTTATAGCTCTCCAGTGCCCTAACTGAGCCTTCACGTCTCATCATTATATAAGCCTCCTTCTTCCTCTTCACCAGAGATTCAACTTCCCTAGTACACCATGGTTCCCTCACTCGACCACTTCCTCCCTGCCTGGCAGGTACATATTCATTAAGGACATGCAGAAGCTGTTCCTTAAATATGCTCCACATTTCAGATGTCCCCAGCCCCTGCAATTTCCTGCTCCACCCTATGCATCCTAAATCTCTCCTAATAGCCTCATAATTACCTTTCCCCCAGCTATAACTACTGTTATTTGGTATGTGCCCATCCCTTTCCATCACTAAGGTAAACGTAACCGAATTATGGTCACTATCACCAAAGTGCACACCCACCTCCATGTCTAACACCTGGTCTGGTTCATTACCCAGTACCAAATCCAATATAGCCTCGCCTCTTGTTGGCCTATCTACATACTGAGTCATGCAACCTTCCTGCACACATTGAACGAAAACTGACCCCTCTAACGTACTTGAACTATAGCTTTGATACTCTGTATCTAACCCTGTGCTGTATCTGTCCTGGGAGTGTTTGATGGGAGAGTGCAGAAGGAGCTTTACTCTCTATGTAACCCATGCTGTACCTGTCCTGGGAGTGTTTGATGGGGAGAGTGCAGAAGGAGCTTTACTCTCTATGTAACCCATGCTGTACCTGTCCTGGGAGTGTTTGATGGAGGACTGTGTAGAGGGAGCTTTACTCTATATCTAACCCATGCTGTACCTGTCCTGGGAGTGTTTGATGGAGGACAGTGTAGAGGGAGCTTTACTCTGTATCTAACCACATATTGAACCTGTCCTGGGAGTGTTTGATGGGGACAGTATCGAGGGAGCTTCACTCTGTATCTAACCCTGTGCTGCACCTGTTCTGGGAGTATTTGATGGGGACATTGTAGAGGGATTTTTAGTCTGTATCTAACCCTATGCTCTACCTGTCCTGGGAGTGTTTGATGGAAGTTTGATGCTGTTTTCCCAAATGGGCTCTTCACAGACCAGGCCAAGGCCTGAATAGAAACCTGCCTCAGTACCTATGTGGGAAACAGGAATGCCATTGTGGCAAATTCTGCTGGAATTGCTCTGATTCTCCCTTTGTTGCTCTGTCCTTTAGAAAACAAAGGAAAATCAGAAGCTCCGGGTTTTATGGAAACTTCCAGAATGGAAGGACTGGATCAGGCCTCTCAGAAGAATGGGGATCATCCAATCAGAGCAGAGCCGAGATTGGGACAGATTGACAGGAATGTTGGAATTTTACCACCGATATTCAGCCAGACGGAGTGCGGGCGAAGAACGGTCAGATTCATCACCGTAGAGATAGACAGAGATCAGGAGCTACTGGAGGGTGAGGATGAATTATATTGTCTATGATTATTATTTTCGGACTCCCTGCCCCAGTGAGGAGCTCCATGAGGGGCCTATCTCATAGTATGGAGATCAATGATGGGCTTCTCTCTGCCTCAGAGTGGAGCTCCGTGATGGGCCTCCCTGTGCCCAGTGTGGAGTTCCAAGAGAGGCCTCTCTTTGTCCCAGTGTGGAGCTCTGTAATAAGTCTCTTCCTTCCCAGGTGAAGCTCCATGAGGGGCCCTTCTCACTGCCCCATTGTGAAGCTCTGTAATGGACCTCTCTCTACACCAGTGTGGAACTCCACGAGGGGCGTCTCTCCGCCCTGATGTGGAGTTCCATGATGGGCCCCTCTCTTTACACTGTTGTGCAGCTCCATGAGGGGCCTCTCTTTGCCCTGGTATGGAGCTCCATGATGGCTCCCTCTCTTTGCCCAGGTGTGGAGCTCCATAAGAGGCCTCTCTCTGGCCCAGTGTGGAGCCCTGTGACGGGCTTCTCTCTGCCCTGATCTGGAGTTCAGTCTGCGCCTGACGGTACTCGATAATATAAAAGAAAATCTGCGTACAAAACACTTGGAAAATGATTTGTGAGAATGTAGCATTCCCATTCCCCGCGCTCATTCAAGCACAGGCACAGAGGGAGTTTGGGAAAATTGATTAGACTTTGGACTGATTAGATCTGGGATGTGGGGAAAGGATGGGGACAGGGAGTTGAGTGAATGGGTTCAGAATGGGCTAGGATCAGAGCGGTGGGCTGAATGGCCTCTTTCCCGGCTGGAATTCCACTGATTTCACTGTCTTCACTCTGCCTCTTAAGGAACCAAAGGAGAGTCGGAAATTCCAGAGCTGATGGAAACTTCCAGAATGGATGGGCTGGACCAGGCTGCCCGGATCAATGGGGATCATCCAATCAGCACAGAGCAGGGTGCAAGCTGTGATGGTGCGAATATTGGAATTTTTCCGGAGACAGAGCGAAAAGCAGTCAGATTCATCACTATCCGGGTAGAGGAAAATGAGAATCTGACAGAAGGTGAGGTTGATTTTTATTGTCTATAAATATTAATTATTAGCGTGGAGCTCCATAAGGGGCCTCTATCTGTCCAGTGTAGAGCTCCATGTGGACCTCTATTCCTCAGTGTGGAGCTCTGTGAGGAGCTTCTCTGCCCCAAAGTGGAGCTCCATGAGAGGCCTCTGTGACCCAGTGTGGAGCTCTGCAAAGGGCCTCTGTCTACCCCAGTATGGTTTTCTGTGAGGGGCCTCTGTCTACCCCAGTATGGTTTTCCGTGAGGGGCCCTCTATCTGCCCCAATGTGGAGCTCTGTGAGCCATCTCTCTGCCCCAGTGTGGAACTCCATGCGGGGCCTTGTTTTGCCGCAGTGCAGAGCTCAGTGAGTGCCCTCGCTCTGCCCCACTGTGGCATTTCATGAAGAGCCTCTCTGCCCCAGTGTGAAGCTCCATGAGGGGCCTCTTTCTGCCCTAGTGCAGAGCCCAGTGAGGGGCCCAGTGAGGAGCTTCTCTCTGCTCCAGTGTGGAGCTGCATGAGGGCCCTCGCTTTGCATCAGTGCAGAGCCCAGTGAGGGGCTTCTCTCTGCCCGAGTGCAGCACTGAATGAAGGGCCTCTATGTCCTAGTGTGGAGTTCTGTGAGGTGCCTCTCTTTTCTCCAGTATGATGCTAAGTTTGGACATTGCCTCTTTCACCTTTACGGTCTCCCCTCTATTTTCTGGCTGCTTTTGCTCAGGTCCATTTGCTGAATCTATTCTGGGCCATAATAATGTCTTTGAAGTGGATTGGGGAAAATGATGTGAGAATAGATGCAGCTCCAGTCCTCTTTCTGGAGCTGGAAGGTGCCAGTATAGGAATGGAATTACTCACTCCACAGCAAGGAGAGCTTTTCAGACCCAGGCCCAGCCTCAGGCCCTCTGCCTCAGACCCTCAGGCTCAGGCCCTTAGGCTGAGGCTCAAGCCCAGACCAAGGCTTAGGTTCAGGCTCAGGCCCCCAGGCTCAGTTTCAGGCCCAGCTTCAGGCCCAGACCCTGGCCTAGAGCCAGGCTCAGGCCCTCAGGCCAAAGCTCAAACCCTCAGACTCAGACTCAAGCCAATTCCAGTCCCAGGCCCTCAGACTCAGGCTGTGGCCTAGGCATGCAGGCCAAAGCTTTCAGCTGTCATTATGATGTGTGGTTTCTGCTCTGTCTCCACCATTAGCCTCCTTCTCGAAAGAGGGGCATAGAGTCAAATCTGAAACCTGTGTACAGATTGTGACACAGGGAATTTTCAATCAGATTCCCACACCCTAGGGAGTTTGTGGTTGGTTTTGTCCAGAATTGAAGGACCTGGGCCAATCTTTCTCCTCACAAGCATCCATGTCTCAGGTTTAAGAACATGGGAACAAGAGGAGGCCATTCAGCCCCTCAAGCCTGTTCCCACCAATCAGTGAGATTAGGGCTGAGTACTGACTTAACTTCATAAAGCCACATTCTCCCCCTCACCCTTTGGCTAACAAAACTCTATCACTCTCGATACTAAAATTAATAATTGGTCTATATTACAATACAGAGGTTAATCCCTTTTACCTCGTTTTGTAATCTGTTACAAGTGTTGGGGAAGGTGTGAACTGTCCTTCATTAACGTTTAGAGGTTCATTAACAGAAATCCCTGACAATTATTTTAAGTGAATAACTAACAAGTTATTTATTTAACCAACCGGGAACTTTAACTAAACAAGTCACATATCGATTAAAGTGAGATACTCCTAGAATGCTGTTCAAATAAATACAAGGATCATTTCTGACCGAAAAAATAATAATATTAACTTAAGCACTCTCAGAAAAAAAATAAAAACAGGTTTGACGGCTTTGGAAAGGAGTTCTTTTGTTTTTGTCACTGGCACGGCAGCACAATGCCAAGGACTCGGGTTCGATTCCCGGCTTGAATCACTGTCTGTTTGGGTTTCCTCTGGGTGCTCCAGTTTCCTCCCACAGTCTGGAAGATGTGCTGGTTAGGATGCATTGACCCGAACAGGTGCCAGAGTGTGGCGACTAGGGGAATTTCACAGTAACTTCATTGAAGTGTTAATGTACGCCTTACTTGTGACATATAAATAAACTTGACTTTACTTTAAAGTTTTTCTGATTTGGTACCTTCCTGGTAGATAGATGGAGATTTGTCTTAAGAGATATTTCTAGCTGGCAGGAGCCCCTCTTGTTCCCTCTATTGCTGAGAGGTGGCAGTTTTTCAATCCAACTCAGGTAAACTGAATTGACTGAACCCAACTAACTAACTCAATAACTAATTAATTGAACTGAACTGAACTCGTTGAACTGACCAAACTGCCAACAGGCAATTAAGTTTGTACTTTTATATCTCTAATGACCTACCAATTTTCCTTCACCAGGATTGGTCTAATGGTGTCAACAACAGTAAATTCAAATTTGATAGGGTCCTGATCGCTGAGCATCTTTTTTAAACTCATAGGCTGTCCAAATTCGAACGCCTGGAAAGCCTGTTACCAAGGCAACCCTGATGTTTGGGCCACGTTACAACTTTTGCAATCTGTGTACTCGGTGTGCCTGCATTTTAAACATCCAAGCACGCACACAAAATCCGTTTTTAAAGGGATCTCACCTCACAATGTCTAACGTGAATAGCATTCATGGAAAAGAGTTCCAAACTTCACTCCTTGGGTGTGAGCAAAAAACAGTACAGCACAGGAACAGGTCCTTTGGCCCTCCAAGCCTGCACCAAACATGATGCCTGTCTAAACTAAAACCATGTGCACTTACGGAGTCTGTATCCTTCCGTTCTCATCCTGTTAATGTACTTGTCTAGATGATCCTTAAATAACGCTATTGTACCTGCTTCCACCACCTCCCTAGGCAGCGTATTCCAGATATCCACCACCCTCTGTGTAAAAACTCTGCCTCGTACATCTCCTTTAAACCTTGCCCCTCGCACCTTAAACCTGTTCCCCCTAATAATTGAATCTTCCACCCTGGGAAAAAGCTTCTGACTATCCACTCTGTCCATGCCCCTCATAACCTTGTAGACTTCTATCAGATCACCCCTCAACTTCCATCACTCCAGTGAGAACAAACCAAGTTTCTCCAACTTCTCCTCGTAGCTAATGCCCCCCTGTACCAGGTAACATCCTGATAAATCTTTTCTGTACCCTCTCCAAAGCCTCCTTCTGGTAGTGGAGATGTTTCCTTAATCCCATTCCTGAAAAGTTTGGCTCTCAATCTTAGACTCCCCAAGCAATGGAAATAGTTTCTGTTGCGCTCAATGACACAGTGGCACAGTGGTTAGCACTGCTGCCACACAGCGCTGGGGAGCCGGGTTTGGTTTCTGGCTTGGATCACTGTGTGTGGAGTTTGCACATTCGCCCCATGTCTGGTTGGGTTTCCTCCAATAATAACTTTAAGTTTACTTATTAGTGTCACAAGTAGGCTTACATGAACACTGCAATGAAGCTACTGTGAAAGTCTCCTGGTTACCACACTCTGGCGCCTATTTGGGTACACTGAGGGAGAATTTAACATGGCCAATGCACCCTAACCAGCTCATCTTTTGGACTGTGGGAGGAAACCCAAGCAGACACAGAGAGAACATGCAAATTCCACACAGACAGTGACCCAAGCCTGGAATTGAACCTGGATCTCTGGCACTGTGAGGCAGCACTGTTAACTACTGTGCCACCCCTATGTAAAAATTATGTGGATTGGCCATGCTAAATTGCTGTTAGTGTCCAAAGATGTGCAGGTTAGGTGGATTGACCATGCTAAATTGTCCCTTAGTGTCAAAAGATGTACAAGTTAGGTGGATTGGCCATGCTAAATTGCCCCTTAGTGTCCAAAGATCTACAGGTTAAGTGGATTGGCCATACTAAATTGCCCCTTAGTGTCCAAAGATGTGCAGGTTAGGTGGATTGGCCATGCTAAATTGCCCCTCAGTGTCCAAAGATCTGCAGGTTAAGTGGATTGGCCATGCTAAATTGCCCCTTAGTGTCCAAAGATCTACAGGTTAAGTGGGTTGGCCGTGCTAAATTGCCCTTAGTGTCCAAAGATCTACAGGTTAAGTGGATTGGCCATGCTAAATTGCCCCTTAGTGTTAGAGAGATTACCAAGGTAAATGCTTGGGGTTATAGGGATGAAACCTGGGTGGGATTGTTGTCAGTGCAGACTTGATAGGCCGAATTGCCTCCTTTTGCACTGTAGGGATTTAAAATCTTGAAATTGTAATCTAATCATGCCTCAACTGTCTCAATTCCAGGAAATAAATCCGAGTTTGTGTAATCATTTCAAATATCTTAAGCCAGGAACATTCTGGTAAAGCGTGGCTGCACTCCCTGTAGGTGTGGTACCTATCAATGAAGGCAGTAACTCCAAGTATGGTCTAACCGGGGCCTGGTGTCGATGTACATCTCCTGCAATGTCTTGCATTCCAATCCCATCTGTAGGCTAGCATTCCATAGAGCGTTGTCCATCGGAATACTGCCTCTTCCTTCTCCGCCTCACAGAGCTCTGGGGACACTTGCAAAGGTTAGATCGGGATTTGGGGGAGGAGATTTGAGTGAACGGGTTCACATTGGACGAGGATGGGAGTGATGGGCCGAGTGGCCCCTTTCCCAGTTGGAATTCCTCAGATTCTACTGTCATTGTTTTGCCTCTTAAGGAAAGCCGGCCATTCCGGATTCCACGGAAAGTTCCAGAACGGAAGGACAGGATCAGGGCGCCCGGATCAGTGAGGACGGTCCAATCAGCGCAGAGCATGGTGCGAGCAAGGATGGAGGGAATGTCGGGGTTTTCCCGGAGGTATCCGGCCAGCCGGAGCTCGAGAGAACGGTCGGATTCATCGGGATCAGGATAGAGGAAGACGGGGATCTGGCGAAAGGTGAGGATGGATTATTCTGCCTGTGATTCTTATTGCTCCTGTCCCTGTGATGGTGCTCCAAGAGAGGCCTCTCTCTGACCCAGTGAGGAGCTCTGTGAGGGGCCTCTCTTGCACAGTGAGGAGCTCTGCAAGGGGCCTCCCCCTGCCCCAGTGAGGAGCTCTGTGAGGGGCCTCTCTCTGACCCAGTGAGGAGCTCTGTGAGGGCTTCCCTTACCCAGTGAGGAGCTCTGTGAGGGGCCTCCCCTTGCCCCAGTGAGGAGCTCTGTGAGGGCTTCCCTTACCCAGTGAGGAGCTCTGTGAGGGGCCTCTCTTGCACAGTGAGGAGCTCTGCGAGGGGCCTCCCCCTGCCCCAGTGCGGAGCTCCTGTTTTCTTGCTGTTAAGACACTTCTGGGACTTGAAGTCAAAAATGACTCTTTGGAAGTGATTACTGGTATATTTCAGTGCACACCTTTAATCTTTTAAAGGGGTCAAATACTTCATGTTACATGAACCTTTAAGTTGCTTTACTTCACATCAAATTATGATAAAAAGCAGTGATTGTGACTGAACTCAGTCTCCACCTAGTCTAACTGCTCTTGACAGAATAATGAACACTGTTGTAATGGGTCAAATTCAGCGTGGAGTTCAGTCTTGTGGAGAACCAGAGTAGTCCAGAGCAGTAAAAGTCTTCTTGCTGTCGGGGGGAGGCGGGGGTTCCAGGAGTTTGAAACTAGGTTTGAAAGGCGACATAGATCTAGAATTTTCCACAAGTTGCAAATCAGAAAAAAAAACCCCAACGACAGCAAATTCAAACAGGGAGGGTTTTCTGTCCTCGCTGGAACATTTCCAGACTGTCACAGCCCCGGCTCAGAGTTTGAACAGGGGGACCTGGTTATGTCTGGGGTGGAATTCATATCCTCACAATAGATCAGTGGAGTGCAGCAGGGGCCAAGGTCAGCGAGGGGGCCGGGGTCAGCGAGGGGGCCGAGGTCAGCGAGGAGGCTGGGGTCAGCGAGGGGACTGGGGTCAGCGAGGGGACCGGGGTCAGCGAGGGGCTGGGTAGCGAGGGGGCCGGGATCAGCGAGGGGGACGGGATCAGCGGGGGCCGGGCAGAGGGGGCGGGTCAGCGAGGGGGCCGAAGGGGCGGGGTCAGCGAGGGGCCGGGTCAGCGGGGGATCACGAGGGGGGCGGGGGGGGGGTCAGCGGGGGCAGGCAGGAGGGTGGGTCAGCGAGGGGCGGGTCAGCGAGGGGCCGGGTCGCGAGGGGGCGGGCAGCGAGGGGGTCGGGATCAGCGAGGGGGCCGGGGTCAGCGAGGGGGCCGGGGTCAGCGAGGGGGCCGGGATCAGCGAGGAGGTGAGGGTCAGTGAGGGGGCCAGGGTCAGGGAGGAGGTCAGGATCAGTGAGAGAGCCGGTGTCAGCAAGGAGGCCGGTGTCAGAGAGGGAGCCGGGGTCAGAGAGAGATTGTGGTCAGGAAAGGAGTGGGGTCAGCAAGAGGGCAGGGTCAGTGAGAGGGCGGAGTCAGTGAGAGGGTGGGATCAATAAGAGAGTTGGTCAGAGAGAGAAGGCGGGTCAGAGAGAGGGCAGGGTTAAAGAGAGGGTGTGGTCAGAGAGGGCAGGGTCAGAAAGAGATGGGGTCAGAGAGAGGGTGGGCTCTGCCAGAGGGCATGGTCAGAAAGAAGGTGTGGTCAGCGAAGGAGCAGGGTCAGAGAGAGGGCAGAGTCAGAGAGAGGGTGGGGTCAGAGAGGGTGGGGTCAGAGAGAGGGTGGGGTCAGAGAGGGTGGGGTCAGAGAGGAGGCGGGGTCAGAGAAGGAGCTGGGTCAGTAAGAGGGCGGGGTCAGAGAGAGGGGTGGGGTCAGAGAGGGTGGGGTCAGTGAGAGGGTGGGTCAGAGAGGGTGGGGTCAGAGAGAGGGTGTGGTCAGAGAGGTTGGGGTAGCGAGAGGGTGGGGTCAGTGAGAGGGTGGGGTCAGAGAGGGTGGGTCAGAGAGGGTGGGGTCAGACAGGAAGTGGGGTCAGAGAGGGTGGGGTCAGAGAGAGGGTGGGGTCAGAGAGGGGTGGGGTCAGAGAGGGTTGGGGTCAAGAGGGTGGGGTCAGAGAGGGTGGGGGTCAGGAGAGGGGTGGGGCAGAGAGGGGGGGTGGGGGTCAGAAAGAGATGGGGTCAGAGAGAGGGTGGGCTCTGCCAGAGGGCATGGTCAGAGAGAAGGTGTGGTCAGCGAAGGAGCAGGGTCAGAGAGAGGGCAGAGTCAGAGAGAGGGTGGGGTCAGAGAGGGTGGGGTCAGAGAGAGGGTGGGGTCAGAGAGGGTGGGGTCAGAGAGGAGGCGGGGCCAGCTGGGGAGGGGTGGATTCTAATCATCTCCTTGCATTTGATGTACAGTTACCCGGGCTCAGAGTGGGAGTTCTGATTGACGTGATACGAAGACTGTTGGACTGGGGTAAACACAGTAAAAAATCTCACAACACCAGGTTAAAAGTCCAACAGGTTTATTCAGTAGCACAAGCTTTAGGAGCAACTCACCTGATGAAGGAGCAGTGCTCCAAAAGCTTGTGATTCCAAATAAACCTGCTGGACTTTAAGCCCCTGGTGTTCTGAGATTTCTGACTGTGAGCTCAGCAGTATTTTGGATTAATCCTTCTTGCATCCCATCAATCCAGGGGATGCGGGTCAGAGCCGGCAGGCCAGGCCTGTACTCCAGGTGCTGCCTCCAATCCACGGCACAACAGGCCCCGCCAAGCGGAGGAATCAGGCAGGCCTCAAACGCAAGATCCGGAAGAGCAAGAATTCATCACTAGGTGCTGTACGAGGCACAGTCCCCGAGGAACTGAAGGGTGAGTGCCCAGGGCCGGGGGCAGTGAACAGTGGACGGACGGGAGCTGGCAGATAAACAGTGGAACAGAAACAGGAGGAGGCCGTTCAGCCCCTCAAACCTGTTCCACCACTCAGTTACCTCATGACTGATTCCTATTTCAACTCCATCCAGCCAGCTGATTCCACATCTCTCACACTCTTCTCAAGCAGGAATCTATTGTCATCTCATGGCAACATGCTGAGGCGGTCACACCCCACCCCCCGTAACCTCAGGCGGAGCATGAGTGTTTACTCCAGTGAGCAAGCTGCTTAAATAAACTGTTACCGCAGACTCGGTTACGATCAGTGTTACAAACACCACTGAAAACTGCACCAATCAAATCCCAGTTTGAAATGTGGGTGGCATGGAGGCACAGTGGTTAGCGCTGCTGCCTCACAGTGCCAGGGACGCAGGTGACTGTGTGGAGTTTGCACATTCTCCCATGTCTATGTGGGTTTCCTCCGGGCGCTCTGGTTTCCTCCCACACTCCAAAGATGTACAGGTTAGGTGGAATTGGCCATGCTAAATTGCCCCTTAGTGTCCAAAGGTGTGCAGATTAGAGGGATTGGTCATGCTAAATTGTCCCTTAGTATCCAAAGATGTGCAGGTTAGGGGGATTGGCCATGCTAAATTGTCCCTTAGTATCCGAAGATGTGCAGATTAGAGGGATTGGTCATGCTAAATTATCCCTTAGTGTCCAAAGATGTGCAGGTTAGAGGGATTGGTCATGCTAAATTGTCCCTTAGTGTCCAAAGGTGTGCAGGTTAGGTGGATTGGCCATGCTAAATTACCCCTTAGTGTCCAAAGGTGTGCAGATTAGAGGGATTGGTCATGCTAAATTGTCCCTTAGTATCCAAAGATGTGCAGGTTAGGGGGATTGGCCATGCTAAATTGTCCCTTAGTATCCGAAGATGTGCAGATTAGAGGGATTGGTCATGCTAAATTATCCCTTAGTGTCCAAAGATGTGCAGGTTAGAGGGATTGGTCATGCTAAATTGTCCCTTAGTGTCCAAAGGTGTGCAGGTTAGGTGGATTGGCCATGCTAATTTGCTCCTTACTATCCAAAGATCTGCAGGTTAGGTGTATTGGCCATGCTAAGTTGCCTCTTAGTGTCCAAAGATGTATAGTTAGATGGATTGGCCATGTTAAATTGCCTTAGCGTCCAACAATGTGCGGGTTAGGTGGATTGGCCATGGGAAATGTGTGGGGTTATGGGGATAGTACAGAGGAGAGAACATGGGAGGGGTACTTGGTCAGGAGGCTGGAATTGAACCCGGGTTCCTGACACTGTGAGGCAGCGGTGCTAACCAACTGTGCCCAGTATGTTTCAGTGACAAGTGAGCTCAGGTTGCGAAGTATCTTTCTCTCTCTCTCTGTTTGATCGTGTTCCTGATTTCCCGCCATTTAGAAAAGCGCACTGATGCGATCTTTCTCGGGTCCAGACCCGAGGAGGTCAGCTTTCCCCTCTGTCCGCTACATCCATCCTCACACTCAATCTGCCCCCTTTGCGTGTTCCTGCCTCCCAGCTGTGCTACACGCTGTGCCACATCGTTTAGTGTGAATCAGCAGGCTAGGAGGATGGAATGCACGAAAAGGCATCGTTTGGCACTGCATATACTCATTCAGGATTGCTGTTGTGGGCCGTAGTCTTGCTGTGCCCCTGGTTCCAGGGCAGGAGATGGGGGTGTATTGGGTCATCGGACAGTGTCTCTCTGATTGTGGACTGTGTTTTATTCTCTTTGTCTCCAGAGCTCCATAAGGACACCGCGGCGGGAAGCTTGCTTATGGCTCCAGACGGACAGGTTGTGCAACTTTCATGGTTGGGGCCTGTCCAAGTTTCCAATGGCAGCTTTCCAACCAACGCCCCTCGTCCACAGGGTGAGCTGGTCTCCTTTCTCGATTTGATTTGATTATTAATGTCACGTGTATTAACGTGCAATGAAAATATCACGCAGATGCCTTTCATAGAGAAGGGAAAGGAGCGGGTGCAGAATGTAGTGTTACAGTCACAGCTAGGGTGGGGAGAAAGATCAATGTAGGGCGAGGGAGGTCCATTCAAAAGTCTGACGGCAGCAGGGAAGAAGCTGCTCTTGAGTCGGTTGGCACATGACCTCCCTTTTCCTGAAAAAAAAACACATACACAGGCGCACGCACACACATGCACGCACGCACATTCGATACTGCTCACTATGTCACAGCAACCCTCACAGAACATTACCCTACTTACATTTATCCTCTGTCTCTGCTAATGGAACCTATAACATCTCCTATCTGTCAGGATGCCTTGTCAACAGGAGAGTGAATCTCCACACAGGAGTTACGCTCAATCACCTTTCAGGCATCTCCCATTGATGGTGGCACAGTGGGTTAGCACTGCTGCCTCACAGCGCCAGGGACCTGGGTTCGATTCCCAGCTCGGGTCACTGTCAGTGTGGACTCTGCACATTCTCCCTGTGTCTGCATGGGGTTTTCCCCCAGGTGCTCCAGTTTCCTACCACAAGATGTGCGGGTTAGGATGCATTGGCCATGCTAAATTCTCCTTCAGTGTACCCAAACAAGTACCGGAGTGTGGCAACAAGGGAATTTTCACAGTAACGTCATTGCGGTGTTACTGTTGTGACTAATAACTAAACTTTAAAAGATTTAAACTTAAACAATCATACAATTCCTACAGTGCAGGAGAAGACCATTTGACCCATCGGGTCTGTGCCGACAACAATTGCATCCAGCCCCTATCCTCACCCTAACCTTAAGTATTTATCCTGCTAATCTCCCAGACTCCATGGGGCAACTTAGCCAATCCACCTTAGCTGCATATCTTTGGAGTGTGGGAGGAAACCCATGCAGACACAGGGAGAACATGCAGACTGCACACAGTGACCCAAGCTGGGAATCAAACCCGGGTCCCTGGCGCTGTGAGGCAGCAGTTCTAAGCACTGTGCCACTGCCCCCCTATAACCTATTTATTCTCTCCCCTACCAGCGACAATACCCAGCTATTTTAAGTTGATGAAGCAAGCAATGGGTATTAGCACGTTCCACTTTGCAAATGATTCAACATCTCCAAAGGTCAGGCAGCCAGAGAGAGAGAGAGAGAGAGCGAAGGTTAATGTTTCAGGTGTATGAGTTTCTCTGGATCTGCTGAAATGTCATCAGCCTGAAACATTGACCTTACCTACCCTCCAACTCTACAGCTCCTTCCTGACCAACTAATAGTTTTCCAACATTTTCTGGGGGTTTTTTTCTCACTCTGCCATTGGATGTGGGCATAGCTGGAAAGCTCATCCCTAATTGCCCCCTGGGAAAGGTTGTGGTGACCTGTTCCTTGAATATGCTGCAGTCCAGGTGGTGTAGGTGCACCCACGGTGCTGTTAGAGAGGGGGGTTCCATGATTTTGACCCAGCGATGGTGAAGGAGCAGCCGATATAATTCAAAGTCAAGATAGTGAGTGACTGGCGGGGGGAAACTTGCAGGTGGTGGTGTCCCTGTGTATCTGCTGCCCTTGTCCTTCTAGATGGAAGTGGGCATGGATTTGGGAGGTGCTGCCTAAGGAACCTTGCTGAATTCCTGCAGTGCATTTGTAGACGGCACACACTACTGCCACTGTGTGTGGGTGGTGGAGGGAGTGAGTGTTTTTGGATGTGGTGCAAATCAAGCGGGGCTGCTTTGTTCTGGATGGTGTTGAGTTTCTTGAATGTTGTTGGAGCTGTACCCATCCAGGCAAGTGGGGGGTATTCCAACACCCTCTTGACTAGTAGATGGTGGATAGACTTTGGGAAATCAGGAGGTGAGTCACTCATTGCAGGATTCCCAGCCCCTGACCTGTTCTGGCAGCCACAGTATTTATATGGTTAGTCCATTCAGTTTTTGGTCAATGATAGCGCTCAGGATGTTGATAGTGGGGGATTCAGCGATGGTAATGCCATTGGATGTCAAGGCCTGATAGTTAGACCCTGGAGATAAAATAACATAACATAACATAGAACCCTACAGTGTAGAAAGAGGCCCTTCAGCCCATCAAGTCTGCATTGAACACAATCCCACCCAGGGCCTACCTCCATACCCTTACATATTATACACACTAATCCCTCTAACCCCGTTACCCTGGACACTAAGGGGCAATTTCTTAACATGGCCAATCAACTTAACCCGCACATCTTTGAACTGTGGGAGGAAACCTGAGTATTTGGAGGAAACCCATGCAGATACAGGGAGAATGTGCGAGCTCCATACAGACAGTGACCCAAGCCGAGAATCAAACCCAGGACTCTGGAGCTGTGAAGCAGCAGTGCTGTGCTACCGTGCCTCTCACCAGGCTGCTACCATGACACCCATGGTTATTGGTTATTGCTGGCATTTGTGTGGCGTGAACGTTACTTGCCACTCATCACCCCAAGCCTGGATATTGTCCAGATCTTGTTGCATTTGGACATGGACCGTTTCAGTATCTGAGGAGTGGTGAATGGTGCTGAACATTATGCAAACATCAGCGAACATCCCCACTTCTGACCTTATGATGGAGGGAAGGTCGTTGACGAAGTAGCTGAAGATTGTTGGGCCCAGGACACTAACCCTGAGAGACTCCTGCAGACATGTCCTGGGACTGAGATGACTGAATCACCACAACAAAACCATCTTCCTGTGTGCCAGGTATGACTCCAATCAGCGGAGAGATTCCCCCTCATCCCTATTTTAGCTCGTGTGGAGGGAAAGACAAGTGTTGGCAGGCAGAGTAGGGGTTCTTTCACTCAACATCATTGGTCATGGATCAGTCAATCCTGGTTCCAGGGATGGAAACCTTCACAGGATCAAACCATCAGAAATGATCTAATGGGGGAGCAAGTGGGGGCTGTGCATGTGGGATGCAGTGGCAATCGGTTTCTCCTAACCGAGGTCTCCATGGTAACTGGTTCCCTTATTTTACAGAGCACGTTCCGCCTGAGCGCAGCATTGATCACAAGAAGGCCGGATTGGCTGTTAAGCAGGGACTGGAAGGTGAGTTAGTGAAACAGGACAGGACACATAATGCACACACCTCAGAGAGATCTTTCGCACTGGGATGTACATCGAGGGATTGAATTTGCCAAGATGCTGGGAGCTTCCCCTTGCTGCTGTTAGTGGGATCTTTCTCTTTGACTTGGGCAGGGTCGCAGCTGAGGCTTTGGTTTCATGCCTCATTCTAAAGCCAGCACCTTGGACAGTGCCACATTCCCACGGTACTGTACTAGAGAATCACGCACTGATAACGTGTGCTCAGCTCACAAGTGTGGAACTTGAATCTTCACGCTTCTGAATCCGGGTCACTGTCCAGTGATACCTCAGAATCCCTACAGTGCAAAAGAAGACATTCGGCCCATCAAGTCTGCAATGACTCTCTTGCAGAGTTTCTGAGCCAGGCCCTATCCCCATAACCCAACGCATTTAGCATGGCTAATCCACCTTATCTGCACATCTTTGGACACTAAGGGGCAATTTAGCTTGGCTAATCACGAACTTTCAGAACGCCGCTCCTTCATCAGGTGAGTGGAGAGGTAGTTATCACAAAGAGGGCAAATATAGACAAAAACATAATTGCAAGATAATGATTGGAACCCAACTCTCCACTCACCTGATGAAGGGACAGTGCTCCAAAAGCTCGTGATTCCAAATAAACCAGTTGGATTTTAACCTGGTGTTAACCTGAATATTCCAGCACACTCCTGACTTGTGCCTTGTAGATGGAGAGGGAGGGTTTGATCTGGGATGGAATAGGAATGGTTTCCTCTATCTATTGTCTCCATGGTAACTGGTTTCTTTTTTTTTCAGGGCACATGCCAGTTGATGGTGACCTCACTGACAAGCAGGCAGGAGCAGATACTGCACAGCAACTGAGAGGTGAGTTAAAGAAGGCACCTCAGGCAGTGTAGCACTCCATTAGTACGGCACTTGAATGTCAGCCTGGATTAGGTGTACAAGTGGGTAGAATGGGATTTGGACTCACAATTTGGACTCTGATCACTGTCCAGTGATCCCAGGGTTAGAGAGAGGGGAAATCAGCCAAGGTTCCTGCTCCTGATCACTATTCAGTGATCGCTGGGTTAGAGAGAGAGGGGAAATCAACCAGGGTTCCTGCTCCTGATCTCTGCCCAGTGATCCCTGGGTTAGAGAGAGAGGGGAAATCAGCCAGGGTTCCTGCTCCCGATCACTATCCAGTGATCCCTGGGTTAGAGAGAGAGGGGAAATCAGCCAGGGTTCCTGCTCCTGATCACTATCCAGTGATCCCTGGGTTACAGAGAGGGGAAGTCAGCCAGGGTTCCTGCTTCTGATCTTGCCCAGTGATCCATGGGTTAGAGAGAGAGGGTAAATCAGCCAGGGTTCCTGCTCCTGATCACTATCCAGTGATCCCTGGGTTAGAGAGAGAGGGGAAATCAGCCAGGGTTCCTGCTCCTGATCACTGTCCAGTGATCCCTGGGTTAGAGAGAGAGGGGAAATCAGCCAGGGTTCCTGCTCCTGATCACTGTCCAGTGATCCCTGGGTTAGAGAGAGAGGGGAAATCAGCCAGGGTTCCTGCTCCTGATCACTATCCAGTGATCCCTGGGTTAGAGAGAGAGGGGAAATCAGCCAGGGTTCCTGCTCCCGATCACTATCCAGTGATCCCTGGGTTAGAGAGAGAGGGGAAATCAGCCAGGGTTCCTGCTCCTGATCACATCCAGTGATCCCTGGGTTAGAGAGAGGGGAAATCAGCCAGGGTTCCTGCTCCTGATCACTATCCAGTGATCCCTGGGTTAGAGAGAGAGGGGAAATCAGCCAGGGTTCCTGCTCCTGATCACTGTCCAGTGATCCCTGGGTTAGAGAGAGAGGGGAAATCAGCCAGGGTTCCTGCTCCTGATCACTATCCAGTGATCCCTGGGTTAGAGAGAGAGGGGAAATCAGCCAGGGTTCCTGCTCCCGATCACTATCCAGTGATCCCTGACATACACACAGATAAATCTTTTGTGCTGCCAACCTGCACCTGAATTCCTGTGGTGTTAGAAATGTGGGGAGCAGGTCTTGGCTCTATAATCTATGTTCTTATATAAAAAAACACTTATTACAATCGTGGAATGCAATTAGATTCACAAATTCCTCCGGGATGAGTTTATACATTCATAAGTTCATAAGATATGGGAACAGTTTTAGGCCATTTGGCCCATTGAGTCCGCTCCACCATTCGATCATATCCGATATGTTCCTCATCCCCATCTTCCTGTCTTCTCCCTTTAACCCTTCAACCCCATTATCAATTAAAAATCTGTCCAACTCCTCCTTAAATTTACTCATTGTTCCAGCATCCACCGCACTTTGGGGTAGTGAATTCCACAGATTCACAACCCTTTGGGAGAAGCAGTTTCTCCCCAACTCTGTTTTAAATTTGCTGCCCCTTATCCTAAGACTGTGACCTCTCATCCTACGATATCCCACAAGAGGAAGCATCCGCTCCACGTCTACTTTATCCAGACCTTTTATCATCTTGTATACCTCAATTTGATTTCTCCTCATGCTTCTAAATTCCAGAGAGTATAGGCCTAAACTGTTCAATCTCTCCTGGCCACACCTGGGATGCCCATTCTATTCTGAGTGTGTCTGATACTCATCTGAACTGGGCATTCTCCCCAGGGGCACCACCCAGCTGACAGCAGGGGATTGGCAAACCTGCCCACATGTCCAGCAGGGCAGTGCACTGGACAATGGAAGTCCAGAAGCAGAGAGAAAATTAAAATGAAACCTTTCCCTCTTTGACTGGAATACCATCAGAAGGGGCAGCAGAGGAATCAGTGCATTCTGTGAGTTCAATGGTTCTGTTATTGATTATGTGAGTCTGGAAACTGATCTATGCTCACTGTGCTTGACTGGTTAAGTCTAGGTGTGGACTCAGAACAAAGTAAATAGACACCACAAAATCTTCTAGAAGCTGAGTGTGTACAGGCATTTTGTGATTGCAGAGTAATTTTAAAACTTTTACAGATAAACATGTTGCTTACTTGCAGACAAGAGTCATCTCTGTACTGCTCTGAGATACATAAAATATAAAACCATTGCAATGTGGAAAATACGGCCTGAAAGGATAGTGAGCGCAGATCCAATAGGAACTTTCAAAAGAATTGGATAAATGTTTAGACAAGGAAATATTTACAGAGCAGTAAGGAAAGAGAAAGGGGGCTGGGCCTAAGTGGAAAGCTCCTTCAAGGGGATGGCACAGTATGTTATTTTTTAAATTCATTCATGGGATATGAACATTGCCGGCTGGCCAGCGTTTATTGCTCATCGCTAGTTGCCCTTGGAAATCAGCTGAGAGTGAACCACATTGCTGTGGCTCTGGAGTCACATGTAGGCCAGACCAGGTAAGGACGGCAGATTTCCTTCCCTAAAAGTTAATAGTGAATCAGATGGATTTTTCTGACAATGATTTCATGGTTATCTATAGATTCTTAATTCCAGATATTTTTTATTGGAATCAAATTCCATCATCTGCCGTGGCGGGATTCGAACCCTAGTCTCCAGATCATTAATTGAGTTTCTAGGTTAATAGACCAGTGTCCTCTAGCTAATGGGATGAATGGCCTTCTCTGCTATAAGATTATTTGATCTAATTAATTCTACATTGAATGACATCCTTTCCCTCTGATTTCTTCCTGATGTAGATGCCGATACTGTCTCTGGGAGCGAAGGAGATTCCAGTCAGTCCCTGGGGTCAACACATATCCGCTCAAAGCAAAGGCGAGGGAGGAAGGTCGGTTTAAAATTCAGCTGCTCTGGGAGACAGTTTTCCAGCATTAGATCCACTGAGTAAAAGCTGAGGAAGAGAGAAAAGCCTTTAAAGAGGTTACATCCTCCCCACACTGTCACCCAATAACTCTGCATACCCTCAGAAAAGGGGCTGAATAACCAGCACGATCAGTGGGATCTGATTCCATATAAACTTCAGTCAGCACATGGGATATTACAGGTTGGCCAATGTTTCAATATAGAAATATATCTCAACTTAACAGAGCTGAGGCTTACTGTAGAGAGAGCTTTTCTCTGTATCTAACCTATGCTGTACCTGTCCTGGGAATATTTGTTGAAGGGACAGTGTAGAAGGAGCTTTACTCTGTAATTAACCCCATGCTGTTTCTGTCCTGGGAGTGTTTGATGGGAGACAGTGTAGAGGGAGCTTTATTTTGTATCCAACCCAGTGCTATACCTGTCCTGGGAATGTTTGATGGGGGACTGTGCAGAGGGAGCTTTACTTCTGTATTTAACTCCGTGCTGTACCTGTCCTGGGAGTGTTTGATGGGGGACAGTTTAGAAGGAGCTTTACTCTGTATCTAACCCTGTACTGTACCTGTCCTGGAGTGTTTGATGGGGTTAATGTAGAGGGAGCTTTACTCTGTATCTAAGATGTTGTCAGAGTTGGATTGTACATGTTCCTCTCTCTGAACGTTGCCAGCTGATTTGTCCAATAACCCGACCCACTGTTTGCACGGTGCCTCATTTATTGATTTTACCTTTGTGGTTTTGACTAATCGAATTTGTGTCCAGGTAAACTCTGAATGATTCACTGAGGTGTGCCAAAGGCTTTGTGTCTCTCCTCTCTGTGCAGGGTCTAAATTTCGAGGTCTTGCTGCAGCAGTGGTCAGTGACACCGAGACAATCTCTGCAAAGCGTTTGGTTTCATAGAATCCCTACAGGACGGAAGGAGGCCTTTTGGCCCATTGAGCCTGCACTGACAATGATGTCACCCAGACCCTATCCCTGTAACCCCACACAATTACCCTGCTAATCCCCCTGACTCCGAGGGGTAAATTTTTAGTGTGGCCAATCCAACTCATCTGCCCATGTTTGGGGTAATTTAGCATGGCTAAGCACCGAACCTTCGCAATCTGAGACACTAAGGGGCAATTTTAGCACGGCCAATCCACCTAACCCACCCATCTTTTAGACTGTGGGAGGAAACCGGAGCACCCAGAAGAAACCCACGCAGACACGGGGAGAACGTGCTGCTTCCGCACAGTCGGGAATCGAACCCGGGTCCCTAGCACTGTGAGGCAGCAGTGCTAACCACAACTGTGCCACCGTGCCACCCAGGGGTTAATCACTGTTCCAAAGCTCTGCCCTGGGTATTCTCACCCACAAAGTGAGGAATCCTTTGTGTCTTATTCAGTTTCTATTCAATTTTTTCAGGTTTTGAGGAGAGGGGCCCGGAGGCAGACTGACCCTGATTGGGATTCCTCAGGTAAGGAACAGACTGGCAGGGCGATGGAGAGGGGGAAGAGGTCTCCACACACATGGCAGCCATTCAAGCTTAGGCAACAGGCCACACAGCAGGATGAGTTACCTTGCAACACGGAATTTCTTGGGATTATCACAAGAGAGGCTATTGAGTCCATTGAGTCTGCACCGATCCCAATCCCACGCAGGCCCTATTCCCGTAACCCCACGCATTTACCCTAGCTAACCCTCCTGACACTAAGGGGCAATTTAGCTTGCCCAGTCCACCCAACCTGCACACCTTTAGACTGTGGGAAGAAACCGGAGCACCCAGAGGAAACCCACACAGACATGGGGAGAATGTACAAACTCCACACAGACATTGACCCAAGCCGGGAATTGAACCCGGGTCCCTGGCGCTGTGAGGCAACAGTGTTAACCACCATGCCACCCTAGTGGGGTACATTGGTATTTATATGGATTATGCCAAGATTTTTTTAGGTCCTGTCGGGGGGGGGACTGGGAAAATGGAAGTGTTTGGGAGACATGGAAATCTCACACTCTGATATCTGTGGCTCCAAACACTGGATCCATTTCCTTTTGGACATTTCTCTAGAAAGTTCCACACTTGCTTCTGATGGTTTCACACAGGGTGTGTTTCCACCTCCCCAAACCCCCCTGCAACCGTCGCTTTTGCCTTCATTGCAAAGGGCTTGGAAATTTCTTTTGCAAGTTAGTAAAAATAGGGAGTTTTTGTTGTAATTGTACAAGGCGTTGCTGAGGCCTCATCTGGAATACTGTGTTTTGGTCCCCTCACCTTCAAATTTATATAGTAATGCTGGAGGCAGTCCACATTCACCAGCTAATTCTTAGAAGAGGGGTTCTTTCAAAGGAGACTGAATAGTCTGGCTCTGCATTCATTGGAGTTTTGAAGAGCGAGGGATGACCTCATTCAAATATATAAGATGCTGAGGGAGGTTGACAAGATAGATCATATGCTTTCAGTAGTGGGAGAGTCTTGGACAAGAGGACAAAGTTATAAAACTGAGGTGCATAGAAATTTCTTCTCACAGAGGGTGTGAATCTCTGGAATTCTCTGCCCCAAAGGGTGGTGGAAGCTGGATCATTGGAAGTATTTAAAGTGGAGGTGGATAAATATTTGATAGATCAAGGAATAGAGGGAGAAATGGCGCAAAAATCAGCCATTGCTCTATTGAATAGCAGGGCAGATTTGAAGGGCTGAATGGCTAACTCCTGCTTCTATTTCTTGTGTCGAGCAATAAGGCACTTGTAATTGGCCATCTTGGGAGCCCGTGTGTTGTACCCTTGCAATGTCACCCTGTGATGTTCCCCTGCGATCTCCCCTTGCGCCAATTAAACAACCAGCAATGGAGTCCCTGCAGGCTACTTGGTGATGTCCTTAACAGGAATGAGTGTAAAACTTAACAGGAATGAGTGGGTGGTTGGCATTGCTGCCTCACAGCACCAGACACCCGGCTTCAATTCCCAGCTTGGGTCATTGTCTGTATGGAGCTTGCACATTCGCCTTGTGTCCACGTGGGTTTCCTCCGGGTGCTCCGATTTCCTTCCACACTCCGAAAGATTAGGTACATTGACAATGCTAAACTCTCCCTCAGTGTACCCAAACAGGCGCCAGAGTGTGGCGACCAGGAGATTTTCACTGTAACTTTATTAGGGTGGCACAATGGTTAGCACTGCTGCCTCACAGTCCCAGGGACCCGGCCTCGATTCCTGGCTTGGGTCACTGTCTGTGCAGAGTCTGCACATTCTCCCTGTGTCTGTGTGGGTTTCCTCCGGGTGCTCCAGTTTCCTCCCACAAAGCTGTACGGGTTAGGTGCATTGGCCATGTTAAATTTAGTGTCAGAGGGATTAGAAATAGGTGAGATTATGGAGGTAGTGGCTGGATAGGATGCGAAAGGACGCAGGCTCGATGGGCTGAAGGGCCTCCTTCGCCACTGTAGGGATTCTGTGATTCTATAAGATGTAGGAGCAGAAATAGGCCATTCAGCCCATTAAGTCTGTTCTGCTATTGAATGAGATTGTGATTGGGGATGGTAACAAGGTACCTTGCCTTCAGTGTGCATTGAAAGACTACCTTGCCCAGGAAGGTCAAGTGGGTGAAGTAGCTTTTGTGCCCTGGAATGTGGGAGAGTGGAATTCGGAGATGAAGGGGTGGGAGAGGCAGGTGAAAAAGGGCCGAAGCTTCTCGCACCCATTTTGTATGTACTCTGCATAGATGGGAGCATAACGAAACAGCCCCAAGAAACCTCTAACTGTCCAGAGGGAGATTTAGGCCAATGTTTAGACTGGTGCCTGTGTCTTTATTCCGCTAACATCCAATTTGATTGGCAGGTGAGCCAGACAGCGGCACAGACGGGGGGTCAAAGGTCGGCTCCAACAGAAGGGCAAAGGTCAAAGGCCAAGGCCGGGAGGCCGCCAGTGATCTGGCAGAGATGGAGTTGGATGAAGATGGGAATCTACGTCAGCCGTATTGTGAGTCGCCTCGATCCAATCCCAGCTCAGTCTACGATCCCGGACACAAGGGAGAGGCGGTACAGAGAATGAAACGCCCATTGCACGGTAAGCGGTGGATTTTAATCTCACCCCCAGGGAACATGGGCTCACGGAGTTTCTGACTCAACAGGAGAAAGTTCCAGAAAGCAAAATCTTTCAGCATAACACACAACTCGGCGCAGGACACCAGCCAATCCCAACATCCAGCTTTCCCTAGGCTGGGAGTTAACCAAGTAAATCTCGATGTTGCTTGGGGAAAGGTTTTAGCTTTAATTCCCTGCTCTGACAATATTCATAGAGTCACAGAAGTTTACAGCATGGAAACAGGCCATTCAGCCCAACTTGCTGAATGCTGCTCCATTTTTTTAACCATTAAGCTAGTCCCAGTTAACCCTTGTTTAGCCCATATCCCTCTATGCCAATGGATTTGTAGATAGCGATGAGGATCATCAGAGGATACAGCAGCATATAGATCAGTTAGAGACTTGGGCGGAGACATGGCAGGTGGAGTTTAATCTGGACAAATGTGAGGTAATGCATTTTGGAAGGTCTAATACAGATAGGAAATATACAGTAAATAGCAAAACTCTCCAGAGTATTAATAGGCAGTGGATTTGGGTGTACAGGTACACATGTCACTGAAAGTGGCAGTGCAGGTGGAGAAGGTAAGCAAGAAGGCATACGACACGCTTGCCTTCATCAGCTGGGCATTGAGTTTAAAAATTGCGAAGTCGTGTTGCAGCTTTATAGAATCTTAATGAGGCCGCACTTGGAATATAGTGTTCAATTCTGGTTGCCACACTACCAGAAGGATGTGGAGGCTTTGGGGAGGGTACAGAAAAGATTTACCAGGATGTTGCCTGGTATAGGGGGCATTAGTTGGGAGGAGAGGTTGGAGAAATTTGGTTTGTTCTCACTGGAGTGACTGAGATGGAGGGTAACCTGATAGAAGTCTATAAGATTATGAGGGGCATGGACAGAGTGGATAGTCAGAAGCTTTTTCCCACGGTGGAAGAGTCAATTACTAGGGGGCTCAGGTTTAAGGGGCAAGGTTTAAAGGAGATGTACGAAGTAAGTTTTTTACGCAGAGGGTGGTGAATGCCTGGAACTTACTGCCGATGCAGGTAATGGAAGCAGATACAATAGTGACTTTTAATAGTGTCCTGACAATAGATGAATAAGATGGGAATAGAGGGGTATGGGTCCCCGGAAGGGTAGGGAGTTTTAGATCAGTTGGGCAGCATGGTCGGGGCAGGCTTGGAGGGCTGAAGGGCCTGTTCCTTTGCTGCAATTTTCTTTGTTCTTTGTAACTGTCTAAATGTTTTTTAAAAGACAAAATTGTACCTCCTTCTGGCAGCTTGTTCCAGACACTCATCACCCTCTGTTTGAAAACATTTCCCCTCTTGATCCTTTTGTATCTCTCCCCATTCACCATAAACCTATGCCTTCTAGTTTGAGACTCCCCTACCTTTGGGAAAAGATATTGACTATCAAGGTGATCTATCCTTCCAATATCTCAAGGGTCAGCGACAGTCAGAAGGTTCAGGAACCCTGATACTAATCCTCCAGCTATCCCAGATCAATTCACTTTCACTGGTTCCTCAATTGGTTCAGAGGAGAACTAGAGAATCCCTCAGTAGGTAGATCCTAGGGTGACCAAGGGTGAAGAAAATAGAGGTGTGGGGGCAGGGGGTGTACGGGATTGATGATGGAGGAGGTTCAGGCTGGGCACTCCTGAAGGGCCTATCATTTCCCCCAACCACCCATCCTGTGTTTGCCCCTCTGTGCCTCTCCCCCCATGCCCCCATTCCGAGTTGGCTTTGAGACTGTCCCTCTGGCTTCAATCCCATTCCGCAGAAACCACCCAGTCATCACCCACTACCACTACCACTACCCAACCCTGGCACACCATCACCAGAGTGCCTCATAAGAGACAGGTAACCATTGATACAGCAGAGATTGCAAAAGAAATCTGGGACAAACCCCACCCCGACAAGGCCAGCACACAGGACACGGGCCAGACACAGGACACGGGATAGACACAGGACACGGGCCAGAAAGCAAACTTCCAGAATAGTCCCAGAACTCCACTAAAAAGCAACACTGGAATACCTATCACACTGACAGCATTGTCAAACTCATAAAGATGGGGCTTTACTCTGTATCTAACCCCGTGCTGTACCCGTCCTGGGAGTGTTTGATGGAAACTCAGTAAGAATCTAGCAACACCAATTTTAAATCCAACCGATTTATTTGATAGTAAATCTGCGAGCTTTCAACTTTCGTCTTCGTCAGGCAAATGCAGTGTTCTGGTCTGCAATAGCACACATATCAGCACAGACAGTCACAGATTGCTGATTAGAATGCAAATCCTTACATCTAACCTGCTATTCAAGTGTTAAAGTGACTAACAATGTGTGTGAAGGGAATCCTGAGCATTGGTTAGAGAATTGTGTATTTTCTCCAGACAGCACAGTAAGTGAGGTTTTTTGCTAACCCAGGCAAGTTACGGGGGTTACAGATAGTGTGTGATGAAGCCAAGATCCCTATTAAGACCGTCCTCATGTGTGCGGAACTTGGCTATCAGTCTCTGCTCAGCAACTCTGCACTGTCGTGTGTCATGAAGGCCCCCTTGAAGAACATTTGCCCGAAGGTCGGAGGCCGAATGCCTGTGACCGCTGAAGTGTTCGATGGGGACAGTGTACAGAGCTTTACTCTGTATCTAATCCTGTGCTGAATCTGTCCTGGGAGTGTTTGATGGGGACAGTGTACAGGGAGCTTTACTCTATATCTATAAAAGCCCCCTTGGTATTATCTCTATGATTTCTCAATCCTCAGGTTCCAGGAATAGAAAATCGACAATGATCTCATCACTATCAGGTTGGCCACCTGCTGAACCAAACAGCCTATCAGAGGCTGAGGAGATGGAGGAATCGTGCGGTCTCCACGGAGGGTGAGTGTGATTGGATTATTGTTAGTCGAGCAATTTCCATTGGCAGGAGGGTCAGTATCCAGAGGATACGGATTGAATCTGCAAGATCAGACAGGCAGACGGGAATTCATTGGCATTATCATCGAATTGTTACAATATGGAATACTTGGACAAGGCCTGGAATTGGAAACATAGATGGAATGAGGCCTGGGATTGGGAATGTTGATAAAATGAGGCCAAGGATTGGGAATCTTCAATGGAATGAGACCTGGGATTGGGAATGATGTTGGAATGAGGCCTGGAACTGGGAATATTGATGGAATGAAGCCTGGGATTGAGTATGTTGATAGAATGAGGCCTGGGATTGGGAATGTTGATAGAAAGAGGCCTGAGATTGGGAATGTTCAATGGAATGAGGCCTGGGATTGGGGATGTTCAATGGATTGAGACGTGGGATTGGGAATGTTGATGGAATGAGGCCTGGGATTGGGAATGTTGATAGAATGAGGCCTGGGATTGGAAATGCTGATGGAATGAGGTCTGGGATTGGGAATGTTGATAGAATGAGACCTGGGATTGGGAATATTCAATAGAACGAGACCTCGGGTTGGTAGTGTTCAATGGAGTGAGGCCTGGGATTGGGAACGTTGATGGAATAATGCATAGGATTGAGAATGTTCAATGGATTAGGAATATTCATTGGAATGAGGCCTGGGATTGGGAATGCTGATGGAATGAGGCCTGTGCTCTATCTGAAAGCGCGATGGATGCAGTTTCAATAGTAATTCTCCAAAGAGAATTGGATCGACACTTTAGTAGGAATTATATCCTGGGCTGCGGGAATAGAAAAGGAAGGGGTGACCGAGGTCTATTTCTCAAGCTGGGACAGGCATAGATGAACAGAAAGGCCTGCAAGACCCTCAGAATATAGATTTCCCCTTTTATTATTAAGCTGAGGGATTACTCACAGCAGACAACCTCTGTTTCACAGAAATTCTTTGTCACCACTATACTCTTCCTCCTCACCATCTTGGGGCTGGGCATGAGTACAGTGGAGCGAACGACAATCTCCCAGTTATCTGTTCAGTATCTCCCTTTCCCCCACAATGTCTAATTCTGGGTCCTACTCTGTTCTGTACAGCGATGGCAGACACCACCCTAGTCGCAGGAGGAGGGAGCATCTTCGAGAGGACGGCCATGCGATGGCAGGGGATTCTGGGACAGATGCTGATGACCAGGAGGCCGGAGTGTGGAACCAAGTCAATGAGGGCAGCACTGGGATCAGAATGGTGAGTTCAACAGAGCAGAAAGCCTCTCTGTAGGCCGGAAAGGTTAACTGCCTTGAGGCCTGAAGGGCTGTTGGCAGGGCTCTGGGAGTCAGTTTATCTGCCTTGATCTGGGTCCTGAAAGTAGGTTTACCTCCCTAGTCTGAGGTCTGAGAGTAGGTTTATCTGATCTTGGGCCTGGGAGAAGGTTTAGCTGTCCTGGCTGAACCCTGGGAGTAGGTTTATCTGTTGGGCCGGAGGCTTGGGTGTAGGTTTATCTGGTCTGGGGCCTAGGAAGAGGTATAGCTGCCTTGGCTTGGGCCCTGGGAGTAGATTTATCTGCCACTCTGCTGGGCCTGAAGTTTGGGAGTAGGTTTATCTGCCAGGCCTAGGCTCTGGGAGAATGTTTAGCTGTCCTGGTTGAACCTGTCGGGCCGGAGGCCTGGGGGTAGGTTTATCTGCCAGGCCTGAGGCTTGGGAGTAGATTTATCTGGTCTGGGGCCTGGGAGTAGGTTCATCTGCCCTGGCCTGGGCCCTGGGAGGAGGTTTATCTGCCCTGGCCTGGGCCCTGGGACAAACCTTCAAGTTTTTTTTGTGTTCCGGTAATTAAAGACCAGTTTTCCGGAGGTTGTTGAAACAATCCGGGATAACTAATGAACTACACAGGATAATGAAAGAACTATATTAAAAATCTGCTAGATTGTTTCCTTAACAGCCTTTTTGAAAATATTGAAGAATGTTTGTTTTTTTCTCCTGTGGTCGGAAGGATGGCGGATGGCGGGGGGGGGGAGGGGAGGGGTGGTCATGTGATGCAACCTTGAGGGTACACAAGCCACAGCACGAGCTGTTCCTGGGAATGAGTGTAGTTTCTGGGATGAAGTTTGGGATTGGGAAAGTTGACTGGAATAATAGCCTACGATCAGGAATGTTAAAATGAGGCCTTACTTGGGTATTTTGACTGGAATAGAAGCCTGGGATTGGGAATGCAGATTGGGATGACGCCTGCGATTAGGAATGTAGATTGGGATGTGGCCTGGGATTGGGAATGTGCAGTGGAATGAGGCCTGGGATTGGGAATGTAGACTGAAATGGGATCTGGGACTCGGAATGCTGATTGGGATGAGGCCTGGGATTAGGAATATTGACTGGAATGAGGCCTGGGGTTGTTGACGGAATGGGACGTGAGATTGGGAATGCTGATGGAATGAGGCCTGGGATTGGGAATGTAGATTGGGATGAGGCCTGGGATTGGGAATGCTGATTGGGATGAGGCCTGGGATTGGGAATGCTTTTTGGGATGAAGCTTGAATTGAGAATATTGATTGGAATGAGGCCTGGGATTATTGATGAATGGGATATGAGATCGGAAATGAGGCGTAGGATTCAGAATGCTGGTAGAATGGAGCGTGGGATTGGGAATGTTGATTGGACTGGGAATGTGGAAGTCCAGTTTGAAGGTAAAGGTGGAATGTTGGTTGATAAATTTGTTTCCTCTCCACAGAAGAAAGAAAGGAACAAAAGAAGGATACGAGAAGAAAATCCCGACTGGGATCCGAATGCTCCAGACAGCGACTCTGCGGCCAGCAGCTCTGAAAGGCTGAGAGGCTCACTGAGGTCGGATCGCGTTGCAGGCCTGAATAACCCGTCAAGCTCCAGGGGTTCAGTTGAGTCAAACCGGGCGTCAGGACTGAACAAGCGGTCAGAGTCAAGGGACCCTCTGGGTGGAAACCAGGGCTCTGGGTTTAACAAAGCACCAGGCTCGAAAGAGGCACTAGGCCGGACCCAGGCCTCAGGGCCAAGTACTGGGAGGGGCAAGAACAATGGACGTGCTGAGTTTGTTGTAGGTGAGTAAAACTGGGAATGGGCGGTCTTACACCACCAACCCCCCCACACCTATCTTCTCCCCCTGGGGCAAGATGACAGGTTAGTTTTGGAGTTGTAAATTTGTAGTCAGTGCTTCTATGCAGTCAGCCTACCCTTCTCCCCCTCCTCCGATGGGTACTTTACCCACAGCAGAGTGGGGTTGGACATGCCACTCTCATCCAGAGGCCTCTTACCAGCCTTTAATTGGGTAATTAATCCCACTGCCACTGGCACTTTGTCCTCTGCCGGAGGGGCAGGTGGTATTTGGAGCTGTTATGGGTGGGGTACCTGCTGGTTCAGAACACTGCCCCAATTGAGGGCCTTCCCCTCTGTGGCTCACTCTCCTCCCCCACCCCCAGCACACTGTCTATCCTGACCACCCTTCCCCAGCACCCTGTCTACTCTCACACCCTCTCTCCCAGCACCCTGTCTATCCTGACCCCCCTCTCCCTGCACCCTGTCTATTCTGACCCCCCCTCCCCCTAGCACCCTGTCTATTCTGACCCCCCTCTCCCTGCACCCTGTCTATTCTGACCCTCCCTCCCCCTAGCACCCTGTCTATTCTGACCCCCCTCCCCTGCACCCTATCTATTCTGACCCCCTCCCCCTAACACCCTGTCTATTCTGACCCCCCCTCCCCTAACACCCTGTCTATTCTGACCCCCCCTCCCCCTAACACCCTGTCTATTCTGACCCCCCTCCCCCTAACACCCTGTCTATTCTGACCCCCCCTCCCCCTAACACCCTGTCTATCCTGACCCCCCCTCCCCCTAACACCCTGTCTATTCTGACCTCCCCTCCCCTCAGCACCCTATCTATTCTGACCCCCCCTCCCCCTAACACCCTCTATTCTGACCTCCCCTCCCCCTAACACCCTATCTATTCTGACCTCCTCCCTCAGCACCCTATCTATTCTGACCTCCCTCCCCAGCACCCTATCTATTCTGACCTCCCCTCCCCTCAGCACCCTATCTATTTGACCTCCCCTCCCCTCATCTATCCTGACCTCCCCTCCCCCTAACACCCTATCTATTCTGACCTCCCCTCCCCCACAGCACCCTATCTATCCTGACCCCCCCTTCCCTCAGCACCCTGTCTATCCTGACCCCCCCTCCCCTCAGCACCCTGTCTATCCTCCCCTCCCTGTCTTCCTGACCTCCCTGCACCCTGTCTATCCTGACCCCCCTCCCCTCAGCACCCTATCTATTCTGACCCCAGCACCTGTCTATCCTGACCCCCCCTCCCCCCAGCACCCTATCTATTCTGACCTCCCCTCCCCCCAGCACCTTATCTATTCTGACCTCCCTTCCCCACAGCACCCTGTCTATCCTGACCCCCCCTCCCCTCAGCACCCTATCTATTCTGACCTCCCCTCCCCACAGCACCCTATTTATTCTGATACACCCTCCCCCCAGCACCCTGCCAGCCTGGTCTCAGTGAGACCCCAGACTGAGCTGAAAATCTGTCCTCCTGCCAGTTGCCCTGGCATTGGGCTCCATCCTGTTGGCACTGCAGGGGCAACCAAGCTTCCTGATATTTGATTGGCTGGCAGTGGCTCTGAGATGGGGGTCATATTAATGGGTGCAGGGTGAACCGGTCAGACTTAGACCTCACTGTCCCCTCAACAGCCAGACGGGGTGTAAGAGTCTGTCTGATGGTAACACCTTGTGACCCCCCTCAATGATGTCACTGAGCCACCCTGATGATGTCACTGGGCTGTCACATGATTCCCGGTCACGTCATTGGTTGATCCTGCTGTTGTTGACACCTCTCATTGGTTCCTTCAGCAGGTTCAAGTCCAGCCCTATTTGAATCCAATTAAAATCTGGAATTGAAAAAGTTAGTCTCAGTTAACGGTGGCTGTAATTCTCAAACTAGACGGATATTGTAATTCAGTATCCGTCTCGTTCACTGAGGTCCTATTAATGTCCCACTGATTCACAAAGGGCGTTGGATTGCTCCCTGAAAGGATGTGTAAGGTTATGGGGATTGGGCAGGGGAGTGGGACTGGGTAGAATGCTCCTTCAAAGAGCTAGTGCAAACTCAGTGGGCTGAATGGCCTCCTTCTGCACTGTGTAAAAATTCTTCAGGGAAGGAAATCTGTTCAATCTTTCTTCATAAGCTAAAAGAGAGATTGAATAGATTTCCTTCCCTAAAGAATCGAAGAGGCCATTCAGCCCACTGAGTTTGCACTAGCTCTTTGCTGATGAGCGATTGAATAATCTGGGTCTGTACTCGGTGGAGTTTAGAAGGCTGAGGGGGGATCTAATAGAGACTTACAAGATAATGAAGGGGCTGGATAGGGTAGAGGGAGAGAGATGCTTCCCACTTAGAAAGGATGGCAGGACTAGAGGGGCACAACCTCAAAATAAGGGGAGAGCAGTTTAGAACGGAGTTGGGGAGGAACTTCTTCACTCAAAGGGTGGTGAATATCTGGAATTCTCTGCCCGTTGAAGTGGTGGAGGCTATCTCATTGAATATATTTAAGTCACGGGTAGATAGGTTTCTGATAGAATTAAGGGTTATGGGGAGAAAGCGGGAAAGTGGTACTGATCCACTTCAGATCAGCCATGATCTTATTGAATAGCGGGGCAGGTTCGAGGGGCTAGATGGCCTACTCCTGCTCCTATTTCTTAAATCTGTTGTCCTTACACGGTCTAGTCTATAAGTGACTCCAGACCCACGGCGATGTGGGTGACTCTTAACTGCCTTCTGAAATGGCCAAGCAAGTCACCCAGTTCAAAGGGGCAGTTAGGGATGGACAAGAAATGTTCGCCCAGCCAACCATACCCACATCCCGTGAAAGAATAAGAAAGATGCCACAGTTCCAGCCTACGGCAAACACTAACCGACTGTCACTGGCTACCCTGGTCCCAGCGACCTCCAGAAACCCTATCCCCCCACCAACCCTATCGATCACATGTCACCAGCAAACCCAGAAGGAAGAGAGTGAACATCAGCCCGTGCTGAACTCAGCAACTAAACCCAAACTCTGTGTGTTTAGGGAGACCCAGGGAGAAGAGGTTGCCGCAGCAACGGCACACATCCCAGCTGAAACAGAAGGACTCTTCTAAGCCAAGGAAGAAGGGAGCAGGGAGGGGTGGCGATGAGGAGGACACTCAGTACAGCTCTGAGGACGGAGGGTCGCTGCGCTCAACAAGGAGAAGGAACGTTCCGACCTCAGGGTCAATAGTTACGGCCATCGCTGCAGAGGAGAATTCTGACTCCAGCTTCCCGGACTCCACAGCCAGAGGAGCAGCACGGGAGCAGGCGAGACGGGGAGAAGCTTACAGAGTAAGTGACAGCGTGAGGACATCAGCCCAGCAGCTGAGCGGGAAAAATAGGACGGCACGGTGGCACAGTGGGTTAGCGCTGCTGCCTCACAGCGCCAGGGACCTGGGTTCGATTCCCGGTTCAGGTCACTGTTTGTGCAGAGTTTGCATGTTCTCCCCATGTCTGCGTGGGTTTCCTCGGGAGTTCCTCCGGCACCCCTAGTGTAGACTGCTCACTGAAAGCACTCTGTGTGCTATCGTCAGACTGGTGAATAAAGGGATTTGGGTGAAGGGACTTCTGCCTCTGAGGGCTGGTTATAACACTAACCACTGTGCTGTCCAAAGATTCTTCGATCAAGCCTCTGACACAATATCTCGTTCTGTGGCTCAGGTCAAATTTAGTATTCCTGTCAAAAAGGTATTATATAAATACAAGCTGGTCTTGAAGTACGGGATCGATATTCCTGGCAGACTGGGAAAGTATCCAAAGAATTTAATAAGACCTTAACTTTATAACTTTATAAGCCTCTTGTCAGACCCCACTTGGAGTACTGTGCGCAGTTCTGGTTGCCTCACTATAGGAAGGATGTGGAAGCTGTTGAGAGGGTGCAGAGGAGATTTACAAGGACGTTGCCTGGATTGGGGGGCAGGCCTTATGAAGATAGGTTGAGAGAGCTAGGTCTCTTCTCCCTGGAGAGACGAAGGTTGAGAGACGACCTGATAGAGGTTTATAAGATGTTGAGAGGAATAAATAGAGTGGATTCTTGGAGGCTATTCCCCAGGACTGAAAATGGTCGCTATGAGAGGACACAGGTTTAAGGTGCTGGGGGGGGGCAAGTACAGAGGAGATGTTAGAGTTTTTCACTCAGAGGGTGGTGAGTGAATGGAATCGGCTGCCGTCAGTGGTGGTAGAGGCAAACTTGCTGGGGTCTTTTAAGAGACTTCTGGATGAATACATGGGATTTAATGGGATTGGGAGTTACAGATAGTTCTATGGCCTGGTAGGTACTGATATGAGTGGCACAACTTGTGGGCCGAAGGGCCTGTTTGTGCTGTTGTGTTCTATGTTCTATGAATCACCACAGGAGTCTGCTGCCCTTACGGCCCACGTCACACAGGCCCAAGGCTCCATCTCGGGCCTTCCCATTCAGGTTCCAAAACAGGCCTCAAGCCCTTTTCTCCTCAGCGGTTGTGTTCGGACCCAGTGTTAGCCTTTTACAGTGGGGAGGAGGTTGGGGAAGTGTTTTAACCGCCTTTGTGTCCAATCAGGAAGGCTCTGAGCTCAAGGCCGGGACCGCACCGGGAGCCGGCTCGAGATACCCGGCGCAGTCAGGGAGCGGCCGGCCACTGGGCGGACAGCAGCCTGCCCCGGGGCAGCAGCAAAATGCCGCCGAGCAGAGGAGGCTTGACATAGAGCGGCAGATCCAACAGGAGCTGGAAGATCACCAGAGGCAAAGAGAACAGGAAATCCGGTAAGCAGGAGGTGGCGGAGGGCGGGCAGGCGAGGGGTTAAAGCACCGCTCCCCAGATTGGTTCAGCAGCTCCGTATTCCCAGCCTGAGACACCTCCATTGAGGACACAGCTGGTGCTGCGAGGATACCCAACCCTGAGGCTTCACCCTCTCCTCAGAGACCTACAACTTGGCATCAGCCCCTTTGCCCCAATACTTGCACATCCCTGCGGCAGCGCAGAGAATGCCCGGAGTACTGGCTACAATTCTGGGCCACGCACTAACTCTGTCTATAATTCAATCATCTACTGCTATTACTGAAAAGCAAGACACATTATCAACGTGTTTGGGCAGCACAGTAGCACATTGGTTAGCACTGCTGCTTCACAGCTCCAGTGACCTGGGTTCGAATCCTGGCTCGGGTCACTGTCTATGTGGAGCTTGCACATTCTCCTCGTGTCTGTGTGGGTTTCTTCCAAATGCTCTGGTTTTCTCCCACAGTCCAAAGATGTGCAGGTTGGGTTGATTGGCCATGCTAAGATTGCCCCTCAGTGTCCTGGGATATGTAGGTTAGAGGGATTAGCAAGTAAATGTGTAGGGATATGGGGATAGGGCCTGGGTGGGATTGTGATCGGTGCAGACTCGATGGGCTTGTTTATGCACTGTAGGGTTCTATGAGTGATCGATGCTTTTTTGTCATCAGGACAAGCACAAGAATACCAAATTTCAAAGGAAGCAAAAATTTATATCACATGCAGAAAAGTAATGTTCGTTTATTTACATCACAAGTAAGGCTTACATTAACACTGCAATGAAGTTACTGTGAAATTCCCCTAGTCGCCACACTCTGGCACCTGTTCGGGGACACTGAGGGAGAATTTAGCAGGGCCAATGCACCCTAACCAGCACATCTTTCAGACTGTGGGAGGAAATGGGAACCTCGGGAGAAAACCCACACAGACATGGGGAGGATGTGCAAACTCTACACAGACAGTAACCCAAGTTGGGAATCAAACCCCATTACCTGGCACCGTGAGTTACATTGAGTCTGAATCATAGAATCCTACAGTGCAGAAGGAGACCATTTGGCCCATTGATTCTGCACCGACCACAATCTCACCCAGGCCCTATTCCCCATAACCCACACATTTACCCCAGCTAGTCCCCTGACAATAAGGGGCAATTTATCATGGCCAATCCACCTAGCCTGCACATCTTTCACACTGAGAGAGGAAACTGGAGCAATCTAGAGGAAACCCATGCAGACATGGGGAGAATGTACAGACTCCACACAGACAGTGATCCAAAAATGGGACTCAAACCCAAGTCCCTGGTGCTGTGAGGCAGCAATGCTAACCACTGTGACACCATGCTACCAACTGCCAAGACAGCTTCCTGAAATACTAGAGAGAGACAATTTGGTCCAGGCCCCAACAACAGCATGTTTTCACCCTTCAGAAAACCAGCAGAAACCAGCATTTCCAAAACAACAGGGAGAGAACAAAAACACTTCACTTTAACCTGCTGTCCCTTCTAAAACCATAACTCAAACCTGCAGCTCCAAAATGCCTAAAATCACGGTCCTAACAATGCAGGATGGTAAAAATAATTCCAGAGCAAACACAATCACATTTAAGCCAGTTAAGGACATTTCCAATCAACAATGACATCACAGAAGCTGTGAAAGCTGCAGCAATGTTTTATTTTTGAAAGGTACACTAACATCAGAGAGATGATGTAAGTGCCACTTTAAATACATTTAGCAACTGTAAATATACTTGCTATAAAATGTGTTCAATCCTGAGACTTTCAGAGGGAAAACTGAGTTCAGAGCAGACTTCTGCCTTCAGCAGACTCCCCTAGTGAGAACTATAACCCTTAATAAAAACTCCTTTCTCTCTGCAACAGACCCAGTTTATTATATGACCCCATCAATCAACTTTAACTGGAAGGGAACTTGTACAAATGAGAGTCCTGTAGCTCCAACTAAATAGTAAATCCCTTGCTGAAAATAAGTAACTAACTTACTCTGTTTGCTCATTTAATAAGTCTGAAATTTTAAACATTCCCCTTAAACAAGAGAAAAAACAATATTAATGAATTTGTGAATTTAAGTGCAGGGTGCTTGGACATGTTCCTTTTGTGTGCAGAGAACTGTTAGTTGTATCTCCTTTATCATTGTTCCAGGAGTGAAGTTATGCAAAGTGGCATAGTAACCTACCTCAGACCACAAACTCCCCCACTCATCACCACAGAGAGAGGATCCGTGCATGGGGTCCCCCCCTAATAATCATTCACATTGACACAGCCTTTGCTTGTGATTCCCAGGAATAAAAGGCAGCAGCGTGAGAGGGAAGCGATGCAGCAGCAGGAGACTGAGCAGAGCCGACAACATTTGGAGCAGCGGGAGCAGGAACGGGAACGTCGGCAGCAAGAGGAATATCGCCGGAAGGTTCAGGAAGCACAGCAGAAAAAGCAAAGGATTTTGGCGGAGAGAGCGAGTGAGTGTGACTGACAATCCTGAGAGGTTTCCAACATCTACTGCATGAACACACTGCCTTCAGCTGTCACTCTGGAACTGACAATGAAACACATACACACTCACTCACTCTCACACTCACACAGATTCAGAGACTCACACTCCTGTGCACACACTCATGCGCACATTCACGTGTGCACTTGTGCACACACTCACACATGTACACGCAACTCTCACACATACACTCACTCTCATTCATTCACACACTTTCAGACACACACACACACTCATTCACACACACACACACTCACCCACACTCACAATCATACACTCACACACACTCTCAGACACACACACTCTCACACTCACAGTCACACACAACTCACACATTCACACTCACTCAACTCACACATACACACAAATTACAGACTCACACTCACACACACTGATACAGATTCACTCACACACGCACATGCACACGCACACACACGCACATGCACGCACACACACACATACATATATACTGATACAGACTCACTCATACGCACTCACACATGCACACACTCACACATGCACATACTCTCCCATACGCAGGCACACACACGCACATACATACTCGCACACCCGCACACACACACTCGCACACCCGCACCCATATACACTCACATACACTCTCAAATATGCACATACTTACATGCACACATGCACTCTCACACGCACACTCTCTTACACACTCTCTCATGCACACTCACACACACTCATGCACACTCATGCATAGATGCACATGCATACACTAGCGCGTGCGCACACACTCATGCGCGCACACACACACTCACATACTCTCACATGCACACTCTCTCTCTCACACACACACGCACACACGCACACGCACTCCCCACCAGCACCAAATAAAAGGGAACCCCCCCTTTAGCCCCAGGACAGTGAATCAAATCAGAGACTCATGATTGGCTAGAGACAAGCTTGGCACGGAGGGGTGGGAGGGTGGGATGTGGTTTGAGTTCTATGAAATAATTATTTGAGTTTGTGTTTGACAAGAAAGTATTCAGTGAATGGGAAACGCTGGGGAACGTAAAGAATTTGGTGTGTTTGTCTACAGATTTCTGAAGAGCAAGTTAATAGGATGGTGAAATAGGCATATGGGACACTTTATCAATCACATCTGCGGTGGGTAAATTATTGGAAGGTATTTTCAGAGCCAGGATCTACAGGCATTTCGAAACAAAAAGATTGATTAGGGACAGTTAGCATAACTTTGTGAGTGGAAAATCATGTCTCACAAATTTGACTGAGTTTTTTGAAGGGGCTGTGGCAGGGAGGGAGGAGTGAGGGGTTTGGGGGAGGAGTGAGTGAGGGGAGTGAAGAGGAATGGGAGTGAGGGGAAAGAAGGGTGAGGGAGAGTCGGAGGAGTAAAGGGGAGGGGAGAAGTGAGGGGGAGAGGGAGCAAGGGGCAGGAGGAGTGATGGGGAGAATAAAGCGGAAGGGTAGTGAGGGATGGGGGAGGGAGGAGTGAGGGGAGATGTGGAGAGGGAGCAAGGGGCAGGGGGGAGAGGGAGTGAGAGGCAAAGGGAATGGGGAAGTGAGGGAGGGAGGGGGAGAGGGAACGAGGGGCAGGGGAAATGGAGGAAGGGGGGAGAGGGAGCAAGGGGCAGTGGGAGTGAGGGGAAAGTGAGACGAAGAGGGGAGGGAGTTAGGCAGGGTAGTGAGGGATGGGGGAGGAGGAGTGAGGGGAGCGGTGGGGGAGTGAGGGGGAGAGGGAATAAGGGGCAGGGAGTGAGGGGGACAGAAAGGCAGAGGGAGAGGCATGAGTGAGGGGAGAGGTGGGGGAGTGAGGGGGAGAGAGGCGAGGGACAGGGGGGTAAGGGAGAGAGTAAGGTGGAGAAGGGAGGGAGTTGGGCAGGGGTAGTGAGGGATGGGGGAGGGAGGAGTGAGGGGGGAGGAGTGAGGGGGGAGGTGGGGGGAGTGAGGGGAAGAGTAAGGCAGAAGGGGGGAGGGAGTTGGGGAGGGAGGAGTGAGGGGGGAGTGGGGGGAGTGAGGGGGAGAGGAAAGCAGAGGGGGGGAGGGAGGAGGGAGGGGGAGGTGGGGGGAGTGAGGGGGAGAGTAAGGCGGAGGGGGGAGGGAGGAGTGAGGGGGGAGGTGAGGGGGAGAGTAAGGCGGAGGGGGGAGGGAGTTGGGGAGGGAGTTGGGGAGGAGGAGTGAGGGGGGGGAGGTGGGGGGAGTGAGGGGGAGGTGGGGGGAGTGAGGGGGAGAGGAAAGCAGAGGGGGGAGGGAGGAGTGAGGGGGAGGTGGGGGGAGAGAAAGCAGAGGGGGGAGGGAGGAGTGAGGGGGAGGTGGGGGAGTGAGGGGGAGAGGAAAGCAGAGGGGGGGAGGGAGGGAGGGGGGAGTGAGGAGTGAGGGGGGAGGTGGGGGGGTGAGGGGGAGAGGAAAGCAGAGGGGGGAGGGAGGAGAGGAGGTGGGGGGAGTGGGGGAGAGTGAGGGAGGGGGGAGGTGGGGGGAGTGGGGGGGAGAAAGCAGAGGGGGGGAGGGAGGAGTGAGGGGGGAGGGGGGGGAGGGGGAGAGGGAAAGCAAGGGGGGGAGGGAGGAGTGGGGGAGGGGGGGGGGGGGGGAGGGGGGGAGAGGAAAGCAGAGAGGGGGGGAGGGAGGAGTGAGGGGGGAGGTGGGGTAACGCACTGGATAATTATCTTTCTCACGTTGCTGTGTTGACAGAGGAGACAGAGAGGCTGCAGCAAGAGCGTCAGAGACAAGAGCAGGAGGAACAGGAGCTGCTGCAGGGAATGGACGAAAGGCAGAAGCAGGAGTACTTCCAGCTCAAACAGATAAAGGAAGAGCGAGAGAGAGAGCAACTGGCCGAGCAACAGAGGAAAGAAGAGGAGAGGAAGCAGGTTCTGATGGACACACTGATGCAGGAGGCCGTGTTTCTGTTACGGTGAGCGTCACAGCGCGCAATCTAACCGGCCAATCACAACCACCACAGCGAGGCTGGAGAATCCCCTTTCGCTGCGGCGGGATGTGAAAATCCCACCGGCATTAAACAGTGATCAGATTCCAGTCTCAGAGACAGATACACACAGGGCACTGGAGCCAGACACAAGGGCACTGGAGCCAAACACAGGGCACTGGAGCCAGACAGACACCCCTGCAGCCAGACAGACACCTCTGTAGCCAGACACATGCATATATTGCGAAGAGCTGCAGGCCCAGCATTGACCCCTGTCACTGGTTACTGCCCTCCAACCTGAGAAAGCCCCCCCGATATCGCTACTCACAGCTTCCAGTTGGCCAACCAATCCTCTATCCATGCCTGAAGGTTACCTTCAACAGCAGGAGCTTCTACATCTTGTGTAATTGCCTTTTATCTGGCACCTTATCCAATGCCTTTGGAAAATCCAAATATACAACATCGACCGGTTTTCCCCTATCTACCCTGGCCGATAACTCCTCAAAGAACTCTAATCAATTTGTCAGACATAATTTCCCCTTTACTGAAACTGCGCTATCTCAGCTTGACCAGATGATGACTTTCCAAATGCACTGTCTGCTGTAGATTGCTGTAGTGCAGAAAGAGGCCATTCAGCCCATCAATGCTGCACCAACTCTGACAGAATAATTTACCTAAAGTCTACGTAATTATCCCACGAGTGCCCCTAACCAAATGTCTTGGGACACTAAGAGGTAATTTAGCGTGGCCAATCCACCTAACCAGCACACCTTTCGGACTGTGGGAGGAAACGGGAGCACCCAGAGGAAACCCACGCAGACACGGGGAGAGATTCCACATGGACAGTGACCCGAGGGTGAAATTGAACTCAGGTCCTGGGCGCTGTGAGGCAGCAGTGCTCGCCACTGTGCTGCCCTAAGTTTTCTTTAATCACTTCAGTATCGATCACATTATTCCTCCAGTAACTGGCCTGTAATTTGTGATGTACAGATGCCAGCGTTGGATTGGGGTGGTAAGAACTCAGTAAGAATTTAGCAACACCAATTTATAATCCAACCGATTTATTTGATAGTAAAAAAGCGAGCTTTCGACTCCTGTGTCTTCCTCAGGCAAATGCAGTGTTCTGGTCTGCAATAGCACACATCAGCACAGACAGTCAGAGATTGCTGATTAGAATGCGAATCCTTACATCTAACCTGCTATTCAAGTGTTAAAGTGGCTAACAATGTGTGTGAAGGGAATCCTGAGCATTGTTAGAGAATTGTGTATTTTCTCCAGACAGCACAGTAAGTGAGGTTTTTTGCTAACCCAGGCAAGTTACGGGGGTTACAGATAGTGTGTCATGAAGCCAAGATCCCTGTTAAGACCGTCCTCATGTGTGCGGAGCTTGGCTATCAGACTCTGCTCAGCGACTCTGCGCTGTCGTGTATCACAAAAGCCCCCTTGAAGAACATTTACCCGCAGGTCGGAGGCCGAATGCCCATGACTGCTGAAGTGTTCGCCCACAGGAAGGGAACTGTTTTGCCTGGTGATTGCTGAGCGATGCTCATTCATCCGCTGTCGTAGTGTCTGCATGGTCTCCCCAATATACCATGCTTCGGGACATCCTTTCTTGCAACGTATTAGGTAGACAATGTTGCCCGAGTTACCTAATACGTTGCAAGAAAGGATGTCCCGAAGCATGGTATATTGGGGAGACCATGCAGACACTACGACAGCGGATGAATGAGCATCGCTCAGCAATCACCAGGCAAAACAGTTCCCTTCCTGTGGGCGAACACTTCAGCAGTCATGGGCATTCGGCCTCCGACCTGCGGGTAAATGTTCTTCAAGGGGGCTTTCGTGATACACGACAGCGCAGAGTCGCTGAGCAGAGACTGATAGCCAAGCTCCGCACACATGAGGACGGTCTTAACAGGGATCTTGGCTTCATGACACACTATCTGTAACCCCCGTAACTTGCCTGGGTTAGCAAAAAACCTCACTTACTGTGCTGTCTGGAGAAAATACACAATTCTCTAATCAATGCTCAGGATTCCCTTCACACACATTGTTAGCCACTTTAACACTTGAATAGCAGGTTAGATGTAAGGATTCGCATTCTAATCAGCAATCTCTGACTGTCTGTGCTGATGTGTGCTATTGCAGACCAGAACACTGCACTTGCCTGATGAAGACACAGGAGTCGAAAGCTCGCTTTTTTACTATCAAATAAATCGGTTGGATTATAAATTGGTGTTGCTAAATTCTTACTGTAATTTGCGGCCTGTTTCTAAGCGAGATCACCAAGCTTGCTTGCTATTAACAATCTCCTCTCCTCTTACAGTCAAAGGGGGTTGCTGGAACAAGACCTGATGTTACCTCACAACCTCTGGGTGGAATTTGTCGGGCTGGAGAGAGCTCAGAGCATCACCAGGCCCTGGGTCTTCTCGTACGTTGAGTTGGTCAAGTTTCTGGGTCTGGAGAGGCCTTTCGAGAAGATTGCACGGGACAGCCATGCTGGAGCATCAGACTGAGCGACAGAGATCTCCCCGTTGGAATCCCGCAGAGTCTGAGCGGGAAGCTCTCGTACTGGTCAGGGACACACGAGGATTTATTTGTTAAATGCACACAAAGCAGTCACAGAAGTAGTGTTTGTTTTTAATTCATCAGAAGTGGAGTCACTGGCTGAGCCAGCCCACGTTCACTCGGCCATTTCCGAGGGCAGTTCAGAGTCACCCACGTCACTGTGGCTCTGGAGTCATATAGGTCAGACGGGGTAAGGATGGCAGATTTCCTTTCCTCAAGGACATTAATGAAGCAGTTGGGTTTTTCAGATAATCAGCAATGCTTTCACCATCATCAGTAGATTCTCAATTCCAAATTCTTTTTTTTAAATTGAAATCTCACCATCTGCTATGGTGGGATTCGAACCCAGATCCCAGAACATTCCCGAGGGTATCTGGGTTACAATACCACTATACCACCACCTTACTGTGTTCACACGCAAATACTAGCACACGGCCATTAATACACACATAATAGATGTACTCACACACTGTCTCTCTCTCTCTCTCTCTCTGTCAAACAATGGTATATTGTGTCTCCCCAATGTCCTGTACAAATTAAAAAAATTAGAGAAATGGAAAATAATAATGAGGTGCCAAGAGTTACAAATCAGAGAGAGAGCGGAGAGGGGAGAGAGAGAGAGAGAGCGGAGAGGAGAGAGAGAGACAGAAAGAGAGCGGAGCAGGGAGAGAGAGAGAGAGAGCCAAGAGGGGAGAGAGAGAGACAGAGCGAGCGGAGAGGAGAGACAGAGAGAGAGAGCGGAGAGGAGAGACAGAGAGCGGAGAGGAGAGACAGAGAGCAGAGAGGAGAGGGAGAGAGAAAGAGTGGAGCGAGGAGAGACAGAGAGCGAGCGGAGAGGAGAGACAGAGCGAGAGAGAGCGCGGAGAGGAGAGAGCGGAGAGGAGAGAGAGAGAGCGGAGAGGAGACACAGAGCGAGAGCGGAGCGGGGAGAGTGAGAGAGAGAGCGAAGAGGGGAGAGAGAGAGACAGAACGAGCGGAGAGGAGAGGGAGAGAGAAAGAGCGGAGAGAGGAGAGACAGAGAGAGAGCGCGCGGACAGGAGAGAGAGAGAGATTGGAGAGACAGAGAGCAAAAGAGCAAGAGCCCAATTTTACCATCATGCTGCGCCCAGTGCAAAAACTTGATAAAGTCAGGCATGATATTAGTAGCGTGATTCATGCCCACTTTCACGCCCACCTCCTCCCCTTACCAAGGACCGAAGTGGGCACAATGACCATTTAATTGCATTTACATGCAATTTAAATGAGGGGGCTGCACCCCCCCCAACTTTACTGGCACTTCCTCCTTTACCACCATGTTCTCCGTCCTGAATTGGAGCAAAACAGACCCGTTCCACAGAAGCCCGATTCGGGCACTCCAGTTAGTGAGGAGGTAGGCTCAGAGTGTCTGATAGCTCACTGCTCGAGATTGGAGGGGGAGGGGGAGGGGGAAAGTGGGTGATGGGAAAGGTGAGTCTGCCGTCACTCAGTGGGAGGGAAGGGGGAAGGGACCATCCATCTGCATGGTGGAAGGGATGGGGAGAATAAGGGGGTCAGTAATGTCGTGGGGTGTGGGGGGGCAATGTCTGTTGGGGCTGAGGGGAGACATTATCGGCCCGGGAGGGATGTTGTGGGGGGGGAGCCACGTTCTCTCGGGGTTTTTTTTTGTCTGCACATGCGCAGTTGGAGGCTCGGATCGGAACTGCCGGATTTCGGGTGTGTTAAGCCCTGCCCACAGGTTTGTGCAGCACGATTTGGACTCGCTGATATTTTTGAGTATAGAATGTGTACGGGGGTTTCAGGGAACAGGTCTAAAAGTCGGATCTGAAACACTTCCAGTTTCAAGTCCGCCCAGCACTTAGAATCAAATCGGCTGCAGAGAGTCAGAGAGGAGAGAGAGGGAGAGAGAGAGAGAGAGAGTGGGAGTCAAAGAGAGAGTGGAGAGAAGAGAGAGGGAGAGAGAGAATGGAGAGGAGAGAGAGAGAATGGAGAGGGGAGAGAATGGAGAGGAAGAGAGAGTGGAGAGGAGAGAGTGGAGAGGAGAGAGAGAGGGAGAGAGAGAGAGAGAATGGAGAGGAGAGAGAGGGAGAGAGAGAGAGAATGGAGAGGAGAGAGAGGGAGAGAATGGAGAGGAGAGAGAGAGAGTGGAGAGGAGAGAGAGGGAGAGAGAGAGTGGAGAGGAGAGAGAGAGAGAGTGGAGAGGAGAGAGAGGGAGAGAGAGAGTGGAGAGGAGAGAGAGAGTGGAGAGGAGGAGAGAGAGGGAGTCAAAGAGAGTGGAGAGGAGAGAGAGAGAGAGTCAAAGTTTGGGGAGGAAAGAGAGAGCGTGAAGACGAGGTTATCACACCACACTGAGTAATCAAGTGTCGAGGGTCAGTCACCTGGACTGCAGTCAGTGAATAAAGTTACTAATTGAAACTTTCTGCCTGTTTCTTTAAAGGAAGACAATCCTCAAAGCGTTTAGGAAACTATATTTTAATACTTACATTGTGAAAGATTCAATCAGCTGATACGGTCAGAACATGACAGCTAATCTAGGCAAAGAATAGGCATCTCGCTCAAGATCCCTGCCTCCCGTCCCGGCTACAGAGCCCCCACCCCCCATCCCTAGCCCAGCCCTGGTGAGACAGCGAGTCGCAGAGGCTTGTGATGCCTGCCCTGGCGGACTGACCGTCCCACAGGTGACACTGGAGAGATAATGTGAAGATTCAACAAGGAACAGTGATCCCCATCTTACCCTAAAGAGGGAGAGAGAACTGCAGCATCGAAGGCACTAAGTTAGTGAAGTTAAATTCTCTCTCCGAGCCCCTCACATTCCCTTTGGTTTCAAAAAAATCTTGTAAAGTGTAAAAAATCTACGAGGAAAAACAGCCAGGCTCATGGTGCAATTATCCAGGTTAATAGTGTGATATCGAAAAGCTTCACTATCATAGAATTCCTACAATGCAAGAGGCCATTCAGCCCATCAAGTCTGCATGACTCTCCAACAGAGCATCTTCCCCAGACCCTATTCCCCCGGCACCATAACCCCGCACAGTTATCCTGCTAATCCCCCTAATCAGCACATCTTTCGGACTGTGGGAGGAATCCAGGGCACCCGGAGGAACCCCATGCAGACACAGGGAGAATGTGCAAACTCCACACAGATCCAAGCTGGGAATCGAACCCAGGTCCTTGGCGCTGTATTTTGTGTCACCCACAAAATAAAGAGCCCATCAGACCGAGAGGATTGTATATTCCTTCCACCCAGTATTCACCAGCGGGGACCCCAGTATTCACAAGAATCTCCGAGGGACTCTCTCTCCTCCCAGCTCCAGGTGTAAACACTACGAAGAGTTGTTGAAACTCGTGAAGCTCTGAGTGACAGGGAAGTAAAGTTTCTTCCTCAGGGTGTAACGAGGCTGTGGCATTTGCGTCTTGTCTTGCTTGTCCTTCTTCCCGCTGACATCCCTGTTGACGATAGTCAGAATGCTGAGCAAGTCCTCGCTAGAAAGGAATAGCCAGCTGTTAGTGACACTCACTCTGATCACGACTCACACAGTGTTCTCGTGCTGCTCTCCCCGTCCCTCCCATTCTCCCTCTTCCTTCCCACTCTTCCTCCCCTCCCAGTCTCTCCCACTATCCCTCCCCTCCCAGTCTCTCCCACTCTCTCTCTCCTCCCTGTGTCTCTCCCGATCTCTCTCTCTCTCCTCCCTGTGTCTCTCCCAATCTCTCTCTCTCTCCTCCCTGTGTCTCTCCCGATCTCTCTCTCTCTCCTCCCTGTGTCTCTCCCGATCTCTCTCCTCCCTGTGTCTCTCACTCTCTCTCTCCTCCGTGTCTCTCCCAATCTCTCTCTCTCTCCTCCCTGTGTCTCTCCCGATCTCTCTCTCTCTCCTCCCTGTGTCTCTCCCGATCTCTCTCTCTCTCCTCCCTGTGTCTCTCCTGATCTCTCTCTCCCTCCTCCCTGTGTCTCTCCTGATCTCTCTCTCCCTCCTCCCTGTGTCTCTCCTGATCTCTCTCTCTCTCCTCCCTGTGTCTCTCCTGATCTCTCTCTCTCCATCCTCCGTGTCTCTCCCGATCTCTCTCTCTCCTCCCTGTGTCACTCCCGATCTCTCTCTCTCTCTCCTCCCTGTGTCTCTCACGATCTCTCTCTCTCTCCACCCTGTGTTTCTCTCTCTCTCCTCCCTGTGTCTCGCCCGATCTCTCTCTCTCCTCCCTGTGTCTCTCTCTCTCTCTTCCCTGTCTCTCTCTCTCTCTCCTCCCTGTGTGTCTCTTCTTCTCCTTCGTGTCTCTCTCTCTCTCTCTCTCCTCCGTGTCTCTCTCCCGATCTCTCTCTCTCTCCTCCCTTGTCTCTCCCATCTCTCTCTCTCTCCTCCCTGTGTCTCTCCGATCTCTCTCTCTCTCCTCCCTGTGTCTCCCGATCTCTCTCTCTTCCTGTTGTATTTCCTGATCTCCTCCTCTCTCTCTCCCTGTGTCTCTTCCGATCTCTCTCTCTCTTCTCCCTGTGTCCCCTCCGATCTCTCTCCTCTCCTCCCTGTGTCTCTCCCCCAATCTCTCTCTCTTCCTCCCCGTGTCTCTCCCGATCTCTCTCTCTCTCTCCCTGTGCTATCCCGATCTCCTCTCTCTCCTCCGTGTCTCTCCGATTCTCTCTCTCTCCTCCCCGTGTCTATCCCGACTCTCTCTCTCTCCTCCCGTGTCTATCCCGATCTTCTCTCTCTCCTCCCCATATCACTCCAATCTCTCTCTCTTTCTCCTCCCCGTGTCCTCTCTCTCTCTCTCTCTGTGTCTTCCCGATCTCTCTCCTCTCTCTCCCTGTCTCTCCCGATCTCTCTCTCTCTCCTCCCTGTGTCTCTCCCGATCTCTCTCTCTCTCTCTCCCTGTCTCTCCCGATCTCTCTCTCTCTCTCCTCCCTGTGTCTCCCGATCTCTTCTCTCTCCTCCCTGTGTCTCTCCAATTCTCTCCTTCTCTCCTCCCTGTGTCTCTCCGATCTCTCTCTCTCTCCTCGTGCTCCGATACTCTCCTCTCTCCTCCCTGTGTCTCTTTCCGATCTCTCTCTCTCTCCTCCCTGTGTCTCCCGATCTCTCTCTCCTCCCTGTGTCTCTCCTGATCTCTCTCTCTCCTCCCTGTGTCTTTCCCGATCTCTCTCTCTCTCCTCCATGTCTCACCCGCTCTCTCTCTCTCTCCTCCTCCCTGTGTCTCTTCCGATCTCTCTCTCCTCCCGTGTCTCTCCCACCTCTCTCTCTCTCTCCTCCCTGTGTCTCTCCTGATCTCTCTCTTCCCTCTCTGTGTCTCTCCCCGATCTCTCTCTTCTTCCTCAGTCTACCCGATCTCTCTCTCTCTCTCTCCTCCTTGTCCTCCCGATCTTCTCTCTCTCTCTCCTCCCTGTGTCTCTCTGATCTCTCTTCTCCCCCTTTGTACTCTCCCCCTCTCTCTCTCTCCTCCCTGTGTCTCTCCCGATCTCTCTCTCTATCCTCCCTGTGTCTCTCCCGATCTCTCTCCTCCCTGTGTCTCTCACTCTCTATCCCCTCGTGTCTCTCCCGATCTCTATCTCTCTCTCTCTCCCTGTTCTCCCGATCTCTCTCTCTCTCCTCCCTGTGCCTCTCCCCGATCTGTCTCTCTTCTCCCTGTGTCCTCCCGATCTCTCTCTTCTCCTCCCTGTGTCTCTCCCCAATCTCTCTCTCTCCTCCCCGTGTCTCTCCCGATCTCTCCTCTCTCTTCCTCCCTGTGTCTATCCGATCTCTCTCTCTCTCCCTCCGTGTCTATCCCGATCTCTCTCTCTCTCCCCGGTTATCCCGATCTCTCTCTTCTCCTCCCCGTGTCTATCCCGATCTCTCTCTCTCCTCCCCATATCACTCCCAATCTCTCTCTCTTTCTCCTCCCCGTGTCCTCTCTCTCTCTCTCTCCTCCCTGTGTCTTTCCCGATCTCTCTCTCTCTCCTCCATGTCTTCCCGATCTCTCTCCTCTCTCCTCCCTGTGTCTCTGTCCCGATCTCTCTCTCTCTCCTTTCCTCCCTTTGTGTCTCTCCCGATCTCTCTCTCTCTCTCCTCCCTGTGTCTCTCCTCTCTCTCTATCTATCTCCCGTGTCTCTCCCCTATCTCTCTCTCTCTCCTTCCCTGTGTCTCTCCCGATCTCTCTCTCTCTCCTCCCTGTGTCTCCCGATCTCTCTCTCTCTACCTCCCTTGTGTCTTTCCTATCTATCTCTCTCTCTTACTCCTTCCCCTATCTCTTCTCCTTACTGTGCTCTCCTGTCTCTCTATCTCCTCCCTGTGTCTTTCCCTATCTCTCTCTCTCCCTCCATTCTACCCCCTCTCTCTCTTCCTCCCTCCCGATTCTATCTCCTCCCTGGTCTCTCCCTATCTCTCCTCTCTCTCTCTCCCTGTGTCTCTCCTGATCTCTCTCTCCCTCCCTGTTCTCTCCCGATCTCTCTCTCTCTCCCTCCATGTCCTCCCGATCTCACTCCTCTCTTCTACTCCCTGTGTCCTCTCCCGATCTCTCTCTTCCTCCCTGTGTCTATCCCAATCTCTCTCTCTCTCTCAACTCCCTGTGTCTCTCTCGATTCCTCTCTCTCTCCTCCCTGTGTCTCTCCCGATCTCTCTCTCTCTCCTCCCTGTCTCACCCGATCTCTCTATCTCTTCTCTCCGCCTGTGTCTCCCGATCTCTCTCTCTCTCTCCTCCCTGTCTTCTCTCCCTATCTCTCCTCTCTCCTCCCTGTGTCTCTCCCGATCTCTCTCTTCTCTCCTCCCTGTGTCTCTCATCTCTCTCTCTTCTCCTCCCTGTGTCTCTCCCGATCTCTCTCTCTCTCCTCCCTGTGTCTCTCCTCTCTCTCTCTCTCTCCTTCTCTCCCGATCTCTCTCTCTCTCCTCCCTGTGTCTCTCCCGATCTCTCTCTCTCCCTCCCGTGTCTCTCCATCTCTCTCTCTCCTCCCTGTGTCTCCCTGATCTCTCTCTCTCTCCTCCCTGTCTCTCCCGATCTCTCTCTCTCTCCTCCCTGTGCCTCTCCCGATCTCTCTCTCTTCTCCCTGTGTCACTCCCGATCTCTCTCTCTCCTCCTGTGTTTCTCTCTCTCTCCTCCCTGTGTCTCTCCCGATCTCTCTCTCTCTCCTCCCTGTGTCTCTCTCTCTCTCCTCCCTGTGTCTTCCCGATCTCTCTCTCTCTCTCCCTGTGTCTCTCCCGATCTTCTCTCTCCTCCCTGTGTCTCTCCCGATCTCTCTCTCTTCTCCCTGTGTCTCTCCCGATCTCTCTCTCTCCACCGTTGTCTCTCCCGATCTCTCTCTCTCTCCTCCCTGTGTCTCTCCGATCTCTCTCTCTCTCTCCCCGTGTCTCTCTCTCTCTCTCCTCCCTGTGTCTCTCCTGATCTCTCTCTCTCCTCCCTGTGTCTCTCCCGATCTCTCTCTCTCCTCCCCGTGTCTCTCTCTCTCCCCACATCTCTCCCACTTTCCCTTTCCTATTTCTGTGCCGTTTTTTTGCTCGCCCCTGGGTGAGGAACGGTGTTAGTACCTGCCGCAGTATTTTTCCAGGTTGTCGCACAGGGATTGGATATACCAGGCCCCTTCCTGGATGTGCCGATAGGAGACGTATCCTTCCACCGTCGCCATGCCCAGGAGAAAATCCGCTTCATCCGGGATCGTGGCACTGCTGCATACGGCATCCTCCTCCACCGGGGACTCCATCCTGGCACTGGGGGGCGGAAATCTCGGCACCGGGGGGGGAATCTCGGCACTGGGGGGCGGAATCTCGCACTGGGGCGGCGGAATCTCGGCAATGGGGGGCGCGGGATCCCGGCACTGGGGGCGGCGTGCTCGATCTCACACAGTCCTGTTTCTTTGTTGCCTGACAGGCCTGAATGAAGAAAAGTTTGGGCTTCTCCCGGAGGCTGGGGCACTTGGTGACTGAGAAGACGGAGGGTGATATCGCAATGGGGACCTGCTCGCATCGGTGCCACACATAAAGCCCCTCTGACGTGAC